>CM062807.1:625267730-625867730 GCA_031772625.1 Pinus tabuliformis | reverse complement strand
TCCATTAAATATTAAAATTCAAATTTCTTATTATAAAAAACTCAAACAACTATCTTTTTAACCATATATTTATAAAACCTTTAATAAAAATTTCATAAATAAAATTGTAATATTTAAACATAAATTTTATAAATTAATATAAATAAATAACAATTTCAGATCCGTGGCCAAGCGTCTTAACCCACCCAAAAATAGATGTGAGTGTTTAAAAAGAACTTAAAATAATTCCACTCCTTGCGCATGAGCTTGATTAGTACTTCAAATAATTGCACTCCATAAGCAAGAGCTTTGATTATGCCATTAGATGGTCGATTCAACGGCAGGCGACCAAGCAACCTTCATCCTCAGAGTTTGAAAACTTAGTTAATAAGCAATGCTTCATTCATCAATCCGCTATTTCAGCCGGATTGAAAGTCACGAACGATCTGTCATTCTCTTACGTGCAGAGGCCAAAAATTACGTTAAGCTCACTGGCGTTCTCAATGGACTATGTTCCTCTTGTTCATCACAGTAGATTGCATGTGAGGGAACCCACCAAACCTTAATGTCATGATCCACGCTGGCGCTGTAGACGTGGCATCCCATCATAGTGTGCAAGGGCTAACGAGCTTGTCATAGGGTATTAAATGCCCGCTCAGTTATAAGTTCGTTAGTCATATCTAACACGCGCCCGCGGTGACTTCCGAACACTCCGTCCCCACCTCGTGTTATATGGCTAACGAGCTTGCCGCTGAGCAGGCATTTAATGCCCTATGGCAGGCTCGTTAGCCCTTGCCGTCTAAAAGACACCGCAATGGACTTTACGGGCGCCCAGTGACCTTCTAAAACCGCCGAACAGTAATGCGCGTTGCCCTCTACTCTGGTCCACACTCTAATAGTCTTATCCGCTGATCCACTGCACATAAAATCTGCCATAGTGGCCAAGCATGGAATTGCACGATTGCGATTGTGACCTCTCAAGGCAACCGAGATCGCCATGTGCTGCCCGCTTCCATCCCTTTCCCACACAACGATGGATCGATCACAAGCTGCAGAGTAGAGAATGGAACCGTCGGGGCTGAGAGCGAGTGCATTGATGGCAGACTTGTGTCTCTCAAGCGTAGCAACCAGAGAGTGTTTTCTCTCCCCGAACGCCTTTGCCCAGACTTTGATTCTGGAAACCGCGGATCCTGTGTAAACAAAACCATCTGGCGAAAGCACAAAGCGCATTGATGGCATCATCGTGTGCCCTCAAAGATTCAACGCACCTCAAATCAGAAGGCCTCTAGACCTTCACAGTCCTGTCCCACGAAGCTAAGTACAAAAACCCATTTCTATCAACGGACAGAACCGATATAGTGTCCACATGTTCGATCCAGAGAGCTTTCTTGTGCCTGCGCACTTGAAAATACTTCTTAGGCGGTATGGTATTTATCACAATCCTTGAGGGTCGGCATGGTGGCCACCAGCTTATGGCCTGACGGCTGCATATTCTCAGCGCGTTTCCAAACTCTGATTCTATGATCTTGATGCGCGTGGTATATCCTCGCAGGTGATTAAGGGGCACCAGTGCTCTGCAACGGGGAGGGGGTTCGGTGCACCGCAATGTAGGTTCAAGGAAGGTTCAGATGCACTACTGTGAGGGTTGGGTGCATCGCAACGCAGGTTCAAGGAAGGCTCAGATGCACTACTGTGCGTTAATTAAGGAATTTGAAGTTTTAGCACAAAAAAATGCAATGGAATTTCAATGACAAGCTTTCTTATGTCTAATCACAATTGAGTGAAACTATAAAGATCAAAACAAGAGGCAGAATAGAAAAACCACCAAGGAATTGAATCAATTCTTAGTATAGTTGGAACCTATCACTGTGGACAAAAGTGTCTTCCCTAGGCCTGGTGCACTGACCTAGAACAACATAAAGCAAAGGGAAAAATGTCTTCCTTAAAGTGATTGAATGATGGGATGAGGCTTACCTGGAATCCATCATAAGCATCACTCCTTCCACAATTTGTACTCTCCAATCCTAGCTCCGATCACTATAATTAGAATCTGCACAATCAAACAAGACAAGCCAAAGATCTACGACATCTATGTAGCATAATTCAAACACTTCATTCAATGGATCAAAATGGTATTGAAATACATGAAATCATAACATCATACATAAGAAAACAATCTACTCTTTGTATTAATAGAAATTGAGATAGTTACAACCAAAAATAAGAGTTGATCTTGTAGAAGAGCTCCCCAAGTTGACTTGTCCTTTCCTTGTCTCAAAGTATGCCTCTATCTCACCTTAATGCATGGGATAATGACTCTCAAAACAACAACATGATAGTAGAATCAATCTCCAAAAGCCAACCCTTTTCCATGGATGACTGTAAATATATAGATGAGGGAGGTATTTCATGAATTCTTATCCTTTTACCAATCTAGGCTTGAGATGGAAGGATGAGCTCAAGGGGTAAGAAGTGAAATCTCCAAGGTATGATGGAATAGAATTCGAAGGTCTTATCCAAGGTAAATGGTTGAAACAACCTCATGAAGATTCTCGAAGAGGAAGCTTTGTGATTCTTTTCATTTTTCCCAAATTTCTAGAATCAACGCACCCGCAAGACTGAGAAACCTGTTGGTGATCAATGTAGGTGCAGAGAGAGTTAACCCGGTAGTCAATGTTGATCTCTAAAGCGTCAGGGTGCATTGGGCTTTAAAATCTTGGAAATTCAGCAGTCAAGGGAAGAAACTCAAGGATTCGGTAGAGTTATGCTTAGGGCTTTGTGTAGGGATAATGACATTATGTTAAAGGATGTTAATTGATCCCATTCGAGGGCCTATTGACGAGACATGACAAAATGGCCTATAACAAATGGTTTAGCCATGTGAGGGCTTATTGGTATTGTATCAACATTGTATCTCATTGAAATATCCATGCCTTTTCTCTATTAAGCCTTGTACTATCATTGAATGTTATTTGGTCTTGGTTGAATGAAATCTTGGTATGGTTGAAGACCTCTTGCATGTGCTAGGGAGGTATTTGCAGTAGCAAAACTTGATGTGCAGCAACATAGTGATATTGCTTTTTAGACCCATTACATGTTCAGCGGGAGCATGTTCAACCTAGCAGTAGAAGGAAGAGCATGGTGTGTGCATAGAGGAATGGTTTGTTGGCATGTTCTTGGCTTGATTGGCATGAGGATTTTATCACTTGTCATCTGCATATCAGTTGATATCTAGTGTTTAACATGTAGTTCAACCATACTTGTTTTCCCTTTTCCATTAATGTCAAATGGGGAGAGTAACACAACCACTTGAGCGAGATTGAGACCAATCAGTTGGGGATTTATGATTAGCTTAGTGTTGTGGTTGTAGGTTGACATCAAACCACAGGGGGAGCATGTTGGGTATGTTGGTCTCATGGTGTTGGCATTGATCTCAACCTAGGATGTTTGCCTAAGGAGTCAACAGTAGAGTCCAACGTGTTGGCATTGATGTCAGCAATCTTGGAGGAGTTGTCATGATGATCAAAGACTTGATGAAATCTTACTGACGTGTTTATAATGGTTGCAGAGGCTCTACAAGTTCTAGAGGTGCTTACAAAGGAATATTTTTAGTTTCATGAAGTGTTGAAGAAAGGTTTTAAGCAGAGAGGAGATAAATATAGGATAATGTTAAAATTATAACAAGGAAGGGCTTCGTTTGACTTGTGCCTTAGCCAAAGAAGCAAATTCAAATTCAATCTCACAATAATTCGAGTTAGATGGCTTTCAGTGAGTTCTTGACCAGTTGATGGCTAAAATTTGCTAACTAGTTGATTTATCCCTAGTGTCTATCAATTAAATAGATCTCTAGTTCTAGAATAGAGATAATTATGAGTTTAGTTGGGTAGTTGACTTTCTGTTAACTCAACTTCCTCTCAGTAAACTAGTTGTAGCTGCTAAAAGTAGGCCTAGTATGTCATGCAATTCAAATTTCCTATTGAGATTGGATTAAGTCACAACTATAATTCATTATTGTACAACAAGTTTTATGTACATGCTTGAGAATTTAGTAGACCTATTTCTCTTGGGAATTGTGCAAGAAAATAGGAGAAAATCTTATTTTTTAGTGGTTGAATCGTGCAAGGAAATAAGAGCTTCATTGCAAGTTTATTTGGCTAAGTGTTGGACAGTTCTTGAGTGGATTTGATCAATATTGCAGGGGCTTCAGCTTGAAGCAAATTCTTTGTAATAGATCATATTGCTCAGTTGATAATACAAGAAAGAGGGGTTTTTCCTAGTTGGTTTCCCAAGATAAATTTATATGTGTGATTGATCTATGTGTGATTATGTTTCTATTCAGTGTTTTCTTTCCGCAGAATTTTGGTAGAGAAATCTTGTGTCATTTGCAAATCATTTTTCTCTCATTATTAGTTGCAAGGTTTCAAGTATTTTCTACATGGTATCAGAGAAGAAAATAAGGCAGCAACCTCATTCCTTGATTAGATCCAAAGTGAGTTGAAGAGGAGATCAATTGGTGCAATAATTCTATAAGTGCAGGAATTATGTTAGTCTATGCCCTAGAAGGAACTTTGAATTTATGTGCATAGAAAGACAGAAAGGAGGTTGTGTTAGATGATGATAGAGTTTTTGGAATACATCAAGACTAATATTCCTAAACCTCCTACATCAGATGCTCCATAGCTAACTCAATGGAGGAAAGATACTGCCAAGGCTAGGAGGATGAACCTAGAAGGAGTTAGAGACCATATTGTTCCAAATTTTCATGGGAAGGAGACAAAATTCCAGATGTCGAAAGCCCTTACTGATATTTTTGAAAGTAGTAGTGATGCTAGGAAACTTGCTTTGAAGTACAAATTGAGGAGCATTTGAATGGGAAAGGATGATCCCATTGTTACATATCTATCCAGGTTTTCTCAAGAGACAATTCCATCATTAGAGATTGTGAGCCTTTCTCTTATTGGGGTTCCAAAATTTTGGCATAGTTTCCAGCATGATGTGAATGGAAGAGATAAGCTCCCTGATTGGGAGAGATTGTGGGCAGATCTCATGCAAGAAGAGATAAGGAGGAATACAAGAGATGGAGTTTGAGTTAGGAATGATGAGGAGGAGAAATTTGAACTCTCTAGAAGAGGGAAGAAATCCATGGGAAATAAAGCCCAAGGTAATCCTTAATCTAGTCAGAATGGAGGGAAGAAAAAGAATGATCTTATCAAGATCAAGTGTTTTCATTGCCATGAATGTGGGAATTATGCTACAAACTCTCCAAATAAGAAATCCAACAAGCATGTTTCAACAATAGTAGGAGGAGAAGCTTTCTCCTCTTAGTTTGAAGCATATGTCCCCCTAATAACTTGCATGGAAAGCTTAGTTCAAGGTAGTGTGTGGTATATTGACTCAAGGGGTCATTCCACATGATAGTGAATAGAGAGAAATCTTCAACAACTTGGAGGAAAAAGACATGTAATTACACATCGAGCTTGGAGATCATGGAAGACATATGACCAAAGGATTTGGTACAGTAATCTTTAAGAGGGAATCTGGTTCCCTCCTCCATCTCAAGAATGTGATGTATGTCCCAGGATTAAGAAAAACCTTGTCTCAGTAGCAGTTCTTGAAGAAAAAGGGTATGATGTAGTATTCAGCAAGGGGAAGGCCTACCTCAAGTATTTTGCTTCAGGTCAGGTCAAGCAAAATTGTGTCAGGATCAAAAACATCTACAAGTTGGAGATGGATGCATGCACATCCTTAAGCAACAAGGCAGAGTTTGTCCAGATCCGAGAGGTTGGATAGATCTAGCACATGCACATGGGACATCTACATCATGGAGCATTGAAGATACTCAAGCAGATCACCACTGGGATACCTTAAAGTACTCTTGAGCAACATGATGTGTGTAAGGGTTGCACTCTTAGAAAATATGCTAAATCTTCCTTTCAGAGTTGAGATAGCAAAGCTTGAGCTATTCTGGAGAGATTTCATACATATGTTTGTGGCCCCTTCTCCACAGTTTCACTCGGTAAGCACATGTATTATGTGATCTTCATTGATGATTTCTCTCGTAAGTGTTGGATTTATTTAATGAATAAGAAAGATGAGGTATATTCCAAGTTTGTAGAATTGAAGGCCTTAGTTGAAAATGAGACAAGGAAGAAAATGAAGTCCCTGAGAAGTGATAATGGAGGAGAGTATATCTCAAATTCCTTCAAAGATTTATGTGCCATGAAGGGAATTAGGAGGGATTTTATCGCACCCTATAATCCTAAAAAAAATGGGGTTATAGAGAATAAGAATAGGAGTATTATTGGGGCTGATGGAGCCATGTTGCATGATTAGGGGTTGCCCTTATTCTTGTGGGAAGATGCATGAAACACAGTTGTGTACTTGCAGAATAGGAGTCCTCACAAAGTTCTTGGGATGATTACACCTGAGGAGGATTTCACTGGGAGGAAGCCAGATGTCTCCCACTTTCACATTTTTGGATCCATGGTGTATTCTCATGTGTCCAAAGATGACAAGAAGAATTTGGAGCCTACTGCAGAGAGGGGGTTCTTTGTGGGCTATACTGAGACAACACATGTTTACAGGGTGTACATTCCCTCTCTAAAAAAGACTATTTTGAGAAGGGATGTGATATTTGATGGGAGAAAGCCATGAGGAGTTCTCTAGAGAGAGAGTTGAGCATATCATGAGATGAGGAGCTTCTAGCTCCCAAGGAGGATCCTCAGTCAGATTCACAAGGTCAGCCATTACATAAGGGAAAGAGATCACTTTAGGAGGTTGATGTGGAGCAACCACATGATGAGGATTAGAGAGTAGGTCGAGTGGAGGCACCCACTAACACAGTGACTCCAAAATAAGGAAGGAAGAGGACCAGGTTGATTGACAAATTGGTGCAGGAATCTTAGGAAGAGGTTGGACTTCCTAGTTCCTCACATAAACAACATAGATCACCAGATAGATACATAGGATACATGGATCTCATGACATAGTTGATAGATTCTGAGCCATCTTCTTTTGAAGAGGCTACTTCCCAACAGTGTGGCAAATTACATGGTGGAGGAGTATGACTCCATCATGAAGAATGATGTTTGGGAGATTATGCCTAGACCCGAGGGAAAATTAGTCATTGGCTCCGAGTGGTTATATAAGGTGAAGCGTGCAGTTGATGGTAATGTTGAGAAGTACAATGGCAGGTTTGTGGCCAAGTGCTTCTCTCAGATTGAGGGGATTGATTATGAGGAGACCTTTTCCCCAGTGGAAAGGTACTTATTTATTAGGACCATACTTTCTTGGGCTGCACAGATGGGGGGGGGGGATCCACTAGATGGATGTCAAGACAATTTTCCTTTGAATGGAGTGGTTGAGGAGGAGACATACACTGAGCAATCAAATGGATTTGAGACCTTCAGTAGAGACACACATTGATCTGAACTTAAACATGAATGAAACAAGTTACAGATATAACCATAAATACAATGATGCAATAGAAATAACACTTCATTTCATTAATATCAAATACTGAAATATGCTTACAAACATAATGGAAATAAAACTAGCTTGGGCGATGATATCTTATCTCTGAGAAGAGACGTGGCAGCTACATGCCTCTGAACTATGTTACAAAGAGGCTCAAAGGCCTTTTTATTATTTAGAAACAATGGAAAACCATAAACATCCAAAAACCTAACCCTATGAGATGAAGCGCCAAAACCATGGGCCCCGTTTGGGTGAATTGGTACATCAACTTCCCAGGGTCGTAAGTTTGCATACGAACTTCGTTTGACGTGCACAATATCTCCTTAGAAATATCTATCTGAGGACTACCACTTTAGAATGCAAACATCAATTAAAGCGTCATGTTTGCCCGATTTTCCCCAAAAAACGTCATTTAGGGCCTCAAAACGAATCCGGAAGTTCAGGACTCGAAAATTTGACAAAAATAGTAAAATGTGCTACAATTAAGGAAACTGAAAAATTGAAAGAGAAATTTTTAGGGGTCCAAGTGGAATCGATGGGTGGCCAACAATATCCACCCAGATTAGTCCTTCCCCCTTAGTAAGGACTAAATTGGCAAGACTTAAAAAGTTCTGGAGCTCTGTTAGAGTGGTTGGGGCTGGCCAATCCCAAATGACTTGTATCTTGGTTGGGTACACATGCACATCCTACTCATCAATGATGTACCCTAGATATCGAACCTGAGTCATGCTAAAAGTGAATTTCTTTGAATTGGCACACAACTTGTGTTCTCGTAGGGTTTGGAGGACCTGTCGAATATGGTGGAGGTGCTCTTCCCAACTCTAACTGAAGATCAAGATGTCATCTAAATACACCACCACGACTGCAATGGTGAAGGGTCACAATATGTCATCCATGAATCTCATGAGGGTTGCAAGGGAATTTTTCAACCCCAAAGATATGACCAACCATTCAAAAAGGCCCTCCTTAGATTTGAAGGCGGTGTTCCACACATTGGAGGGTTTGATAGGCTTGGTGATAACCGGACTTCAAATCAATCTTGTTGAAATATTTGGTCCCCTTGAGCTGGTCTAGAAGGTCATTAATCCGCGGGATTGGGTACCTGTTCCATACGGTGATCTTTTTCAGCACCCGATAGTCAATACAGAGTCTCCAGGTCCCATCCTTCTTTTGTACCAATATAATCGGCTCCCACACGGTGATGGGCCTGGCCTGATGTGCCCTTTCTGCAACAACTCCTAAATTTGCCTCTTGATCTCATCGTTCTCTAGAACATAGTGTCGATAGATCAATCCATTGGGTAGCGGTGCGCCCGGGGTCAAATTGATGGAGTGCTTGACCTAACAGTGCAAAGGCACCCTCATAGGTGAGGATAAAATGTCCTTGTACTCCTCCATGACCTTGTCCATCTGCTGCTGCTATGCGGAGGAACCTTGTCTGGAAGTCGTGGCCACAATCTTCTTCCTTCTCTGAGGGCAAATCATAACGAAAATTTTTTTTGTGGTCTACGAAATGATTTTATTTCATTTCTTTGTAGTGATCAGAGAGATGGCGGTAGGCGGGGTTACCTCCCGTATCCTGTACAACTTACTACCCAAAGTAATAATCACAGAGTGAGGTCAAGAATCATATACAGCGTATCACTTCCACAAGTATGGTTGTACTAACAATACATCACAAACTTCAAGAGGGGAAACAACACACAGTGCCTCATCTGTGAAGGGCTTGATGTCGTAGGGAAGGCAGCATTGTTGAATGATGTGGAAATTTTGTTCTTTGGGAAGCCACCCAATGGTGTACAACTGCGGATGTGTTATAGTCGGTAGGCCCAACCACTTCAGATATCTGCTGAAATGAGGTTATTTTGGCTCCCACTATCAACAATGAACTGCAGCAGAGAACCCTTCACCCACATCTGTGAGTGGAAGATGAATTCCCCCTCCTCTAGATCTTTAGGCTCATTCTTCTGGATCTTGGTGGTGGCCACAGTGGCACTGGTATCCGCATCAATGATCTGCTTCCATTTGTCATTCCCCTTATCGGGTTCTGACTCAGAGTTGGAACATGTGTTTGATTCAGAAGCTTTGAGCTCAGACACCTGTGACTACTTGGCCCAACACTAAATCATGTTGTGAGTGGAGCTCTTATGGAACTCCCACCATTTTCTCATGTCCTTCTTTTTCTTCATGGTGTTGTTCTTTGCTTGCGGCTTCAACGGGTTGTCCTGGGTTGCCCTGCCTTGGATTTTTCCTTTGCTCTGCAGTTTGGGGCACCTTTCCCTTGCTTTTTGATTCACAGATCCAAAGTCTCGCTTATTTTGTTTAAACATCTACTCAAACTTGACAGTGTATTGGTAAGTCGTGCCGAGCGAGGAGATGTCCAAGAACTCCATCTCATCCTGGATGTACCTATGTAGGAAGTTGCGGTACTTGAGTACCAAATATCGCTTATAATACTTGATACCCAAGTTCGTGTGAAGGGTATGAAAAAAATTAGTAAACTATGGCACATCTTGGTACCTTCCCTGCTGCAGTGTGGTCCACTTTATGTATTTATCCTCATAGCTCCTGACAAGGTAGTACTGCTCCTTGATGGCGTCTCGAAACGAATACCAAGTGGGTGCAGTTGAAAATAGTGAGGGTGTACTATCATCCTTCTTCTAATAGTAGGTTTCCCACCAGTCCTTGACATGGGGGGGCACTTTGAGAAGTGCAAGAGTAATATTTTCCCGGCTGGAAAAATGATGAACAGAAAAATATCCTTCTAGTTGATTTAACCATCTATCTAGAACGCCTGCATCTATCTGACCTTCAAAAATGGGGATGTCAAAGTTAACTTGTACCTTAAAGGGTGTGGCACTTCTAGAGTAGTTGTTGGAAGGAAAGGTGTTGCCCTTGGGTAGGCGCTGAAGGATTTGGGCAAAGTTGTCCATCATCGCGTTCCTCTGTCACTTGAGGGTTTTTTCAAGCAAGATTTTAAAAGGATCTCCTGCCCCCTCATCTTTCTTCTCTTCCGCCATGGGAGGCCGTCAAGATTTGCAAGGTTGGTCTTGCAAAGGTTCCACCAGTTCGATCCCTAACTCCTTATATCCCGACCACGTTGGGGACATGCAAAAAAAAACAGAGAAAGAGCGGACCGATTTGATACCACTAATACGAACTTAAATAGGAACAAAAAAATTACAAATAATACCATAAATACAGAGATGCAACAAAAATAACACTTCATTTCATTAATATCAAATACTGAAATATGCTTACAAATAGAATATAAATAAAACTAGCTTGGGCGATGGTAGCTTATCTCTAAGAAAAGATGTGGCGGCTACATGCCTCTGAACTGTGTTACAAAGAGGCTCGAAGACCTATTTATTATTGAGAAACAATGGAAAACCCTAAACATCCAAAAACCTAACCCTAGGAGATGAAGCACCAAAACTATGGGCCATGTTTGGGTAAATTGGTACATTAACTTCCCGAGGTCATAACTTTGGCATATGATATTTGTTTGATGCACACAATACCTCATTAGAAATATTTATATGAGGAATACAACTTTCAAATGAAGACGTCAATTAGATGGTTTTTTTTTCCCCGTTTTCCCAAAAACAATCGTTTAGGACCTCAAAACATCTTTGGAAGTTCAGGACCCAAAAAACTGCCAAAAATAGTAAATTGTGCTACAATTAAGGAAACTAAAAAACGGAAACAGACAATCTTGGGAGTCCAAGTGGAAGAGGTGGGTGGCCTCCAATATCCACCTGGATCACACATGTGTGTACATTGAAGAGAGCTCTTTATGGGCTCAATAAGACACCTTGAGCATGCTACACTAGCACAAATTCTTATCTTAGAGGATTGGGCTTCACTAAGAGTGAAGTAGATGCCAACCTATATTACATTACGGTAGATGCTTGTCTGCTCATCTTAGTTCTCTATGTGGACGATTTTATTCTAATAGGAGATGAGAGTAGGATTTTGGATTTTAAGGAGGACCTTACAAGAGAGTTCAAGATGAAGGATATGGGGTTAATGCACAATTTACTTGGATTGGATTTTTGGCAGGGTGATGGAGAGATATTTGATGGATAGGGGAAGTACACCTCTAAGATCCTTCAAATATTCCACATGCGTCATTGCAAACCCATGGATACTACCCTAAGTACTAACTGGAGGAAGGATTATGCCTCCACAGTAGATGTAGTAGATGGCACAATCTACAGACAATTGATTAGGTCCTTGATGTATTTGTTGAACACAAGGCCTATTATTTGTTTTGCTGTGAACTAGTTAAGTCAGTTTATGATGGATCGTTCCAAAATCCACTGAAAAGTAGCAAAAAAAATTTGAGATACCTCATAGGCACAATAGATTATGGATTATGGTACAAACATATTGATGGAGTGAAGCTTCAAGGCTTCACAAATGTAGATTGGGCAGGGAGTCCCTTAGATATGAAGAGCACTTCAAGAGTATTCTTTAGTATTGGTTCAGTTATGGTTTCTTGGTAAAAAAGAAGCATAGATTAGTTGCACTCAGTTCAGCAGAGGTCAAGTATATGGCTTTCAGTCAAGTAGCATGCAAGGATATTTAGATGAGGAATATCTTGGTAGGACTCTTCAGTCAGGGGGTGGATCCTACATTGATCCACTGTGATAATCAGAGTTGCATAAAACTATTTGAGAATCCAGTGTTTCATGATAGGTCCAAGCATATAGACATCAAGTACCATCATCTTAGAGATTATGTGCAGATGAGGATTGTGATGCTATAGTGCATTCCTATAGAGGAGCAGGATGCAGACATCTTGACCAAGGCCCTATCAAGGAGAAAGTTTGAGTTCTGCAGACGCAGGATTGGGGTTGTCCAAAATCCCTTCCTCGCTAAGATGGAGTATTAAAATTGTAGCAAGGAAGAGCTTCTTTTGACTTGTGAAAATTTGAATTCAGTCTCATACAAATTCGAGTTAGCTATCAGTTAACATGTGTGATGTGTCCTATCACTAGTTTATTGTTAGTTAATTCAAGTTAGATGGCTTTCAGTGAGTTGTGGACCAGTTGATGGGTAAAATTAGCTAACTAGTTGAGTTATCTCTAGTGTCTATTAGTTAATTGATCTCTAGTTCTAGAATAGAGATAGTTATGACTCTACTTGGGTATTTGACTTTATGTTAACTCAACTCACTCTCAGTTAACTAGTTGCAGCTGCTAAAATTAGCCCTAATAGGTCATGCAATTTGGATTGCCTATTGAGATTGGATGAAGGCACAATTGTAATTCATTATTGTACAATAGGTTTTATGTACATGATTGAGAATTGAGCAAGCCTATTTCTCTTGGGAATCGCGCAAGGAAATAGGAGAAATTCCTATTTTTTAGGGTTGAATTGCATAAGGAAATTGGAGCTTCCTTGCAGGTATTTTGGCTAAGTGTTGGGTAGTTCTTGAGTGGAGTTGATCAATATTGTAGGGGCTTTATGCTTGAATCAAATTCATTGTGATTTACCATACTGCTTAGTTGATAATACAGGAAAGAGGGGTTTTTCCTAATTGGGTCCCCCAGAGAAATTTCTATGTGTGATTGTGTTTCTATTCATTATTTTCTTTCCACATAATTTTGGTAGAGAAATCTTGTGTCTTTTGCAGTTCATTTTTCTCTCATTAGCAGTTGCAAGGTTTCTGGGATTTTCTAAAGGTAACGTGAGTGATAAGAGGAAAACCTACATTATAACACAGTATAGAGAACCAATTACCTACATTATAACACAGTCCCCGAAGGCAAGAGGAGTGTTACTACTTGTAGATGGTTTTTCCAATTGTGTGCAAATTCCAGTCAATTCCAGGGGCATTTACTATGGTTTCTGCACACGGTATATGGTGGTTAAAGTCGAATTGAGTTTGTCTTCATTCTAGAAGGTAATTAAGCCAAGGATAAGTCTCTCATTGAATGAAGACGATGGAGGATCAAGTCAAGGTGAAAAATATTGGAGTATGAATATGAATGTTAGTCTCTCCATATCTTTGACATATTATTATTTTAATCTCTTCAGATTGTCTATATATATGAGGTAGCATCATGTTGGAGAGGTTGGTTCTATTGTGAGAGAGAGGCATAGTAGAGCATTGAGAGACAATGGTGAGAGGAGTGATTTTGTTGTAGTAGATATTTGGTACTCCTGTAGCAGAGTACACATGGATCACTTGCAAAGTTAGAGCTTGTGTTGTGTGCAGAACTTATGGCATAATATGGATTGTATGCAAAGTTAGAGTGACGGAATTTCTATAGAGTTGTTAAATGTTTGCGATTGCAGGGGTTAGATATTCTTTATTAACTATTATATCTTGTATGGTAGCTAGTTTATATTGCTGCTTGTTTTTTATGTTACAAAGATTTCTATGTGTTGCCAAGGGAAGATTTATATGCCTCTTATAATATGTGTGGATGATGTTTGGTTGATGTATTGGTTGAGTTTGTATTGCAGAGATTGTTTGTGTTGGAGAGGATTTTGGTGCAGGTGGTTGCATTTAGTTATTGCTGAGATTATTGTATATATGAACCATAGTTTGAAAATAGATGAAATGAGGTACATGAGATGAGCTTGAAGGTTGGCACCTTTAGTGATTGTAAGTGGTGGCTTGAAAATTCAGGGTGTAGTGGCATCCTTCAAGTAGTGGCTTGATAACTTGGGTGTGGTAGCTTCCATCTAGTACTAGATGAGTGAGACTTATTAGAAGTGGTGGTTTCCAGCAAGTAGTGGCCTCCAAAGTTGAGGGAGTGGTGGCTTCGAGCAAGTGGTGACCTACATAGCTCATATAGGTTGTGGCCAGGAGTAAGTAGTGTCTCGCATGAATAGTAATTTGTGGCTTGAACACTGGTGGTGGTCAGTGATCATATATAAAAGAAGAATTGAAGGTTAATAGAAAGGCGCAAATGAAGACTATCTACCAATGGTGGTTTTACCCTTTGGGTTTCCACCTTACATCCAGTGTTCCTATGTGTGGTTGTGCTTTGATGTGTTGTTGATCTCTTATTTATATCTATTGATCTACTGCTTATGATTCATCATTATGCATATATATGTTCATATGTTATGCTGCTAATTAATGAATAAATCACGGTTTTAAAATAAAAGGAAAATTTGTATAAGGGCACAATATTGATTCACCCCGCCACCTCCCATCACCCCGCCTCAGTGTGTTCAACGCTTCCAACAAGTAGTATTAGAGCATTAACTTTCCAACACTTACATTACATCTACACATCTCCCCTATACTGGGTTGTAGAGTGGATGTTGACGCAACAAATGGATCCATGAGATGAAAGTGTTAGATGGTCATCAAATTCCCTTTATATGATTCTTATACTATAAGTAAATGGTTACCCTAAAAGAAAGAAAACAATTTGATTTTATTTAGCAAATGGCATTCATGAGATGAAAGAGTGAATGGTCCATTAAATTCACTCTATATGATTCCTATATTATAAGTAAATGGTGTAATTGAATTTCCTCCCTATGCTTCATATATACAATATAAGCAAATTGTCCTATTTAATTCTCTCCATATGAATTTTTATATAAATTGTAATATTGGTAAATGAGTGTTGTCTATATGCACTGAGTTCTAGTATATAAATAAGATTTTTTATTTAAAGTTTATACAACTTGAAATGTGATTTGTGAGATATATGTGAAATTTAAAATTATTATTCATTTTTATATGAAAAGGAAACATTATTTTAACTTGTGCTATAATAAAATTAACCCTTCCCATTGAAATGTAATCCTTTCTTTTAAATTTAATCCTTAATAAAATCAAGCTATATAATAAATTAATAAATAACAAAATAACCTTATCCATATTTCAAAAAAAAAAAGAAAGCCAGCGATGCTTTCATATGAACCATATTATAATGATGCCTTGGATCAATAAACTTATAGTTATTACTTTAATATCATATAAAGAATCCAAATTAACGTCCGCGAAACAGTCGGAACGTAAAATAAGGAATCTAAATTTTAAATTGAAAGACTCAAACTATAAACTAGGGAATCCCGAAAAATGGAAATATTTGTAAATTATGCATGTGAAAAAACTTTGCAAATTGCTCATGAAATTTTAAATTATATTTTGATTGAAATGCAATTGGGGAAAATTTAAAGGCATCTTTTTGCCCCACCAGAATGCATAGAATAATATACGGCTGAACGAACAGAAATTTCATTAAATAATGGATAAACATATTATGTTTTACCCAATGTTTCTGTCGGGAACCCGCCCTCATATATAATAACAAATTATATATCACAACAATATTGACAGTTAACAAATTATATATAAAATTTAAATGAAATAAAAGTTAAAATTATTAATTTTAATCAATATATTTTATAATAATAATAAATTTTGATATATAAAGATGACACATATATTAAGATTTGAATTTGAGATGGAGAGTTAGCGTAGAATATTAACCAGAAGGGTAGGAGTTCGAGGAAATATTTGATAAATCATATTATGTTTGATTCAAAATTTCTATACATCCTTTATAGTGAGGAGGGGAATATCTAAAATACAAAAAAAATATAGAATTTGAGAGGGTGGGGTGGAGATATGGCCCAAAGGATATATTGGATAAAATGTATTTTATTTTTTCTAATATTTTCTCACAACCCCACCCAAATATCTTATCGTTATGGGGAAATACTAAGTAAAATATTGAATTTGAGAAAGTGGGGTCAAAAGAAATATTGGATAAAACATATCATAATAATAATAATAATCATGTATTTCTAAGGTGACAGCCAAGTCAAACACTAAATTGGTGTATCATGCCCCCTTGTTTCTAGGAGAAGGAGGTGTATGATAACCCCTTGTTTCTAGGACAAGGTACCCACCTCCTCACAACTATTTAACATCTCAAGTCTATAAAGGCATACATACTCCACCCTAAAGGCATACATACTCCACCCCTTGTAAATACATAGACTTAATCATTATATTTTATCCAATATTTCTCATAACCCAACACTTATATATGAGGATCTATCAAATATTTCCCCTCACCCACACACTCATATATGAGGGTCGGGTTAGGGAGAAATATTGGGTACAACATTTTCCCACCCTAGTTTATCAAGGTAAGAATGGTGCGAAAAAATGGATAAAACAAGTGAGGAGAAATATTGAGTAAAACATATTATGAGGGTAAGGGCATGGCCTGAAAAATTGGGTAAAACAAGTATGGAGAAATATTCATAATAAAACATATTATGAGATTAAGGGCTAAGGTGAGATTGTGGGAAATATTTGGGAGCATAGGTGAGGAGAAATATTGATTAAAACATGTGATGATGAGGGTGGGAGAAATATTGGGTAAAACAAGTAGGAACAAATATTGGGTAAATTGGGGAAATATTGGGCAAAACAAACATAAATTTTGGGTTAAAAATAGTATATGAGGGTGGGGAATATGTTTTACCCAATATTTCTCTCATTTCCACCCTAATATGTTTTACTCAATATTTCTCCAAACCTATTTTACCCAATACTTTCCCCATTTCCACCCTAAACCTATTTTACCCAATACTTTCCCCATTTCCACCCTAATGAGGTTAGGGGAATATGTTTTAACCAATGTTTCCCCCACACTCACTCTTTATATTTTTTACCCAATGTTTCACCCCACCTATTCTAATCAATATTTCCCCCTATTTTCCCTAATATAGGGTAATACATATTCCCCTACCCTCATATATGAGAGTGGAAATTAGGAAAATATTGGATAAAATATATTCCCCCACCCTTATATAAGGAGGGGGTGGGGTAAAATATTGCATAAAACATATTTCCCTACCCTCATATATGAGGGTAGAAATTGGGGGAAATAGTTTCCCCCTGCTATTTTACCAAACATTCCCTCATTCCCACCCTCATATCCCACATATTTACAAAACAATATTTTCCCGCACCTATTTACCCATATATGAGGGAAACTAGGAAAATACTAGGTAAAACAGCGGGGAGAAATATTGGGTAGGTGGGGAAATATTTTACCCAATATTTCCTCCTTCTTATTTTACCCAATATTCCCCTCATCCCAATGCTCTGTTTAAAAACTAGAAATAATTCCCTCCGTTATTTATCCAATATTTCCCAACGCTCCTGCCACCTAAAACTAGAAATAATTCCCTCCCTTATTTATCCAATATTTCCCAAGGGAAATATTGAGAAAAACAATATGTGAAGATGGGGGAATATTGGATGAGGATAGCAAAAATATTGGGTGAAATATATGAAAAGGGTGGGACAACCACCCTCATGTGAAGGGAATATATTTTAGGTAATACTTCCCTCCACTGTCATATATTGTTTTACCCAATGGGGAGAATATGCTTTACTTAATATTTCTCCCACCCTCTAATTGGTAATGTTTCACTTAATATTCCCCCACCTACTTTAGCCAATATTTTTTTTTAACTCCCATATGATGGGGGATTATGTTTTACCCAATCAATGATCATTAGCCCATCTATGGCCCATCACATAGAAAAAATATATATATCTTAATTATTTCAAAACATGTGATTCACCACTCATAATAGAACTTGGAAAGACCAGATAAGAAAAAGAGGCACGATGCATCCCACCTTGTAGGAAGGATATTTCTTATTTAAAGAAGAGATAACACGGAAGGATATTTCTTATTTAAAGAAGAGATAACACGCATTCAGAGCAGTAACACACATTTAGTGTTAGAAGTAAATTGAATATACATAAGAAGGGATGAATAGGTTCAAAATCCAATTACCATAAAAGTTTTTGACCCAAGGTACATAGGAATATGTCCCAATATTTCGCCGTACACACACCCTTATTGAGTAAAACACGTAGATGAAATATTAGGTGAAATAAAAGTTTCACCACTTAAAATAAGACATGGAAAGATCAGATAAGAAAAAAGGGCACAGTTCCTCTTTCCTCGCAGGAAGGATATTTTATTTATAGAAGGGATAACACACATTCTAAATGGAAGAAATATTAGGTAAAACATATGATTCACCACCCAAAATAGGACTTGGAAATTCCAAATAAGAAAAAGAGGCATGGTGCCTCCCACCTTCCATTAAGGATATTTCTTATTTATAGAAGGGACAACACACATTTAGTGTTACAAGCATATCCACCAACTAGAAGGGACAACACACATTTAGTGTTACAAGCATATTCACCAACTCAAGGAGGGGAAGCATGGGTTAAAAAACCAATTTTCCTGGAATAAATTGATCTTATTAACCCAAGGTGGGGGGAATATTATGTTTTACCAAATATTTCCCCACCTTGACCCTTGGATGCCGGAGTAGCTTATGTTTTATCTAATATTTTTCCGCACCAATTTTACCTAATATTCCCCTTCATTTCCATCCTCATATATGTGGGGAATATGTTTTACCCATTATTTCTACCCACACCCACTCTTACCCTCTATATGTTTTACCCAATATTTCACTCCGCTTATTTTACTCATTATTTCCCTCTAATTCCACCCTCACATATGATGGTGGGCCTGTTGAAACTAGCAACAAGAAATGCTAAAAATAGCATCAAGAAAAAAATTATAATTTAATGTCCTTGAATTAAATTGGGAATAAAATTGTAATTTCACATCTCATGACAACTTGTATTAGTTAACTAAGTTAATTTGACTTAGTTTCCTCAGTTAATTGGAGTTGAGGGTTTAACTAGAGTCATGTAGAGTGTCTCCTACAATTAGGAGCACTAGTTGATTTTATTTTGAGTTGTAATTATTTCATTCAGTCTAAGTGAGTTAAAGTCATTTAAACTAGTTCCAACTCATGGAGGAATTAGTGGGAGGTCTAGTAGTGGGGTGTAACTTGTAGTAGTGGGGTGTAACCTACAATAGTGGGGTATGCCCTGCAGTAGTGGGGTATTGTCTGTCAAACATTGGGGTGTTGTCTGCTGTGATCAACCAGCGAACTGAAGATTCACTTATAATTAAATCATGCATGTCAGATAAGAGAAAGACCTAGTTGAGATTGGAGTTAAGGGACAATATTGTAAAATCATCCAAATTAAATTGATGGTGCATGCAGTCAGAGGAGGGCCTATGAGGATTGCACAATTCATAATTGAGGAATTTTCCCATTAAATAGGAGCTAATTCCTTGAGGAACAAGGCAAGGAATTAAGAGCTTGGAGGCTTGGAAATTTGGCTAAGTATCAGTCAAAGGTAGTCAATTAGGTAGAGGATAGAAAATACTCGTGTGGGTAGGTAGTCAATTAGGTAGAGGATAGAAAATACTCGTGCGGGTTGAGCTCAAGGTTGACCAAAGCATATTGTTTTCATCCAGATTCTTTAACTAATGAAATATACAAATAATAGGGGTTTTTAGCTGTGGCTTTCCCTAGAAAATCATTGTGTTATGTGTGATTTAATTCTTTCTCTTATATGCTTCATGATTTCATCGATTGTTTATTGTTTCCGCTGATGAGTAGAGTAGATTCAAGTCAAATGTTTTAGCATATTACAATTTTCAGTTTGAATCTATAAGGAATTTCTACAGAGATAATATGTTTTATCCAATATTTCTTCTCGTTTCCACCCTCATATATGAGGGTGGGGAAATATGTTTTAATGATTATTTCCTTCACATACACCCTTACCCTCACCCTCTATGAGGGTGGAAATTGAGGCCCTATTCCCATCGTCATATACAAAGGTGGGGGAATATTCTTTACCTAATATTTTGTAAATATTGTATAATATAAAATAATATTCCCCCCCACTTAGAAAAAAATATATTTCCCTAAGGAAATATTTGGTAAAACAATATTGCAGATGGGGGAATTACTATGTAAAATATATGAAGGTGAGGCATGGGTAGTGAAGCAAGAAGGAAAACATGTTTTATCTAATATCCCCTCTCCCAACACACCCCCAATATTTTTCCCCATCCCCACCTATTTACCCAAAATTTGGGGAAATATTGGGCAAAAAAAAATGTGAAGGTTGCGATGAGAGAATAGCAATAAACATCTTACTTATTTCAGAGACATGTGATTCACCACCTAAAATAGGACTTGGAAAGACCAGATACGAAAAAGATGAGTTGTGCCTCCAACCTTGTAAGAAATATATCTTTTATTTATTGAAGGGATAACATACATTTAGTGTTAGAAGTTGATCCACTAGTTGTAGGAAGGAGAGTATAGATTCTAAAACTAATTTCCCCAAAATGAGTTTATCTTATTGACCTAGGGTGTGGGGAATATGTTTTACCCAATATTTTTCCTCATCCCCACCCTTATTAGATAAAACAAGTGGAGGAAATATTAAGTAAAACATATGATTCATAGCGGAAAGAATGTATAAGAAAAAGAGGCACAATGCTTCTTGTTGTGTAAGTAGATTATTTATTACAAAAGGGATAACACACACTCCTAGAACTAACACTAACTAACACACCTTTCGTGTTAGGAAGAGAAATATGAATTCAAAATTCAATTGCCATAAAATCTGTTGACCTCATTGACCAAGGTGGTGGGAAGTATAGTTTCATAATCCAAATGTCATGAAATTGGTCCATCTTATTGACCCAAGGTTGGTGGAATATTTTTTACCCAATATTTTTCCCCACCCCCACTCTTAGTATGTTTTAACCAATATTCCCCCCACCATCAACCCCCTCCCTTAGTTTTTCTAGATATCTCCCCTGATCGCCACCCTTAAATATTGAGTAAGACATATTATATTCTACCAATATTCCCTTCAATCTCTATCATCTTATATATCTTTTATTCAATATTTCTCTCCACCCTCACCCTCATATAAGACAAAGAGAACTATTGGATATGAGGTTATTATGTTTTACCCAAAGAGAAATATTGGATATGAGGTTATTATGTTTTACCCAATATTTCTTCCACGCACACCTTAGGAAATTTGGGTATATGATTACTATCTTTTATCCAATATTTCCTCCACCCCAAGACTCACCCTCATCTTCCCCAAGGTGTGGGGAAATATTGAGTATATGGGTGGGCATGTACGTAAATAGTGGGCAAAACATAATTGGGTGGGGATGAGGGAAATATTGAATAAAACATATTATATTCTATCAAATATTTCCCAGTCACCCCTCATATGCCAATACTTTCAGATTAAATGGGCCTAATGGTTAAGAGCATGTGTTTCCCCTTATCAGGTCATAGGTTCAAATAAATAGGGGGTTAGAGTATGTACACCTTCTTAACTTTAGTAGTCAAATTGCTAATGGTGCTAGGTCCCTTGTCCGATAAAAAAGGGGCTTCGAAGTGACCTTATATATATGAAAAACACTTATCTTAGATTCTTTATCTTATACTCACATTTTATCAAATTTTCAAAATATTTGCCACTTTACCAACCTTCTTGACCTTTTAACTAAGAAAAACTATGATGACCTTTGTTTTTTTACATAATGGGAAAACCTATCATAACTCAGTTGTCAATGAGGACAATGAATGCAAGTTGACTCATCACCGTTATTTAAGGAAAACCATGCCACTTGGAATAACCCATTGGTGGTCTGTAAGGGGGCATGCTTTCACTCCTACTAGATGCCTCTAGGTCTTAGGTCGTTAACCTGTTTCCATATGTCCAAAAAAGACAAGCTCTTAACCAAGCAAAATCAATTTTAAGACATACTCACCAATAATACGTTGAAAAAATTACTATTATTTTCCCATTCAAATGTAATTCCTTAATTTTTTTTTTTACTTATTTATATTGATCATAATAAAAAATTAATTTATATTAATCATAATAAAAAATTAAATTTAAACGAAATATTTTAAATATTAAAATTTACATATTTTTGATATAAAAGATTCAATCAACCCTCTTGTTAACCATACATGTTTAAAAATTTTAATAAAATTTTGATAAATAAAATTATAATATTTAAACCAAACTTAAATATTGTAAACCTTTGTTACCGATTCTTTTAACATAAATAAATAACAATTTCATTTCTATGACAATGCGTCTTAAGCCCCCTCCCCCTCCCAAAAAAAAAATGTGATTCTCCCGCCTTTCTAAAAGTACCTAAAATACTTGCACTCCATAAGCATGATCTTGATTATGCCATTAGCGGTCAGACCCAACATATATAATAAATAAATAATAGGAAACCAAAGTTCCTTATCCATATCTCGAAAGTAAAAATAAAATAATAATCGCTTTAGGAGAACCATATAAATAACATGCCTTACACATATAAATTTATGGTTACTACTTTAAAATCATATAAAAAAATGTAACTAGATAACTGTGGAAAAGTCGGAACATAAAATATGGAATCTAAACGAAGGTGGAGAAATTTGTAAACTGAAAGACTCAAATTATAAAATAGGGAATCTCCAAAAAGGTGGAAATATTTTTAAATTATGCATGTGGAATAATTTTAATAATTGCCCAAAAACATCTAAATTATCTTGGGATATAATATAATTTTACTTTATGTAACACTAAACTGCAAGTGGGAAAAAATCTAAACACATAATTTTGGCCCCACTAGAATGCATGGAATCATATGCGTGGAATCATATGCGGAAAAATTCACCATAAATGCATATACCAACAAATTTACAGAGCTATTTAGATACTTCTTTATATTAAGAATGAGAAAGTAAAAATACAACACTATGTGTTTCTATCCATCTATGCCAATCAACAAAAGTAAAAATGTAAAAATATAACATTTTGTTTCCATCTAATCCATGCTAATTAACAAAGATCTTTTAGAAAGTGCATATATGATGAAGGAAAATAATCCATCCCAATCAACAAAGATCATTTAGGAAGTGTGTATATGACAAAGGAAAGCAAAAATTGTGAAAGCATGTGTATATAAGACCCATCCTAGCTCTATAATTGAAAAATATTAAAAAAAAGGTGTTCATGGTATGAAATGATATGGATGCATCAAATTTAGTTAAAAACAATAAGTTAAAAATTGAAGAAAATCCAATTTAAATACAAATATGTATTTTTCAAGGAAATATCAAGGCTACTTTCTAAAAGAGATATCAATTTTCGATAGAACTTACACTAGGAGAATTAGTTGTGTCTAAGGTGCATTATAGAAGGAGCATGTCTAATCTAGTGGATTTGAAGATCTAACCAACTTAGATCCATATAACACTTGATATATCATGCGTCGAGAGGGATCAAAACCATCGAGGTGCAAACCTTCTTTTTTGAGTGTAGCACTCGAGGAAAGGTTTGCACCTTGAGGGATTTCATCCCTCTCAGAGCATAATAGATCCAGTGTTAGATGGATCTAAGTTGGTTCTAGTTGAGGGCAACAATGTCACTTTTTAGATTATCATTATTATGTATATGTTTGAGAATAACTTCAAAATTCACATTATGTTTTCTTTGCTTTGCATGACCATATCATTCTCTTCTTTAATTTAGTCTGTGTTGCTTGTCTTGAATGGTTTGTACGTCTGTGTTTGGATGCTTTGAGTGGTTTGTGTGTTTATGTGTTTGGATTTGGATGGTAATGTTTGTGAATGTTATAGTTGTTGTGTTATATTTTTATATGTGTATGTAATTGTCTATTAGTAAGTAGTAGGTGATGGAGAAGGGAGATGATCTTTTCAATAGTTTGCAGGAGGATTAGGAGGATTGATACTGCACATCTATTCATTTAATTTTAGGCAACACAACTACAACTAATTAATTCTTAATAGTGTCCCTCTAGGTATTGATAAATATATCTTGAAGAGTAGTTTTAATAATTTATTGTGTCAATATTACTCTTGAAATAATTTGTTTCTTTGTTATTGATTGAATAATTTATTTCCTTCAAGAATATTTTAATTTGTTTTGAATGTTTATAAATTTATCTTTTCCTCTTATAAATATTTTGAAAACATCATTGTATGCAATTTTCTATTAGTAATTTTGAATATATTTTGAATACATGTAATTATCTATTAGTAATTAGTTGTTATGAAGAAGGGAGACGATATTGCCAAGGATTAATTTGTACTTTGCAAGAGGATTGATTATGCACATCTATTTCATTTTAATTCTAGGTATCACAACTTTTGATAGCTAATTAATTCTTAACAATGTCCTTCTAGGTATTACTAAATATATCTTGAAAAAATATATTTTTTAATAATCTACAATCTCAAGATTAACAACATCTAATGCAAGCAATAAAATAGGATTAGAAAACAACATCTACACTAAAATCAATGCATCTAATGTAAGCAATCAGATGGGATTAGAAATCAACATCTACATAGAAATCAATGCATTTAGTGAAAGCAATCAAATGGGATTAGAAATCAACATCTGCATTGAAATCAATGCATCTGGTGCAAGCAATCAAATAGGATTAGAAATAAGAATCTACACTGAAATCAATGCATTTAGTGCAGGCAATAATATATAATTAGAAATCAACATCTTCATTGAAATTAATGTATCTAGTGCAAGTAATCAAATAGGTTTAGAAATCATCACCTACACTGAAATCAATGCATCTAGTGCAAGAAATATTATTCCCTCTCTCCCCCTCCTTCTAATCTTGAAAAATAATTTTAATAATTTACAGTCTCAAGATTAACAACATCTAATCCATCTAATGCAAGAAATCAAATAAGATTAGATATAAACATATACACTGAAATAAATGCATTTAATGCAAGCAATTAAATAAGATTAGAAATCAACATCTACACTGAAATCAACGCATCTAGTGCAAGAAAAAAATAATAATTAGAAATCAACATCTAAACTGACATCAATGCATCTAGTGCAAGCAATCAAATAGGATTAGAAATCACCATCTACACTAAAATCAATTCATCTAGTGTAAGCAACCAAATATGATTATAAATCAACATCTACACTAAAATCAATGCATCTAGTGCAAGTAATCAAATATAATTAGAAATCAACATCTACACTGAAATCAATGCAATTAGTGCAAGCAATCAAATAGGATTAGAAATCATCATCTACACTGAAATAAATGGATCTAGTACAAGAAATCTTCTTCTCTCTCTCCCCACTCCATCTATATCTAAATCTTCGTTCATATCTCTTTCTTTGTGTCTCTATCTCACCCCCAAACTCTCTCTCTCTCCCTTCGTCTCTCTATCTCTCTCTTATTCCCTCTCTTTTCCTCCCATCTATATCTCTATCTCCCTCTACCTCTCCTTCGTCTCTCTATATCACCCCCAAAACATACACATTCTTTCTCAATATCTATGTATCTCTACCTCCCTCTCCCTCTCTCTTCCCCTCCTCTCCCTCTCTCCACTTTCTATCTCTATTCCCTCCTGCTATCCTCTATCCCTCTCTCCCTATCTCCCTCATCACTCCCTCTCTCTCTCCACCTCTCTATCTCTATGTATTTCTTCTTGCCCCCCTCTCTCCCCCTCTAACTCCATCTCTCTCCCTTTCTCTCTCACCTCCCTCTCCCCCCCTCTCTTTCTCTTCGCCCTCCGACACTGTCACTCTCTCCCTCCCTCCCTTCTTCTCTTCCCCCTTCCTTCCATATCTCCTCCTTTGTCTCTCTATCTCACCCCAAAACATACACACTCTCTCTCCATCTCTCCCTTGCCACTCCCTCTCTCTCTCCACTTTTCTCTCACTATGTATTTCTTTTTCACTCCCTCTCTCTCTCTCCACTTTTCACTCTCTATGTCCTTCTTCTTCACTCCCTCTCTCCCTTGTCACTTTTGCTATCTCTCCACTTCTATCACTTTGTGTCTTTGTTTGTCCCTCCATATATATCTAGAGTTGATACATATCATGATATATTAATATATATTATAATATAACAAATAGAATGTTATATTAAATTTAATATTGTATTAATCCAAAGTTATTAAATTTAATGATATTGATATTATAATATATTAATATATTAATATTAATATTAATCTTTTAATATCAATATTAGATTTAGTGATTTTTTTTCATGGCATGATAACAAAAATTATAATAAAACTACATCAAATTAATATTTTTAAATATTATAAATTTGATATGGAAATATTTGTGGCTTTAAAGATTTTAATATATCCATAATACATCGTTTTTCCTTTTAAAGATTCATTTTACAAATATTTAATCAAAAGAAAAAAAATAAAAAATTGTAGCAGGATATTCGATTCTTTGTGTTGAATTAACCTTTGATTTAATAAATGGTATTGACTTTAGTAAAGAGTAAACATATTTAAAATTTTACGTAATTTGAAATTTTAATGTGGTAAATTTTACCAAGGTCATTAATGAGAATGCTTTTGAATTGAATTTTCTACACTTCCTCAATTTATACCATGTATTTAACACCCTTGTATTTATATAACTATATTTTACTAATAATTATTATGCATTATTATATACTTTATTGTTACTTGTTAAATAGAAATATTTTTTGTTTTATTTTTATTTTAAGGGGAATCAACAACTAGGTTAGTTACATACTTGTGTGACATATGGATGATTCAACCCGACACTAACACTATAACTCCTAGGTGCACCATGCCCTCCCCTAGAAATGACACATGGGTTAAACACTCTAAGGGATTGAATGTGAGACCTTTCATTCACATTAACAACCTTCTTGATATTTTAACTCAACAAAACTATGATGACCTTTGTCAAAATCACCAACGTAATTTTCAAAATATTTGTCACATTACCAACCTTCTTGATCTTTTAACTCAACAAAACTTTGATGAAGTTTGTTGATTAGGGAAATTGCTATTATTTTCCCATTCATCAACAACAACAACAACAACAACAACAACAACAACAACAACAACAACAACAACAACAACAACAACAACAACAACAACAACAACAACACTTATTTTTATTAATCCTATTTAATTAAAATAAAAATGTTGAATCTTCCATTTAAATATTAAGTTTTGAATATTCTTATTATAAAAAAATTCAATCCACTATCTTTTTCACCATATATTTATAAAAAATTCATAAAAAAAAATTGTACTATTTAAACATAAATATTATAAATTAATATAAATAAATAACAATTTCAAATCGGCTAACTCTCTTAACCCCACCAAAAAAAAACATTGTGATTTTTGATTGGTTTAAAAGTATTTAATTTTTTTTTGAATTCAGGTTTTGTGATCTATATTGAACAATTAAGAAAATACTTTTGGTAGTAATCACATAGGAGAAGTTTTTCTTACTGGTTTGGAACCATCGAGTGTGGTTAAGAAAATACTTTTGGTAGTAATCATATAGGAGAAGTTTTTCCTACGGGTTTCGAACCATCCAAACCATCCAACCATCCATCCAGTGTGGTTCATCATTACGACAAGATGAAGAGACAGATATTCGAAAATATTTTTACATTAATATTTGATTTTATTTAATATAATTTGATCTTAGTAATTGATGTTATATATTAAAATATTATTTTTTAAAAATTACATGTTTATTATAGCCATTAGCATTATTAAACATTGTTCTTTATTTAATCTGATGCCAAGATCTGCCTCTTCATCTTGCTCTGAGAATGAACCATACAAAATAGTTCGAAACAAGTCGAAAAAACTTCTTCTATATAATTACTACCAAAAATATTTTCTTAATAATAATTAGCATTCCATAAACATTTAATTAATACTTAAAATACTTGCAACAATCCATAAGCATGAGCTTAATTATGCCATTAGATGGTCAGACGCCTTATATATAGTAAATAAATAACAGAAATCCCAACTTCCCTTATCCATATCTCGAAATAAAAAATAAAAAACTTGTAATCCTTTTACAAGCAAATGAATAATCATGCCTTCGACAAATAAATTTTTAATTGTTACTTTAACATCATATAAAGAATCAAACACGATGTATGTGGAAGAGTCGGAACATAAAACATGGAATCTAAACGGAGGAGAAAGTTGCAAACTGGAAGCCTCAATTATAAAACACGGAAACCAAAAAGGTGGAAATATTTGTAAATTATGATTTTTTCTTTGAGAGAAAAATAGTGTAGGTATTAAAATTTGAATGGGAGAGTGTTAGAGACATTACATTAAAGAAAAGAAGTTGGAATCAAGAAACATATTGGATAAAATTTACTATGTTTTATTCACTATTTCCTTACACACCAACCTTCACATATAATAACAAATTTTATATAATAAAGTGATTATAATTAACAACTTTTAGAATGTGAAACTTACTGATTTAAGGAAATAATAGATAAACATATTATGTTTACTCAATGTTTTTCGGCAACCCACCCTCATATATAATAACGAATTATATATCATAACGATTTATGGCTTAATTAATTTTTAATCGATATATTTTATAATAAATTTCATAAAATTTGAATTTGAGATGGAGAATTAGGGTGAAATATTGATTAAAACATAGAATTTGAGAGGGGAAGAGTTAAGGGAAATATTTGATAAAACATATTGTGTTTGGCTCAAAATTTCCATATAGCTTCCATTGTGAGGAGGGGGAATATGTAAAACATAGAATTTGAGAGGGTGGGGCCACCTAATTGGCGTATGAGACCCTCTTGTTGCTAGGACAAGGGACCCATCTCCTCAAAGATATTTAACTACTAAAGTCTACAAAGACATACATACTCCATCCCTTATAGCTTTGAATTTTTGACCTCTTAGGAGGAAACACATGCTCTTAATCATTATATTTTATCCAATATTTCTTGGAACCCAACACTTATATATGAGGGTATCCAATATTTCCCCTCACCCACACACCCATATATGAGGGTAGGGTTCGGAAGAAATATTGGGTACAACATTGTCTCACCCTAGTATATCAAGGTAAGAATGATGTGAAAAAATGAGTGAAACAAGTGAGGAGAAATATTCAATAAAACATATTATGAAAGTAAGGGAGCATAGGTGAGAAGAAATATTAAATAAAACATGTGATGATAAGGTAGTGCTGGGGAAATATTGGGTAAAACATATTTCATCACCCTCATATATGAGGTGAAAATGAAAAGAAATATTAGATAAAACATGTGGGAACAAATACTGGGTAAACGACGCTGAATCTATTTATGCATTTAAAAATACATTTTAAATAACAAAAAAAATCACATTTCTTAAAATTTTTTTTTACTGGATTTAAAATCTATTTATATATAAGTTAACTACACCATTATAAAATAAGAAATATATATAAGTTAAACTACGCCACTATAAAATAAAAAAAATCCCAAAAAATAGAAACATTTGTAAAATTATGCACGTGGAACAACTTTGCAAATTGCTCAGGAAATCTTAATTATATTTGATATAATATAATTACGTGCAGAGGCCAAACAATTTACATTAACCTCGCCATTTCAAACTCTCTGGCGTTCTCAATGGACTATGTTCCTCTTGTTCATCACAATAGCTTGCATGTGAAGGAACCCACCAAACCTTAATGTCATGATCCAGGCTGCCGCTATAGACGTGGCATCCCCTCTGAGTGCCTAAAGACACCGTAATAGACTTAACAGGTCCTCTATGACCTTCTAAAACCGCCAAACAGTAATGCGCATTGCCTTCTCCTCTGGTCCACACTCGAATAGTCTTATCCGCTGATCCACTGCACAGAAAATCTGCCACAGTCGCCAAGCATAGAATTGCACGATTGTGACCTCTCAAGGCACCCGAGACCGTCCTGTGCCGCCCGCTTCCATCCCTTTCCCAGACAATGATGGATCGATCACAAGCTCCAGAGTAGAGAAAGGAACCGTCGGGGCTGAGAGCGAGTGCATTGATGGCAGACTTGTGTCTCTCAAGCGTAGCAACCAGAGAGTGTTTTCTCTCCCCGGAAGCCTTTGCCCAGACTTTGATTCTGGAATCCGCGGATCCCGTGTAAACAAAACCATCTGGGGAAGTCACAAGCGCATTGATGGCGTCATCGTGTGCTCTGAAAGATTCAACGCACCTCAAGTCGGAAGGCCTCCAGATCTTCACCGTCCTGTCCCAAGAAGCAGAGTATAAAAACCCATTTCTATCAACAGACAGAACCGATATACTATCCACGTGTTCCATCCAGAGAGCTTTCTTATGCCTACGCACTTGAAAATACTTCTTGGGCGGTATGCTATTTATCACATAATCCTTGAGGGTCGGCATGGTGGCCACCAACTTATGGCCTGACGGCTGCATATTCTCAGCGCGTTTCCAAACTCTGATTCTGTGATCTTGATGCGCGCTGTATATCCTATCGCCAGAAACCAGAATACACTTCACTGCTCCATCCCCATGCCCAAACTTGTAAAGCTCATTTCCCTCGCCATGTCTCCATACTCGAATGTCATTACCAGAGGACCCACTGTACAGAAGGTTGCCTGCGGCCATTGCTAGAGAAAACACGCACCCGCCATGGCCTCTGAACGTAGTTACACATGGACCAACGGTGCCTCCCTCGTTCCCTAGAGGTTGACCTACGATCCCAAGAGAGGGGACGGATGCTAGGCTGCTCTGTGAGCACACACTCGGTTGAGATTGAATGCTTAGCTCAGAAGAAAGACTGAATTCTGATTGCGGGCTTGTTGCAGAATGTGAGCTGCTCTGAGACATTAGACTACTCACTTGGGATGCAAGACTCTCCTGCGATTTTATTTTGATGTCTGTGACTTGGGAGCTCATAGCCAAACAATTCGTTGTAAAGCAGGAGGACATATTCTGAAATTGAAATTGGATACCCATTGTACTGCAAGGAGAGGATCAGATTCAGAAGGTAAGCTACAACTTCAAAATTCAAACCAAAACCAACTAGAGCACGCACTTATAATGAATATTCTTAATATTTTTATCACTATTTCACCTAAAATATGTGAGTCTGTCATATTAATGGGCCCATCCACTATATAGTTTGGCATTGACTTTCCCTGAACGCGTATTAGCTTCAAAGTAGGTGGTGTCAGAAAAGAGATGTGGCATTGGCTACCCATCTTTATGTGACGTAGATATTGATAAGGTCGGAATTTTATAAGTCTACACGATTAAGGCTAATCTTAATTTATTTCAAGTTGCCATAATTGAAAATAAGCATATTTGATATCGCGATTTCAAAGTTAACCTAACCTTTGGCATTTTCAATGAAGTACAAGACCATTAGATCTGACTATCAGCCATGATAAGGATATCACAATAACATTTTCGTTTCTTGCATTCCTTACTTTCATCATTGATGTGATTCATCAGGAAAGGAATCTATGAATTTATCTAAATATCTAAGATTTGATTCGTTATACACAAGTTGTCAATACTTTATTATGCGAGGTTCTTCGTGGTTCACCAAAAATTTGGGCGAAGGCACTAATTTTTTGCTTTAATATTATTGCATGACAACGACATTCAAGCACCTCTTTGAAGTGTTCCTTCGAAAAAAAAATAAATTACATGTTGAGTAAGCTAAATTGGTTTTAGTGATTGTAATGTACATGTTGAGTATGTTAAATATCTAGGAAGTTAGATCTTCACCCACATGAATCTAAAGAAATATATCACAGCATATTAATATTAAGATCATAAAAGGATAAAATAACTAAAAAGTATAATAGCATGATCCCAAAGAACTATATCAAAATATGTCCACCACCAATTTATTATGAAAAAGACATCAGCAACACAAAAAAACTAAAAAAACATACATCCAATTTTAACCATGAGAGATGAATTTTATCACAACATGCCTCACATTAATATACTATGATCAAAAAATAATAGTATATAATATATGGTTGTTAAATCACAATCATGGAAATAAAGAAATATTTTTGTCAAACCAAGAGGTAACTCCTCAAGAGATAATTCCTCAAAAACAATTCGTTGATATTCATTCAGGTTGGTCTTTATTATATATATGAGAGAGAGACTATTCATTTCATCTCGCAATGACTATTCATATTTTCTATTATTTATTTACATCAATTTTAGTTATTCATCCAATCCTGATGATTAGGTGTCAACATTCCCCCCTTAATTTGAAGGGATGTTGGTGAGTCCAAGCAGCATTCTGAATCTTTCAAGCTTTTCTCTTCCAAGCGCTTTAGTGAAGATGTTTGCAATTTTCTCATTAGTGGAACAATGGTGGAGATGGATTGTTTTGGCCTCAACATGATGTCGAATCAGATGATATTTAGTATTGATGTGCTTCATTCGATCACGAAACTTTGGGTTCTTGGCCAACTTTATTGCTGAGGTATTGTCAATCATGAGTGGAGTCGATTCTACTTGTTTTACCTGCAAATCTTCAAGAATTTACCTGAGCCACACAATTTCTTTTGTTGCCTCAGCTGTTGCCACACATTCTGCCTCTGTTGTGGAATCTGCTGGAACTGATTGTTTGCGTGATCTCCAGGAGACAGCTCTTGATCAAGACTCATAGCATAAGCTGAAGTAGATACCCCAGTTTCTTTGTCTCCATCGAAGTCTGAATCAGAGTATCCAATCAAGCTGAAGTCCTCCACCTGTATATACTTGATTCCAAAGTCTTGAGTTGCCTTCAAGTACCTTAGAACTCTTTTTGCAGCAGACCAATGTCCCTCACAAGGCTTTTGCATAAACTTGGAGAGGATTCCAACAGCAAATGAAATGTCTGGTCTGGTAGTAGTTAGGTAGTTGAGACTTCCTACAAGCTGTTTATATTTTGTTGCATCCTCAAATTCTTTTCCTTCAATGGATGTGAGCTTAATGTTTTGTTCCATTGGAGTAGTAAGAGGATTGCATTATGTCATGCCAAACCTGTTCAACGGATCTCCAATGTACTTCTTTTGAGAAAGGAATATGGATTTCGGATGTTGAGTTACTTCAATACCAAGATAGTAATGAACATAGCCCAAATCATTCATTTCAAAACCTTTCCTCAATTCCTTCTTTATGGATGCAATGTAGCTTTCATTGTTCCCTGTCATCAAAAGATCATCTACATATCCCACAAGATATACAATTGTTTTGCCAAACTTTCTTGACAAATAAAGTTGCATCATCAAGATCATAATGTTTGAAATTGAGTTTCAGAAGATGCTCAATTAGTTTTTCATACCAGGCTCGCGGTGCTTGTTTGAGGCCATACAAGGATTTCACAAGTTTGCATACTTTATGTTCACGTCCTTTCACAACAAATCCTTTAGGCTAGGACAAAAAACATTCTCTTTTAGATCTCCTTTCAAGAAGCAGTTTTTACATCCATTTGATGGACTTTCCAACCGTTCTAAGCTGCTAGGGAAAAAAGTGTCCAGATGGTAGCCCATTTTGTTGTGGGGGCAAAAGTCTCCTCATAATCGACCCCTTCCTTCTGTGCAAAACCTTTTGCCACAAGCCTGGTTTTGTGCTTGTCAAGTGAGCCATCAGCTTTATACTTGTTCTTGTAGACCCACTTGTAGCAAGTTGGTTTGGTTCCTAATGGAGGATCAACCAGCTTCCAAGTGCCATTCTTTATCAGGGCATCATACTCCTTTTGCATCACTTCTTTCCATTCATCATAAGAAGCAGCTTCTTTGAAGGACGTTGGTTCAAAATCTGTAGACAAATTCAATTCACAATCATAAGAAACATCCATATCAACAGGTGAATCAGAGTCATCTACATCACCTCCATTTTGTCGGTTTGAATTTCTAGTTCCTGTCTTTCCAACCTCATCAAGATGAACACTTTCAAGTGTCTTTGTCAGCCACTTTGGGGGACCTTTCTCAGATGGTCCAGGCTGCTCTGTTGATTGAGTTGGGACTAAATCAAGTTTGAGTCTCCCAATTCTATCAATCACATCACTTAAAGTATCATCCGTTGTTGGAGTTTCATGTGGGGAAGAGAGTGCTTCAGAAGAAGATTCGATAGATTGATCTAGCATAGGAATCCCCCCTTCAAGATGTGGAATCTGATTATCAAATTCTTGAAATGATTTTTCATTTGTGAATCTATCCAAGCGATCAAGTTGCCGCTCAACAACATTGTTAGTTTTAGATGATTCAAGAAATATTACATCTCTAGATACAACAAACTTTTTATTGACTTCATCATAGAGACGGTATGCTTTGGAGGTGTTTGAATACCCCAGGAAGATACACTTACGAATTCTTGCACCAAGTTTGTTTCTATGTACCTTTGGTATCAAGGCATAACAAGTGGAACCAAAGATCCTGGGATGCTTTACTGAAGGAATGTGCCCATACCACATTTTTTAGGGAGTCTTGTTTCTGATAGCATTAGATGGACATCTATTCTTTATATATACAACACATAGAACTGCATTAGCCCAAAACATCAATTTTACATTTTTGAAAAACATCATGGAGCACACCATATTTAAGATTGTCCTATTCATTCTTTCAGCTACACCATTCTATTGAGGATTATAAGGCACAATCGTTTGATGTTTGATCCCATGTTGGCGAATATAGTTTTCAAATTCATTTGAAGTATATTCTTTTCCATTATTAGTGCGAATAGAGCCACTATGAGATTGTGCATTATTTTCAATCCATGTATGAAAGTTCTTGAATGTTTGAAAAACATCAGATTTGTTCTTCAATAAATAAACCCAACACATTCTAGTGTAGTCATCAATAAATGTCATCATATATTTATTTCCATTTGCAGAAGTAACAAGCATTGGACCACATAAATATGAATGAATGAGTTCAATTTTTCTATGTGCTCTTGAATGTCAATCATGAAAAGACTGTTTGCTATGCTTTCCTAGAATGCAAGCATCACATTTCTTAAGTTTCCTAGGAATTGTAGGCAAACCAATAACACCATTTTCTTCAACAACCAGAGATTGTCATAGTTCAAATGTCCAAATCTAGCATGCCATAATAAACTTGATGGAAGTGTACCTTCTTCATAATGAGAGTTGTATGAGAAATGTTGTGCACGAGCAGAGGTACCCTGCAGCTTGACAAGCCTTTCTTCTTCTATCCCCCTCATGACAAGTGAGTGGTCAGATGCTTTTCTCACCTCAAGCTTGCCATCAAACATATGAATGGAGTGATCTTGCTGGCGGATGTGGCCCAAGGACAACAAGTTTCTCTTCAACTGTGGGAGATATAGAACATGATGCAGAAGAAAGTCTGGAAGACTAGGCAATTTAAGCCTGATTGTGCCAAGCCCTGATAGCTTGATTTTTGATTGGTCTGCAAAGTATATTGCTCCATCAACATTGTCAGTAAATTCTTCAAAAAAAATCTTTTCTATGATTCATGTGGCAAGTTGCTCTTGAATCAAGCAACCAATCATTTTTCCAAGAAGCAAGTGAAGCATTAAATAAGTCTTCATTTACTCCAATATTAAATTGTGCCACAACATAATGAGTGGATTCAGGTGCTTTACCTTTGTCTGATTCATTAGTTTTACCTTTCTGTTGGTTTCTTTGTTGCTCAATTTTGTCCCAAGGTAACTTGCATGTAGAGGCATCATGTGATCCATTTCTTTTGTAGCGTACGCAGTGCAAATCTAACTTTTCTTCTTAATAGTGTCTGCCCCCCCTGCATCTGAAATATCTTCCTCTTCCTCTTCGACCACCTCTTCCTCTGGAAGAATCTTGGGCAAGATTCTTTTCTTTATCAGCAAGGCACACAGCCTCTTCAAAAGATTCAGGGGTTGTCTTCTTTCCAAAATCTTTCTCTCTTTCAGCAAATTTTTTCACAAGAGAGTCAAAGGTAATATCTTTGAGATTTCCATTTGCTTGCAATGACTCAAGATAATTGGAGTAAGTAGGATAAAGTGCCTTGAGAAAAGTGATAAAAGGAATATCTAATTCAATGTTAGTGGCTTTGATATCATGCATTATATATTTTACTTCGGATGCAAGAGCAAGAGGATCATTACTTTGTAATTCAAGAGTGAAGAGTTTAATCATGAGTTGAACAAATTCAAGTGCAGAATGTGAGTCATAGAGTTCTTTCAAATTTTGTAAGGCTTCGAAAGCAGTTGAAAATGGTGAAATATGGTGACTCACCTCTTCACTTACAGATGCTGCAATTAATGCATAGGCTTTGCTGTTCTTATTTTCCCAAATGGCAAACTCTTTGTCTGAGGTAGGTTGTTCTGGCTCTTTGTCTCTGTCTCCAACACACACTCCTTTCCACAACTCATTGAAAATGAGGGTGTGTTTTATCACTCGAGACCACTCAGGATAGTTCTCCTTGCCAGTGAGAACTATTCCCACAATAGATATGATTGAATGCATTGTAAAATCTGTGTACTGTAAAAAAATACTTCTGGCAATATACTGTAAAAAATTGTACTTCTGGTGGCAAACTTTGTTTAACTTTGAAAAAAAAATAATGAGGGATAATATATCAAAGTTATTAACTAGAGGAGGGGTTATGTGGTGGAGGGAGTATTCAACGTATGGGGGAAGTATATATGGAGGAAGGGTGATATGGAGGCCAACGCAGGAGGGGTGATATGGAGGCCAGCACATGTATTAAAAATGATGTATTAAAAAACATAGCAATGTATTAAAACGAGAGTGGGAGCAAGCTTACAACAACCAGAGCAGGCTTACAACAACAAAAGCCACAAACCATGAAATCTTGGAGAAGGCGTGAGTAGCCGTAGCGGGCATAACATTCAAAACACTGAAGTAGAAAGAGAAGAGAGGAATGGTAGGCTTCCAATATGCCTAACCTTCATGGTTAGGGCAATCTCAGGTGAAGTCACCGCATTGATAACAGCTGCCCCCACCACCGCCGCTGCTGCCACCAGCACTAGCACTGCCACCGCTGGTGCAGTCTCTAGCAAATTCGCCAGACTCTCCACACTTGTAACAGCTTCCACCAGTCACCATGTTCGAGCGGCACCATCACCAGAACGAGGTCTCGGCTTTGGGCTAAGTGTTCTCTATCATTTGTTCGATGACAAATGATATGAGCACAGGAAGGAACCAAATATCGACAACGAATTCCCCAGTTCCTTATCTAATGGCTGGAGTGGGTGTCATGCTTGGTCTCATAGCCTTTTCTTTGATTTTTATCCCGTGGTCTTACTTGAATGAGTGCATCGCGGTATTATACAACGTTTTCAATAATGCTATGTTTGTGGTGCGTGGGATGGAGACCCAAGGCTGTGAGATTGAATACAATGGCGGTAAGACCAGAGAATAATGCTATCAATGTATTGAATACAATGGCGTTAAGATCAGATTGAATGCAATAGCGTTATCAATGTATTGAATATAATGGCGGTAAGATCAGATTGAATGCAATGGTGTTTTGTATGCAGGTGGAGTAGCAACAGGAGCAGTGTAGCGAAGAATAATAGTGAATAGTAGGTGGAGCAACGACAGAAGCAGCGTAGTAGAGAATAATAGAGAATCGCAGAGGAATAATGATGCGTTCAGGCCAGTGGAAGCATCAGAGCTGCCAGGCTAGCCAGCGTTCATAGGATTCAGAATACCATAGGCAGAATAGGGAGTTACAAAGCAAAGGGAAGCCAAAATGGCGATGGCTCTAATACCATGTCAGACCAAGAGGTAACTCCTCAAAAACAATTCGTTGATATTCATTTAGGTTGGTCTTTATTATATACATGAGGGAGAGACTGTTCATTTCATCTCCCGGTGACTATTCATATTTTCTATTATTTATTTACATCAATTTTAGTTATTCACCCAATCCTGATGATTAGGTGTCAACAATTTCACCACATACATTTTCAATATATTATATATATTATTACAAAAATTTGGAAAAAAAAATATCATAGGTCCATTATTAATAACTTATGACAAAATGATAATAGTTGAAAAAATTTCATATACATCTTTTATGATAGTTTTCATTTTTTACAATTATTATCACTTATTATAAAAATATTTGAATTGCTATTAAAAGAAACCAATTAATTCAACTTTCTTAATCATTTGAAAAAATAAATATTATTTAAACTTTGTTAATAATGAAATATTGCAGTTTTCAAGTTTCTATGGTTACAGTTATTTGTAGATAAAAGAAGATCTATGAATGTGAGATTTACTTTCCAAATTTAGAAACCACCAACCAAGTCCATTGTCAATACAACATTATCAAAATTAATAATTACAATTAGCTTTTATTACTATGCATCATAAATAATATTAAAATCCCTTACTCTACCACCTTTAATATAAAATCTTCTAACTCTATTATTCCAAAAACTCATTATAATAAACCAAAATAAAATAAATCAAAATAGAAGAAAGAAAAAATACTTTACTAAACACAATTATCATATTCCACTGAGGTTGCAGTTCAAGTTGGTAATCTATAATATGGGCCCTGAAAGCTTTGTTAGGGAGCGGCTGAGTGAGTGCCCGGCGTGTCAAATATCGGGCATATGCCTTGCTAAATACTGTGCGGGTAAAGAATAGACAGTCCCCTCCTCTGCGCCCCTCCTTGAACCTTGACTTTCTTGTCCCCAGCCCTACTGGTTGTACGTTGGAATCCAAACCAACACAAGCTTGCCCGTATATATATATATATATATATATATATATATATATATATGTATGTATGTATGTATGTATGTATGTATGTATGTATGTATATATATATATATATATATATATATATACATACATACATACATACATACATACATACATACATACATATATATATATATATATATATACATATATATATATATATATATATATATATATATATACATATATATACATACATATATACATACATATATACATACATACATATATACATATATACATATATACATATATACATATATACATATATACATATATATATATATACATATATATACATATATACATATATATATATATATATATACATATATATACATATATATATATATATATATATACACACACATATATATATATACATAGATATATATGTATATATATGTATATATGTATATATATATATGTATATATGTATATGTATATATATATATATCTATATATATATATATATATATATATATATATATATATATATATATATTCCCAGGGGAGACAGAGTGATTGGAAGTGTACCTTTTGGCCGTGACCTATTGGCACGGATGAGTCTGGAAGCAAGCCACGTGTGCCTTGGAAGGAGGTGGGTTTCAGTCTATCTAGGCCCGATGGATGAGTATCCGGGTGGGAGTGGGTTGTTTACCCAGAAAAACTGTCCTCTATATACTCATTCGATATCCTATCAGTTGGCTGATCTGACTCGATCAATTAGAATGTCAAATATATCATATTGTTGATGATTCTATATCAAATCAAGAACAATTATTGAATTACTCAATTCCCTTGATATTCAAATTGAAATATACTTTTATTTCTCACTAAGAAAACACCCAACTAATCATATGTTGTTCTTATGCCTTTATCAAGCTAAACTTTTCATTTTATTTCAAAGAGCCTATCTAACAAATCTAATAATCAAAGTTCAATTCATGAATAATGGGATTGGCCCACAAGAAAACTTTAATACAAATTCAAGTGGATAACAATGATAATTCATCCATCCATCATCATCGAAGAGGGAATAAATCTAACACCAAGAAAATCATGGGCTAACACTTCGGAAATTTGTGATTGAAATTTTTAACCATGTAATTAAAAGAAAGTGGAAATGTATTGACTTAACAAGTAGATAAAACTAGAAATTTCCCATAGCATAGGAAAGAGTAGCATTGAAGAAAGAAGATGTGATACAACAAGGTAAGATAATGAGGATCTCAGAACAACATTATAATAGGACACATAAATCATTATAATAGGACACATAAAATATCATTTCAATAGTGGTCATTTAGAAATGACCATTGGTCTAGATGTGAATCACTAAATGCATATTTTTTTAAAGGAAAATCAAACCACATTTTAAGAGTTATAATTTCATTTTTTATATGAATTAATAGAGAACAAAAAAATAGAAATCAATGAGATGCATGGATTCACACCATTCAAAAATATATGCTTCCGACCTTTTTGCATTAGTAAAACAAAGGACCTATCGGGTAGACCTACAAGATGAGGATTTCTATGAATGAAGGAGAGAGAATTGCAAAGAATTCACATTGAATTTAGAGCCCAACTTATGTGTGTGTGATGCATAACTCTTTTTCATTCTTCATTTTTTTAATATTTGGTTAGACCTTGGCCTCTTGAACCTTATTGTTGCAATTTGAACCTCAATTTGCAAGTGGAAATAGACTATGGATACTTTCCAGGTAAAGTGATAATATTTGCTAATATGGCAAGGATAATTGAGTTTCTCACTTATAAACCAACTTATTTGTTATTTTGTCATGGTATCATGATATATAGCTCCACATTGAGATATACTACCTGAATACCAGCATGAGCTTAAGAAGTTGGTTCAATTAGTGTTGTTTCATGTTATAGATAAAATTAATATTGTATTAGATATCATATTAATATCTTATTCTGCACATTGGAAACAACATAAGTAATTGTATTATGTTCCTTATTTGGATAAATCATCCATTGAACGGTTTATTCACATGTTTATTTACATTGTTTTGCATGAACATATGTTGTCTATGCCTTTATATCTAGGACAGATGGCATTAGAGGGAAAGTTACATTTCCATGTCCTGGAAATATCTCCCAATGAAATTCTGGTGCTCTACAATTTGCTTATTTGTGGGCACTGAGAGTGATACTTTCTGGAGTAAAAAGGTTGTCTAAAGAATTGGGTGATTTGATAAATTTATACATTGGTGTACTGGTATCCCTATAAAATATCAACGATTTCCTCTAAATCTGCAACATATTTCAAATCAACAAGAGAACTGCAGATTTGCAAAGAAACTTTGTGAACCAACAACTTAATGCCATCAAACAACATATAAAACCTTGAAATCAATGAAGAATACTTTTACATATGAACCATCTAAGACTGATTTATATGTGACTGGTGCCTTTCCCTCTTGCCTCACAGTCAGTTTTGTTGATTCTAGAGGGTAGCCCTATAAAATATCTTTGATTGAATCTCTCTAAATATGTAGCATAATTCAAATTAGCATGAGAGAAATTTGCAAACCAACTACTTATCAGACAACATATAAAACCTTGAAATCAGCAAAGAAGGATTTTACATCTGTAATATTTAAGATTGATTTATATATGTTTGGTGCCTTAATTCATTGGTTGAAGAGGAGAAAAAAGAAAGACAGAAAATTAAGGAGGCAATGCAAACATTGAATCCTACTAACAAAAGAATCTCAAATATGAATCTTAAACCTAGTTTAAATTATCATTTGTGAAATAATTTTCACAAGAATCAAATATTTTACAATAGACAGTGAAATGAGATCACTTACTTGCAAAATATTCAGAGTCATTTACAAGTACACATTCTAAAATATTTCATATCAAGACCTTTTAATCAAATATTCTAAGGGGATTGGCAAGAATCACTACTCAAAGTCCTATTCCTACACAATTCTCAGAGAAGCAATCTGTAATAGAAGTGCGCAGAAGATTTTCCTTCAAGAAAACCTTAGATTGCATCAGGAGGATGAAATGAAGCAGAGAAGAAGAATATGAACAACAGGAGGATGGAAGATGTGCCAATGAATTTCTTTGACTGCCCCTCCTCTTCTTATAGTTGAAGGATATTTCCAAATCTTAAGTTGTTGTCTAAATTTGGTGTTGTTTTTCTCCTTCCTTAGATGGATCACGCTAAGCTTGCCTACATACTCCATGCTTATTTGTCTCCCAAAGGATAGCATTGATCTTGTACTTTTTAACAACAAGAAGATAACACAAGATATCAACATGATTTCAGCAGCTTTAATCTAATGAATAGCAACCTTCTTGACCAAAAATAACAACAAAAATTCGAAGAAAGAAGCACTCCCTTCCTAAAAATATCAAGGTCCAAATCAAGAAAAAGAAGCACCCATTCTTGGATTAATCCACATACTGAAGTTCGCACTCAATGGCACTATTTTTAATACAAATCCAACACCCTTCTTTACTTGTTCTCATACTGAATTTATCATAGCAGCAATTACATTTTTAGCACACAAGGAAATTCCCCTCCTTAAGATGTAGCAGCCTCTCAAAAGCAAATCAAATCACATCATCAAAACACTTTACACGCACCCAATAGCAATGGCTCCAAATGTTGATAACAACTCCTCAAAAACAACACCTCTTTGTATCCATGAATAACCTCAAAAGAAACACTCATGTTTATGCTCATGTGGTGATCCTAAATTACCTAATTTCAACACCATCCATGAACCATGCACACCCTTACATTGCTTGTTGAATAAATAACTTATGATATTGATTGGAGCACTGGTTATATGTTAATTTGGTCTCAATGCATTCCACCTCAAATCTTCTCATTCACCCTTCACATGTTAATTTTATTCCCCACACAATAACACCAAATTTACACTATTAAATGTTGGTGAATAGCTCAACTAGACCTACCAACTTTTATCCTCACAAAAGTGCCTATCTAAATTTATCTTTCTGCGATGTACACCTTTACAGGTCTAATTTGCTTGATATGGAGTGCTTAGCCTACAAACCTGCAATTGCTTAGTCTATCTTAGAGGTTCGCTAAATTTAGATCTCCAGGGGTGCGCTAACCTCAAAGATTGATCTCTGTCATTTTTTATCCTCAACCCTAGTGCTAGCCTTAAGGATTGGAAGATGCCAATTTTAATATATTGAACTACTACTTGAAGCTACCATAATTTTCATTAGTTACGTGTTGGTGCAATACCCAAAAGATGTTAATCTAGGATCATGTGGAGCACTCTCTTCTCATGCTAACTAGTGTTAATATACATGTATCTGATTGATCTTTTGGAAGCACTAGTCCAAGTCCCCTCATCTTCAAAATTTAACATACAAGTAAGAGCTTGTCTTATCTTTTTGATTTTGAATTCTCCATACAACATTGAAATCAAACTTGTGAAAGGTGCTATGATATTTTCATATATGCGCTAGACTTGGATTGATTTTTATCTTGGTGGAATACCACTTTCCATATGTATCCCTACAAATCACTTGCTTGTCCTCCAAGAAAACTGAATTTGGTCCATGTGAGAGATATTTTCATGTGTTTAAATTGTTCCAGAAGTAATCCTAACTAGAACAAACCCAATCCTGTTGTCTCCAAAGTGCTGAAGTTTTTAACAATCCCGAGAACTTGTTGAACTAAATGTGCCCCTACTAAGACTGATACTTAAAATTTTAAAACTTAGTTTCCATGGACTGAAATTACTGGTTCAAAGACAAGTGTTGGCACACTGAAAGTAGGAGCAGCAGTTCATTGTGGCACCAAGGATATGGATACACCAATTTCAAAAATTTCCTTACTATGAAAATTCAAAATGGTAATTGCATTCCCATATATACAAGAAAGGAGGAAAGATATATGCAAGACATATGTAGTAGATGAGAAACACAGGGAAACTTTGAAAGGTGACAAATCTTGGAGACCTAAAGCAGTATTAAACTTTGTGAAATGAAATTGTGAACCCATGCAAACGACTATGACATATGGGTATGTAAGACATTGAAATAATACCAAAATGGAACTGCAAAACTTTGAAGTTTGAAAGATGTAAAGTTGGAGAAGCATCCTCAACCAAGAGAGACATGGCCAAGAAGGAGACGAAAAAGGAAGGTAAGAAACGAGAGAAGGTATATTTCATCAATACCACGTGTTAAGTGGAAGAAATCCTTCATGGAGGGTGACAACAATATTACCTCCATGGTGAAGCAAAATACAATTTTGCTAGCAATGGGAGTTCAATTTGGCTTGACAAATTCCAAAATGTAAAGAGTGGTGAAGTTAAGCTTGAGGTACAAAAGACAGATTGAGTTCTTTAAATACATGGCAAGGTTAGAAGGCCCGGTCTTTTAGCATTCAGTTATTGTGCTACAGATATGTAACAAAGTGCATCTACTGAAGAAAAAAAGAGATTCTACATCGATGGTAGGTAGGATGTAATTTTCAGCCAACATCGACTCTTATCTGGTTGAAAGTCAACAATTGATCAATTGATAGGTTAGGTGATTTCTATACATCATCCATGTCGGCTACATGCCATGCAATCAACATTACTTTTAATTTTGTAGCAGCTTCAGAATCTGATTATTGGAGAGTGTTTGAGAGGGGTATGTGTTGTATACAAGAGACCCACTGGAAACATCCTGGTCCCAGTATTATCAACAATGTTGAGGTCCTTGCATGCATCAAGAGTGAAAATGACCCTTTGTGTGGCACCCGCTTGGACATAAACCTTTTTGAAATCAATCAGTTTCTTCTTTGGGGTATCAACATTATTGGATGGGGTTGTAGAGAACAGAAACAATACATGGTTTCCATCTCTGTTACCAACATTATTCACATCAACAGTAACTTGCAGGGACATGTTCTCGCATTTTGTGTTGGTCATGCTACCAACCTCACAAGATTCTGATTATGTGGGAGAACATGTGTATTTTACATTTGAGGAACAAATATGAGTTTAGTTGCATGGACTACAGTGACGTTGAAGCTCGTGTAGCTCATTCCATCTTTGAAGGTGAAGACAGTATGTCCAGTATGGAATCTATAAGTCTTGCCAGGGTAACTTGTGGCAAGATCCGCCCTCATGGTCATGTTGGTCATGTTAACATTGATATAAAACTCCTCTGGATACAAAGTCATAGGCAATCTACCACCTACAGAAGAAATAAATACATACCTCTGTGGATTTACCTTCAACTTTACATGTACTAAAAATTTACAAAACTGATTCTCTAGTGTAATTTAGCAAGGTTTTAGCCTGAATGGGTAGCCCAGTTCATTAAAGCTCCCCTTGCTAGGTAATTGGCCCTCTATCATTAGCATGGATGGTATTAAAATTACATAAACATACAAATTCCCATCTAATCCAAAACAAAATCCTAATGTCAATCATCTATTAGAAACCAAATAGTCTGTGTTATTTACAGATGCCTTAGACCAACACCAAAACAAATAGTAGCTTAACATTCACATGATACATGAAAATATCTGATTCCATACTCCATCTTAGTATCAATCATTATTTACGATCAAATACAGTTTGAACACTTTGTAAAGTTAAAAAACAAATCCATTGTTTCCCTACCAGTAGCTTACAAGTAGTCAGAACATTTTTGGGATGTACCTGTTGCATCCATGAGGCGTAAAGATGAAAAAAAATGGGAAGTTAGCAAGTACATAATAGTAGATAATTAATGCTTTACTATGACCCAATTCAGATACATACAAAAGATTTGTCGTGTCCCATTCTGGTCATCTGTCCCTAAAACTTTGTTGAATGTTACAATGATCTTTGTCAGTCAATGACATGAACCAGTTTCATTACAATATCATGGGTAGCATACCTCAGAACCAAGATCGCATGTAGAACACATAAAGCATCACTAAAACATATGTTCTTGTGGATGTAAGGGAAGGGCATAAAACCCACAGGTTCCTTAGAAAAGGCCACTATAGTCTTCTTAAATTGAAGAGAAAAACCCCAACAAAGGAACCAAATTGAAAAATAAAAGCAAGAGTTTTGAAGCAACCACCCATTGAAGAAGAAGACTGTGGCATTCATGATGGAATGGAAAAATACATTAGATACTAAATACCCAAACATCAATATGTTGTTCACATGCAACACTGTTCTCATTACCAGATCCAATCAACTGGGTCAATCAAAATTTGTTGGATTTCAACTGCCCTGGGAAGTGAAGTGTTGAATTGAAAGAAGTCATGTCAGCACTTCAAAGGTAGAGAGGAAGCTATAGAGGAAGAATCTTTGTTTATAAGGTGAATAATTTAGACATTTGTTGGGAAACACAACTAAATTAAGCTATTTGCAGGAAACATAAGCTCAGGTGATTGAGGTTTTAACAATCAAATCAATGAAAGTAGAAATATAAGGGGATTTATTTTAACTAAACTGAAAAGAAAGAAGTAAGTTTTTCTTGATAACCAGATAAATTTTGCATCGGAATGAGCATAACACAGGAAATAGCAGGAAAAAGAAGCTAATGATCTAGTAGAGTGTCGTGGAATGAAGGAGATTTGTGATTTCCTATGGTGGGAGACAATTTTTGAATCTATGTCAGTTTTTGCAGGGTTGAACACAACGCATAAAACACTAATCTCAGAGGCGGCTAGTATCTTGAATTGTGCCATTGCAAAATCTTGTCTCTGTGGGCATGGAAAAACGAATCATCTTCATGTCGTTGAGATGCTCTTGGTAGCCCCTGTTAACCATCTGTAACAGGCCTAGACTCAGTCTCATCCCAACTCTTTGCACCCTCTTCAATGTTGGGCTTTGGAGCTTTGATTCAGTGTGGCTCTCGATCGACTACCGACAGTGTAGGGTTTTCCTTCTGGCACCAAATTGCCGATTTATAATGCTCTCATCGTGGCTCTTAAGCGAGCACAAGCACATTAGAGAAGAGGGTTCTCTGAGCAACAACATACGCCTTTGTTTGCTGTGAAGGTGGGATTCAGACAACTAATAGTTTCAATGCTTGATGATCCTAGTGTGAGTAGGGTGATGAGGGAAGCTAGTTTTTCGAGCCTTGTTGTGAAAGAAACTATCTAGCAATCGATCAATATGGAAAAATCTCATTCATCTATTTTGATGAAAACAAAGCTACTTTGTTAAAATTGGAAACCAGGGCAAAACTTCATGTGGGTCTTCTTATTCATGGCTGATAATATTTTTATTAGATTCCTCTCGTCAAGGGGTGTAGGATTGATATAAAGATCATCTGATTCCATAATAGAGTTCAGGCTTCTGTGATCCATATCAAGTTAGAGAAAGATTCTTTGGCGAAAATCACATGGAATATCATTTGTCGATGCGTTTCGAACCAGCCAGTGTGGTTCATCGTCAAGACAAGTTGAACCACACTGGTTGGTTCGAAATGCGTCGACAAATGATATTCCATGTGATTTTCGCCAAAGAATCTTTCTCTAACTTAATCATCTGATTCCGATAAGTATTCATGGAGATATGAATTTATTTTGATTATGGAATTATTATCAAGCCGACCTACAACTCATGTAGGCTCAGAAGCCCAACAGTCGCATCTATTCACCCACCAACGTTGTGTATAAATATAAGAGGACTTTTCCTCATTTGGACTCACTCATAGCATCACATATCTCTCTCTCTACTACGCAAATATGAGTCTCCTCTCTACTGCATTGAAATGGGTCTCTCTCTCACACATGTGAAGCCGGAAGCTGTTGAATTTGAAGCTGCAACTACAGAAGTAAAGATTGACTTGCGTGGCCTAGAAGATCTCCTCTTTGGAACTGCACTATAGGTTCATCTGAACCTCCTTTGAAAGCCGCAACTTTTGGTGGTGGAATGAAGTCAATCCGACGAACGGTTTGCAAGATATCGTCTGCCCTAGTTTGATAATGAAGCCGCTAATGCTGATGCTATTGATCTAGGGTTTGCTACTGCTGATATGAATCAGATTTATTGTATTATTTCTTTCTGCTGAATTATTGAAGATAAAAGAAGATTTGATCAAAGGGTTTCCCCACACATTGTGGGGTTTGTCCCTGGCTAGCCGCCACATCTTGCGTCTCTTGTCTTGGCTTGTTTTCTGTCGATCGTTTAATGTTCTATCTACACTTTACTTTATGTACGTGTGATTGCTAATCTTTGGAATATAATAAGGAAAAGAAGTAAACTGTTATAAGCATAGAACATACCATAACTTAACATGGTATTAGAGCAGAGGTGAAGACAAAGCCCAAGCAAGAGCAAGAGCAATCATTGAAGAGAATATTGGCAAGGCTATCATAAAAGAACTATGGGGTCCTCAACACTCTTTCCTGTTGAAGACAAGCTCCGTGAGAAAGCTGACTATCATGGATGGAAGATGTCTATCGATCTAACCCTTAAGAATCAAGGAGTGTTGGATCATGTGAGAGGCAATATTGTTGAGCCTCCATCAAATGCATCCGCTGTTGCCTAGAACAAATGAAAAAATGGAGAAGTCAAAACAATAGAAGATCATCTGGGACTCTATCGACAAGCACTTGGTGGCCTACATCTCTGAACTGGACACCTCTAAGGAAATCTACGATAGACTGGTGAGTTTATTTAAAGTTAATGATGCAAATCAAGTTTTGTTTCTTAGAAATAAGCTGAGGGAAATCAAGAAGGGTAAAGATGAAAGTATGCAAGCATACTTCTTAAGAATCACCGAGATCAAGAACGATCTCCTATCTATTGGGGAAACTATTACTGGCAGAGAAATGGCACTCACAACTCTTGGAGGATTGCCATTTGAATGGTATGTGTTCAGGACTACTCTTTTGAACTATAATGTAATTCCTGGTTTCGAGGAATTAATGGCTAGATGCATTCAAGAAGAAACAAGGAAAGAAGTGCAAGAAATGCCCATGCCTAAAGGTCCTCCTGCTGCCTTTTCTTCTCCTGCAAAGAAAAGAAATAATTCTGGGACTAAATCAAAAGGAAAGGCTGGACCTAAGGCTAGAAGAAAATGACGATGTTACATTTGCGATAAAGCAAGTCACTATGTATGAGATCATGAGCATCATGATAGCATGATGATGATGCACACTAGTTTGAGTAGCATTATGATGGATAAAATCATGGACATGGGCAGCATGATGATAATCATGATTAGAGAAGCATGGTACAGTATGCAGTGGTGCAACTCGAAATCCCTCTGATGGCAATCAAAGGAATGACATATTCAACAGCAAAGGTAAGAGGAGAGCTGGGAATCAAGGAAGAGGACAAGCATTCAAGAAGGCTAGAAATTCTAGGATGTATTAAATGCACCTGACCTCAAAAGGAACCTAGTGTCCATCTTGGCAATGGAAGACAGAGGCTACAAGGTAACCTTCAGCAATGGCAAGGTATGTATATGGAAAAATAATGTTAAAGATGCCTTTACTCTTGGTTTTAGTGTTGATTCAATATATCCGGTCAAAGGGAAGTCGTGATTAGTCATGATGTCACCTTTGACAAAGATATGGCTCTCAGCAAGGTGGAAAATCTGCTGATTTTGAGTAGCTCTCAAGAAGCCGACACCAGGGAACCGAAAGAAAATGATGATGAATCAATGCCTGATGTAGAAGAACCTATGGATCCGATTGATCCTCATCCACATGAGCCTTCCTCTTCTAGGAAGAGGCCTTCATGGCTTAGGGGGATACTTGATGATGCTGAAGGACATGCTGCACCCTGAGGAACCTTCCATCAAAGTAAGAAACTTAACAGGTATCAGGGATACCTGACCATCATGAGCACGATCATACAAAATGAACCTTCATCATTCTCAGATGTCATCAAGCATTAACTATGGAAGGATGCTATGACCATAGAATATGAGTCTATTATGGAGAATGATGTCTGGGAAGTAGTTCCCAGACCCTGGACAAGACAATTGTTACTTCAAAATGGCTTTACAAGATAAAGCATGCAGCAAATGGAAGTATGGAAAAGTATAAGGTTCATTTTGTTGCTCGTGGTTTATCCCAGAAGGGAGGTGTATACTATGATATTTGCACCTATTTCCAGATATACGACCATCCGCTTGATCATAGCCCTTGTGGCTTCACAAGGATGGAACCTACATCAGATGGATGTTAAGACCACGTTCTTGCATGGTTCTATCAAAGAAGAGGTCTATGTGGAGCAACCTGAAGGATTTGAGATTTATGATTGAAAATCTCATGTATGCAGGTTGAAGAAGGCACTCTATGGGCTGAAGCAAGCACCCCGAGCATGGTATGAGAGGATCGATAGCTACTTGATGAAGTTGGGATTCACTAGGAGTGAAGCTGATCCTAACCTTTACTTTAAGGTTGAAGATGACAAGCCTCTCATACTGGTGTTGTATGTGGATTACCTCTTTCTAATAGGTGCAAACCCTCTCATTCACAAATGTAAGAGGGAGATGGCTTCTGAATTTGAAATAAAGGACCAAGGACTTGAACTGTGGCAGAAGCCAAGGGAAATTTTCCTATCTCAAGGAAAATATGTGGTAAATATATTGGAAAGATTCGGTATGACGGACTGCAAGCCTGTGACTACCTCGAGGATCTTAACTTTTAGAAGTTATATGGTAGTGATGTCGGACCAGACTTGGGAAATGCCTCTGAGTTTCAAAAACTCATTCGCATTGATGTTCTTGGTGAACCTCCGTCCGAACATATGTTTTGCAGTTAACATTGTGAGCTCATATTTGGTTGAGCCTCACTAGATTGATGCCAGGAATCTTCTGAGATGTCTTCAGGACACAATCTCTCATGGATTGAGATACACTGTCGGAGATGTGAGACTACTTGGATATACTGATGTTGATTGGGCAGGTAGTGTGGTGGACCGTAAGAGCACTTCCGGGTACTGTTTCACCTTGGGATCTGCTTCTATATCCTAGATGAGCAGGAAGCAGAAGTCGGTGGCTTTGAGCACTGCCGAAGCAGGATGTATTGTTGCTAGCATAACCTCGTATGAGGCAGTCTGGTTGCGAAAGCTCTTTAGTGAGCTATTTGGATTTACATTGGATACCACTGTGATTCTCTGTAACAACCAGAGGTGGGATTCGATTATTGAGGAATCCTGTATTCGTCAATTGCTCCAGCAGATAAACATCATCTGGGATATGGTAAGTCGATGAGCAAGGAAGCTCCATCACATTAAGATGATGTACAGGTTGATACACCTTGTCAAAACCTCGAGGAAAGATTTAATTTGTGATTTTCCCAAACGACTTGGAGTCGGCAAGAAACCTTTGTACAAGGGTCCTGCATGTTGCATACATTGAGCTCTGGGAGCTCTGAGGGCTTGCGGTTCCTAGTGGAGAAACATATGACCATAGGGTGACTCACCCTCCCCTGGTGGTGCACACTGGAACAAGATGATTCGCTCTCTTGTGGGACAAGATGATTCGCTCTCTTGTGGAACAGGATGATTCGCTCTCCTGTGTAGCAGGATGATTAGTTCTCCTGTGAGGCCTGGATTGATGTGTTCTCCATGGTAGCCTGGATTGATGTGTTCTCCACGACGATTGTAGCAGGATTGATGTGTTCTCTTGTGAGGACAGGATTGATTAGTTCTCCTGTCGAGGCATCCTACCCATGCAGTCTGGGACTCATGGGAAGTACCTCTCATTTGATCAATGAGCAGGGAAATGAAGTTAGGGACAATAGTAGTACCAATGGACGCATCGTTGTATCTACCGTACTCCCTACGCTAGGATGACCTCCATTGATCTAGGATTAATGATACTGGTCTGGGACCAGTGGTAGGAGTTGTACCATACTATGACGCTAACTTCGGGTCAGTTGAGACTAGTCTGGGACCAGTGGTACATACTCCGAGACTGACTTTGTGTCAGTGCAGTACTGGTCTGGGACCAGTTAGAGTGGTACATACTATGACGCTGACTTCGGGTCGGTTGAGACTGGTCTGGGACCAGTGGTAGGAGTTGTACCATACTATGACGGTGACTTCGGGTCGGTTGAGACTGGTCTGGGACCAGTGGTACATACTCCGAGACTGACTTCGTGTCAGTGTAGTACTGGTCTGGGACCAGTGAGAGTGGTACATACTATGACGCTGCCTTCAGGTTGGTTGAGACTGGTCTGGGACCAGTGGTACACTCTCTGAGACTGCGATACTGGTCTAGGACCAGTGGTAGGGGTGGTACTTACTATGAAGTTGACTTCGGGTCGGCTGAGACTGGTTTGGGACCAGTGGTACTCACTCTGAGACTGACTTTGAGTCAGTGGAGGATGATACTGGTCTACGACCAGTGGAGTTGTACTCACTATGATGCTGACTTCGGGTTGGTTAAGACTAGTCTGGGATCAGTGGTACATACTCTGAGATTGACTTTGAGTCAGTATGATACATCCTCGATCATTTCTTCTTCTTCATAATTCGGACAAAAGCAGAGCAGAACAGAACAATGCAAGAGCAGAGCAGAACAATGCAAGAGCAGAGCAGAACAGAGAAAAATAGCACAGATCAGTGCAGGGCAGAACAAGACAAAGCAGAATAGGCAGAATAGAGTAGAGCAGGGCAAGGGTCAGGTTATACAGGGCAGTGCATTTGATGGATGAATAATAACGACCGATAGACAGATTGTAGATGAAGTTCTCCATGGTTGAGAGGGAGTGTTAAAATTGAAAACCAGGGAAAAACTTCATGTGGGTCTTCTTATTCATGGCTGATAATATTTTTATTAGATTCCTCTCGTCGAGAGGTGTAGGATTGATATAAAGATCATACGATTCCGATAAGTATTCATGGAGATATGAATTTATTTTGATTATGGAATTATTATCAAGCCGACCTACAACTCATGTAGGCTCAGAAGCCCAACAGTTGCATCTATTCACCCACCAAAGTTGTGTATAAATATAAGAGGACTTTTCCTCATTTGGACTCACTCATCTCATCACATCTCTCTCTCTCTCTCTACTACGCAAAAATGAGTCTCTTCTCTACTGCGTTGAAATGGGTCTCTCTCTCTCACATGTGAAGCCGGAAGCTGTTGAATTTGAAGCTGCAACTGCAGAAGTAAAGATTGACTTGCGTGGCCTAGAAGATCTCCTCTTTGGAGCTACACTGTAGGTTCATCTAAACATCCTCTGAAAGCCGCAACTTTTGGTGGTGGAATGAAGTCAATCCGACGAACGGTTTGCAAGATATCATCTGCCCTAGTTTGATAATGAAGCCGCTAATGCTGATGCTATTGATCTAGGGTTTGCTACTGCTGATATGAATCCGATTTATTGTACTATTTCTCTCTGCTGAATTATTGAAGATAAAAGAAGATTTGATCAAAGGGTTTCCCCACACATTGTGGGGTTTGTCCCTGGCTAACCGCCACAACTTGTGTCTCTTGTCTTGGCTTGTTTTCTGTCGATCGTTTAATGTTCTATCTGCACTTTAATTTATGTACGTGTGATTGCTAATCTTTGGAATATAATAAGGAAAAGAAGTAAACTGTTATAAGCATAGAACATACCATAATTTAACATACTTCTTTACATAGCTCCACATGGACCTGTGGGTTATGGCCCCACGTATATATCAGAGGCATTCTAATTTGTGCACTTCACAACAAACATGACCAATCATCGTCAGTGCTTCTTTGAACGCATATGGCCGAACCCAAAAGGATATAAACCCCATTTCATATTAAATTTTGGGTCCATTAGAAATGTTAACCCATGTGCACATTCGAGCGTGATTACCGTCGGATCATCCAATCAATAAACATTCTTGATGGTCGGTACTCAACGAGGTTTTAAGCCCATCGTGTAAGACCTCATCGCGTCTGATTTTGGAATTAACAGCCACGCTTGTTAGCATGCGATTTGTGTCCGATCACCCATTAACAGACGATCCGACCACTCTAAAGTTTAAACTTGTTTTAATGATTTTCTCAGGTCCGTTAATCGAGATAACTTGCTTGCAAGTTTCCACTCGATCACCATGGATCTTCTTTCATCGGACAACTTTGATGTTTCCTCCACCATTCCTCTTCCATCATTATTATCTGTTGATCTGGTAAATCTCATGGTTCCTGTTCTTTGCCGTTTTAATTCTTTCTATGTCGTCAATCTTCTATTTCAACGATGCAACTGAATCCCCACCATTCTTTCTCCCTTCATTGTCCCTTTACAATCCTTTAGGAATTTGAGAAAAAGCCTGCGTCCTCCACTATAGAAGATAGTTCTCAATATTCCTCTGTCTACTATGAAAACCAATTATGCTCACTTCTGGCTAATCCCTCCGTCCATTTAAAAGGGAAATCCCAATCTCTACATGCCTATACACAAGTTTTATTAGACAATTAAATACTAATCCCGTAAACGAAATTCCATCAGTGATTCATGCTATTCAACACAAAATTCCATAGTATTTCTTAGATTCATAGTCAATTCACAATAAGGCTATTAAGACACATACAGACACAATTCCCACACATGATATATATACAAATCCACATTGTTTTGGTATTTTTATAAAATATTTACAAGGAAAACAATCACATTTGACTGTTTCAGTTCTTTTCCATAAAATCCATCTACTGCTCTTCCTAACTCCTCACTCTTGCTCTTACTATCCTCTAGCTCTCTAACCCCTAGCTAGCCTCTAGCTAACCTCTGGCTAACCTCTCGAATTGTTCAAAAGATCACAATTTATACAAAAACGGATTCATGAACCAATTAAGTTTAGGTCCAACAATCTCTCACTCTCTCACAAAGTATCTCTCCAGCTCCACTCTTTTCTCAAACAGAAACCCAAATTAATCATTTAAATCCCTCAAATCCTCACTCTTCTTAGGATTACTTAACTGTCTCTAATATCTCTACATTCACGACATATTCTCCATTAATCAAATTACAATTAAAATCCCCTCAACTCAACTAAACTTAGGAAAATAAATAAAATGATTAAGGGAACCCACTCCCTTTAGTAAATGTGAACTAAGACTCATGGGTCTTATAAGTTTTGAAGAATGCTCCTGCATCAGACTCCCTAGGTTGAAATAATTCATGGACTCTTGTTCATTAGTCTTCCCACTTCCTCTGTTGTAAACTTCATTAGATTTCATCTTCCAATTAGCTATCTGACCTTTTCCAATTGTAGGTACATTTACTACCTTCTCTCTTTCTCCTGGATGCCAAACTATATGTCGTGGATGTCATTTTGCTATGCTTTCATAATCTTCTCCTTTGCATAATGTTTTGGTGTTTATATCATGCATAAACAACTCCTCAAACAACATAAATTTATGCTCCTCTGCCTGCTGCTGTCTTGTCATCATCTCAATAGAATTGAACTCCAACTTTATGTATTTTCCATTATGTTGTACCTGACTGTATATTCTTATTTCTGACTCAATCACCAGCATATGCTTCTATCTATAAACCACTTCCTTTATGTTGTCCTGTATATCCTTCCATCTTTCCTTGACTTGCTGACTTTGACAATTCCTCATGCTCATCACCTTTGGATTTTCCATCATCCACCTATCCAGTATCTTGAGTAGAATCCTCTCAATATCAAAATAAAATTGGTTCTTGTTTGATACTAGAACATATAACCTTTCAACCACATACTGTCCACCAGCTGCAAAATTTTTAATTATTGAACCTTGTTCAATTGTCTCCATATTCATATTAAATTTAACTGAATTTTTCATCCCAATTTTCATTTGAAAATTCAATATAAACTCTCGATATTCAAATATTATTTGTATCAAAAACAAAATTTTCTCATGGACTGTAATTTCACATATTTTGAAATCTTCTTTCTCTTCTGCAATGACTTGTTTAAGAGCTATGCCAACTTTCCTTCTTCCCGAACTTCTGAGTCAGCTAGTTGCTTACTCTCATCTTCTTTTGTCCATAAGGAAAACAATCTTTCTGCAATTTTGGAACTTACATATTCCTTCATGTTTACTTGTGCAAACATATCTCCAAGAGCAAATTGTCCTTCATCATGGAAACCACATTCAACAATTAATAATTCAAAATCAGAAAATACATTACATTTTCCTTTATTTTTTCTCCAAGTTTTCTCTAATTTGTCATCCTCTTGATACGCATATGACATGCCAAACTTGTCATGTTGTCTTGTCTTGAAAAAGTCTTCTTGGTCTTCACTTTTCTTTGGATGCTGTCTAATTTATGAATTTTGTCCTCTGCTCTTCTCTTTGGCCTTCCTTCCTTTCACACTTCTTTTCATTCTTCATGTTTCTTCCCTACAAATTTGTAAGCCACTAAGTTTCCTTTTCCATTCCTCTTTCTTTTCAATCAAAATCTGCCAATCTCTAATTCTCTTTGTTTCTATACAGGAAACAAAATCACCACATACAATAGATTTTTCATTCCAATGTAGAGTCCCTTTTACAACAATAAAAATTACTGTCAACACCATGAATATCACATTCCAATGAACCCCTTTGTTTCTCACTGCACATGCATAGTTCACGAAAGCATACTTGCCTTCATCCTTTGAGATTGCGTGTCTCTTTCCAAGTCATTGATTACATTCACCCTTACTCTTTTTGTAATTTGTACAGATAACACTGTCTTCAATTTTCTGATTTGCATAAGCCTCTACCAACCCCTCTTTAAGTTCCTAATTGTCCTCTTTTCCTCTCCTCTTCATAACCTTTTCTAGACTAATTGTACCTCCTTGGGTTGAATTCTCTTTATAAATCTCTATTCTACTATCTTCCATAGTACATTCTTTAGTAAGAGTCCTTTCCATTAATGTTCCACTATGTCCTTCCAAGACAATTTCTTGTCCATTAACTATCAATACAGGTTCATAATTTTTGAATAAAAATTGAAGAGATAATTCCATTACCTCAAGTGTTTGTACTGCACATACACTCTTACTTGCTCCTGTTATAAGGTTATCTTCATACCTCTTTTCTACTTCTCCTTTTGCAATATGCACTTTCCTTTTGCCTTCAGATTGTTTGCTATATTTTTGCCAAGTCTTACTAGATTCATCACCCTCAGCCTCCTTAGTAGTTTTCAACATTTGTCCATGTTTAGTGTCTTTGAATACATTTTCAATCAAGAATTGTTCTATTACATCCATCTCTTCTAACAGTTTCATTTCTTCAGCAACCTGCATAGACATATCTTCTAAAGATTGTTCATCACCTGCATACTACACAAATCATCAGTTTAAAAAACTCTAGGCTCCTCTATCTTTGATGTTTAAATCATCACATCTCTCTGTCGATCCGAACTTGTCCAAAAGTTCAGGAAATCATCAATGATTCCTTCCTCATCAAGGAAAACCTCTTGTTTAGGTCTATAATAGCTATCTTCCATCTCTAACTTAGCTGCTCTGAGTTCTTCTCTTAATTTGACATTCTCCTCTTTATCTGTTTCTGCAATAGCTTCCAATTTATCTTATTTCTTTTCATAGTCCAACCATACCTTTGGTCCTTTTCATATTTTTCTAGCAGTATTATTATGGCATCCATACTTGCTTTTAGTTCTGTAATTTCTTTGTCAAATATCTCTTGACTCATCTCCTCTCCCTTGACATTTTCCTTGGCATATTTCTTTCTTCTATTGTGGCTTCTCTCTGAACCCCTGCTATGACTATCAGTAGTCATTTCCTCATTATCTCTATGAGCTCCTCACTCACTATGAGTTGCACTAAGCCTTTGCAATAGCAAGTCCTCCCTGTTGTCACTTACCTCACCAATCCCCTCTCTGGACTTGGTATTTTGGCAAGCACTGGTTCTCTATCTCTGGAACCTCTTGAGCACTCTCTTCGGCTCTCTTTAGGCTTATATCCTCAACTCAACTTCTCTTGAGAACAGTCTAATTGTCCTCCCTATCCAACTTTTAGCTGGAATATTTAGGTTCACTACCACTAACACAACTCGTCTCTTTCTTTACATAGTCTTCTACTGTGTGTTGCTGCTATCATTCTCTTTCCCTATAAAAACAATTCAAATGAACCACATCAAAATACAACTCATACCTTATGATATATCTATTTAACCTTTCACTGGCTTGGAAATACACATGCTGCTTTACTTTTCACTGTCTGCACTTCAGTTCTTCTTTCAACTGAATTTTTGTTCTTGTTGAGTACATCCATATTCGCTTTATTTCCTTACAGTATCTCTACTATAATTTCTTCATTTGCTTCTTTGTCACAAATACCTGGCTTAAACTTCATTACCTGCTACTTGCATTCATCTACATACATCATTAATGCTTTTTGAAATCTGTAAAACCTTTGCCTAATCCTGTCTTTGATGAAATGTTGAAGTCCTCATTGTCTGCAACATCTCAGGTTTCCTCTATGCATAAATTATTGTGTCCTATTCTCCCTCTGTATCAAATCCATTACAATGCAAATTATATATATGTTGAGAATAAAATTCAACCTCTCAACCAATCTCCATGGAGCATTAGTCTAGCTCTGATACCAAAATGATGACATCAAAGCTTCTTTTACGCAGCAAAGCTGCTTCTTTACATAGCTCTGCGTGGACCTCTGGGTTATGGCCCCACGTATATATCAGAATCATTCTAATTGGCGGACTTCACAACAAACCTGACCAATCACCGTCGGTCCTTCTTTGAACGCATATGGCTGGACCCAAAAGGAAATAAACCCCAATTCATATTAAATTTCGGGTCCGCCAAAAATGTTAACCCACGCGCACATTCAAGTGCGATTACCATCTGATCATCCAATCAATGAACGATATCGATGGTCGGAACTCAACAAGGTTTTAAGCCCGTTGTATAAGACCTCATCGTGTTCGATTTTGGAATTAACGGCTGCGATTGTTGGCACGTGATATGCGTCTGATCACCCATTAACGAACAGTCCGATCACTCTGAAGTTTAAACTTGTTTTAATGATTTTCTCGGGTTCATTAGCCGAGATAATTTGCTTGCAAGTTTCCACGTGATCACCGTGGATCTTCTTTCATTAGATGGCTATGATGTTTCCTCCGCCATTCCTCTTCCATCGTTATTATCCGTCGATCCGGCCGATCTGACAATTCTCGTTCTTTTTTGTTTTAATGCTTTCTACGCTATCGATCTTCTATTTCAATGATGCAAATTAATCCCCACTGTTCTTTCACCCTTCAGTGTCCCTTTACAATCCTTTAGGAATTTGATAAAAAGCTTGTGTCCTCCACTATAGAAGATGGTTCTCAATCTTCCTCTATGTACTATGAAAACCAATTACGCTCGCTTCTGGCTAATCCCTCCGTCCATTTAAAAGGGAAATCTCGATCTCTACATGCCTATACACAGGTTTTATTAGACAATTAAATACTAATCCCGTAAAGGAAATTTTGTCAGTCATTCATGCTATTCAACACAAAATTCCACATTATTTCTCAAATTCACAGTCAATGCATCATAATTCTATTAAGACACATATAGACACAATTCCCACACATGACATATATACAAATCCACATTGTTTTGGTATTTTTATAAAATATTTACAAGGAAAACATTCACATTCGACTGTTTCAATTCTTTTCCATAAAATCCATCTACTGCTCTTCCTAACTCCTCTCTCTTACTCTTACTTTCCTCTAGCTCTCTAACCCCTAGCTAGCCTCTAGCTAACCTCTGGCTAACCTCTCGAATTGTTCAAAAGATCACAATTTATACAAAAATGGTTTCATGAACCAATTAAGTTCAGATCCAACAATCTCTCACTCTCTCACAAAGTATCTCTCCAGCTCCACTCTTTTCTCAAATAGAAACCCAAATTAATCATTTAAATCCCTCAAATCCTCACTCTTCCTAGGATTACTTAACTGTCTCTAAGATCTCTACATTCATGACATGTATTCTCCATTAATAAAATTACAATTAAAATCCCCTCAACTCAACTAAACTTAGGAAAATAAATAAAACGATTAAGGGAACCCACTCCCTTTAGTAAATGTGAACTAAGACTCATGGGTCTTATAAGTTTTGAAGAATGCTCCTACATCATATTTCCCTATCTCCAAATTCCATTGCTCGGGTGGGATTCAAATGCCATTGCTCGAGTGGGAATTAGATTAGGTAGTTCGCCTTCAATTTCGGGAAGAAGTCAACAACACTTTGATTGCAACAATAGAAGCTTAGAGCGGAATGATGTGAACTCTCACCCAATTTCACAGAGAAATCCTTACTTGAACTCTTGATTGAAAATTTTTGTGTAGTCGATGATCTGGTTACTCGATGTGTATATGTCGAGTAGAAGGGATGTGTACCGTAGGATTTCATAGCTAATTAAATATTGGTCTAATCAATCCGATGGCCTAAGTTATTTTTATCATCTAACACCCAAATCAACTATACACAAAGGTACATGTCATGCCTCTATCCTAGAAGTAGTCTTTCAACTACACATAAGCAGGTGCGACACCACTACACCTTTTCGTTTCACCAATACTAGAGTGTATGGACTACGCCTAATCTCAATGCTTAGCCAATTTTCCAATTATTGAAGTGTTAAAATTCATGCAATAGAATAACATGTAACTACAATTAACATTCATCATCTTCATTTATCAGTATGGAGTGGAAATCAACATTCATACAAGTATACACAATTATACTTAGGAGGGACAACTCCCATAAAGTCTGCCTGTATCAGTGATATAGAAGTAATGTACAAAAATATACAATTACAAGTTTTAAAAGTCTTGTGTTTCCAACTGCCTTGGCCTTCACAATCCACCAAAGTGCCGTGTCACAACCTCACAACAGTCAGCTGCTTGTTTCCCACATAAGTATGAGGAAACCTCAGATTCCTTTCCAAACACAAATTCTAAAAATTCATTGTCATAGTGGTCATTCAACCTTGCCCACCATGTCATTCAACCCTGCCCATCGTATCGTGCAACCCTGTCCAATCGTGTCATTCATCCTGACTGGTCTCTCCGTGTAGCCCCGCTTGGTTGTTCAGACTAGCTCGGGTCGGATCACCCTGCGGTGCCCTCGTGTCGTGCAGCAAGCCCGGTCGGGTCACCCTTTGGTGCCCTCAGGTCATGCAGACCAGCCCAGTCAGGTCACTACCGTCGTGCAAACTCCCCCATCGCACTTGCACCCGTTGAGTTTTGATCTTCTGCCTGTCAGTCTGTGGCTCATCTACCTTGCTTCTTCTCTCTATCAGTTCTTTATCCCTTATGCCTCTGAAACATGTAAAATCTCCAAATGCATTGTTACATGCTTGGTTGCTCATTCAATGATGCCTTGAATTATTTTAAACCACTTCAATATATACATGTGCTCGTGCGGATGGAGGGGTGTCGGCCTCCAAGCCAACCTACCCAACTCGCCCGTTGCACCCACAATATTCACGTCGGCTTGCCCTCACACATCGACCCATCGAGTCCACCTGCCCATTCGTCCATTGTATAATCTCATCGTTGCACTTTCCATACATAGTCATTTTTTCGCATCTCCAATTTTTTGACTCTTCATTTGACTCGTTCGTCGCTTCCGCCCAACCAACTGTTGTCGCACAAAACTGAAACTCCAACTCATCGCACATAACTGAAACGCTCCGCATAACTCATCACACATAACCAAAACGTCAACTCGTCGCACGCTCCACACAACTCGTCGCACATAATCGAGGTTGGACGCCTGTCCCACAAGTAGGCACGTCCAACTCGTCTCGTTACATAAAACCCAAAATGTCTTCCACCGTCACTCGTCGCACATGAGCGTGCCTAGCTCAGCTCATGGTCATGACAGTACATGTGGCATGGGAGGGGAATTCTTCTCATATGGAATGCCTTATGGTATGATTACTTTTTATAGTCGAATTTTTTTATGTATTTAATTTTTCATCATTATAGGTTCACTTTTTATTCTTAAAATGGATCCATATTTTTAAGCAATTTTTTATGGTCAAAGATTCACTAAGAAGATGGAACTATAACTTCCAACAAAAATTCTATCAAAATCAAGGAAAATTTTGCACCATAATAAATTCAATATATCCCCTTATTAAGATGCCCCTTCAAAAATGTTTGGGAATAAAGTAAGGGAAATGAACCCTCTTATTAGAGTAATGTAAGGGATATGAACCCTATTTAACCTTCTTACCAAGTAAATTTGACCATTCAAAATTTGTTTTGATAATGGAATGCAACCAAACTTTGCATTTTTTATAAAGAAAGTACTAACAAATTTTAAACTTGAACGAGAGAAACAATAAAATCTTCACCTTAACATGGACCCACAATCGATTTCTAAGAGTGGCTTTACTAGTGTTAGCTAGCTACAATTTAATTGTCAACTAAAATGATATCTAAATTTGAAGTATTCAAAAGAAGTCATAAGACTCTAATTCAAAGATGATATACGTGATATAATGTAATTGGACATCAAAACATAGTTTTGAGAATAGATTGTGGATAATAATTTTGATAAAATCAAAGAAGACATAATAAGCAAATGATTCTACCAATCAAGGCTCATATAACTAAATTATAAATCCATTATAATGTGCATCATTTAAATATAAAAGTAAATCCAGGGTCAGTAGAGGTCCATCATAGAATGAGTGATATGCACAAACTTTATTCTTGTGTGAATCATATAGATAGGTTCAAATTCTCTACTTTCCCTACTTTTGCATGTGTGATTTAGTAAGATAATTGAAGTTGAAGATAAGTTTACTATTTTATGGTTTGGATTTTGTAGGATTTTTTAGTAGAAAAATGAAGTTTAAAAATGACTTAGAAGACAAGATTACTATTTTTTTTAATCATATATAAAATATCTATAAAAAGTAAAAAAAATAAAATCATAGTAGAAATAAACCAAACCATGGGAATAATGTTGAAATAACAAGTAAAGAAGCATGATGCATAAAATGAAAATTCTATGATTCCATACACACAATTATATGCACAAAATGTGGTAAATATATTTATTATAAAATAAAAGAAATAACCATCATAACTCCATCAAATCCATCCGAATGGAAAAAGCTTATAACAATGCTTATATACATATGTACATTGGTGGTTGTTAAAGCTTCTAGGACACCATTGATAAAAGGGGTTTTAAAATGGTGAGAGAGAATGCTAATATATTGTAAGTATTGGTGGGGGGTTGATTTTGCAAGATAGCAAGGAATTTATAGGTATTGAGGAGTATTAAAATGATATATATAGTAAAAATTAGGGATTATTTTATTGGAAATATGTATTGGGAAGGGGCTCTAGAAAAATATTTTGGGAGGAATTTATTAGTATCTAATCAAATTAAGATTAATTTGATTAAATTAATATTTCAGGTATACATGTGATATTTCACAATTTTTTGTAGTTTCATGTATGGCATGGCTTCATATTTAATATTTAATGAATACATGTGATATTTTTCAAATTCTTGTAGTGTCATGTATGGCATGGCTTCAGTATTAAACATTCAAAGTTTGTGTCCAAGAAAAGTAAACATGTAAAACCGAGAAAAAACATTTTAAATACTACAGAAAATGTGACAATGTATAATATAATTATATTTTTATATTTAGACAATATTTTGTGACAATGTATAATATAATTATATTTTTATATTTAGACAATATTTTATCTCTTCAAAATCAAGAATAATTTGACATTTTTCATCATTATATTTAAAAGCATCACTTCAAAATGTAGACATCATTTTTCTCATTCACCTTGACAATGTATACACATTTGAATTAAGTAACAAATTTATAAATTTTGAATTCAAAGCTAACCAATATAATAGTAAATTCTCTACTTCATCTTAAAAAATTTATAAATTTAATTTGGTTTACGAAACTAGTAACAAATTTATAAATTTCGAATTCAAAGCTAAAAAATATAATAATAAATTCTCTACTTCATCTTAAATATTTTATAAATTTAATTCTGTTTAGGACACTAGATTTTACATATTAGTTTTGGTTTCCAAATTTGAAAAGTAATATATATATATATATATATATATATATATATATATATATATATATATATATATATATATAAAGGGCAAGTCTCATTACTAAGTTAGATGTAAAGTTGGATTTCTTTTATGGATTTAAAGCCTAAATTTTATAAAATATTTCATGACTATATCTTTTAATGAAATAAAATTAAGGTTATTAAGATATACTTAATTTGTGATGATACAAGATATTTATAATTTGAAACATTAAGCATTAGGGGTTTTGTTGCATAGGTTTTTTAAATGTTAAAATCATAAAACAATTATGTATTATCGGAATTTTGATATTAAAAATGCGTCACAAATATATATATATATATATATATATATATATATATATATATATATAAAATAGCATTGAAGATGACAATGTCAATCATAACAATAAATATTTTTATTTAATTTTGCTTACAACAAGTTTCTATACATGAAATATTTGAGTAAACATATAAGAAGATAACTTGAATATATGATTAGAAAGAATAGTTTTCTTTCTCTTCAAAAATATCATTCTACATCCAACAAGTTCCTACACTTAAAATTTGATTATAAAGAGATAAGTAAAAAAACATGATTTAAAAAAATAGATTTTTCTTTCACTTCGAATTCATAATTTATATTTAATCATTACTTGCTATTTTCCTTGGGAGGCTCATTTTTAGAGCTAAAAAGTCTTTAATAATTATTAAAAATTCTTTGATTGCTCAACATTTCTTTCATGGTTTGGATTTTTTTTTCAATTTCTCACCACAAAATTTATGTGTTTAAAAATGCATGACTTTGAAATGTCCTATTATACCCAAAAAGAGCCACAATTAGCATGTGTTTTAGGCTCTATTTTTTTGGAGCAAGAATTATTTTAGAATGAGGTAATTGCATATATTAAATATTAACATTACACAATTTGATTAGGGCATTGAATTCATTTGTGTATTAAAAATATTGAAAATTGCAATGGATAACCAAATTTCAATTATAGAAAACAAAAAAAATGACAATATAAAATGTCTAACATTCCTATTTTCCCATTTCTTTTGCATTTTCGTGTTTAAATAAAAAATAAAAATATAAAAACAAAAAATATTCATATTTAACTATCTTTTTTTTCCAATTTCTTTTGCATTTTCTAGTTTAGAGAGGAAAAATAAATATGTTATTTCTTTTTTTCTTCATGTTTTCCATCACCCAATAAATTAATTTCAATAATAAAATCATTATTTTTCATACAAAAATGAATTGAATGGTCAGAATTACCCTATCGGATTAATTTTGTAATGTTAACATTTGATAATGCAATGTGGAAATATTTTATATATGATTTTATGAATTAAAATGGATTCCTTAAAAATTATCTGATTTTTTATTTACATTATTTTAAGAATTAAAATACATTTTTTTTTTTTCTTTTTAAATTCGGTAATAGTTATGTCCAAGAGTAACACCCAAATAAAGTTGAGAATTAGGCAATTAACTTTACATCAAACCAATCAACATCTATCTAAAATTTTAACCAAAAATTAAAACACAATTAAAAAATTAAACAACAATTTAAAAAAACTTAAACACTTTTAAATAATAAAAAAATTAAATAAACCAAAAAAATTAACACATTGAAAAATTAAAAAATTAACTCGAATTATATTAATTAATTTATATTTATTTTAATATACCATTTTAAATTAAAAATATAACAATAATAATAATAATAAATCAAAATCATATCACTCCAAGCATCTGCCAGACAATATCTATATATCATATTTACAGTGAACTCAATCCCTCAAAACATCCTTTGACTGATTTTCACCTAGGGAAGCAATATACATAGGCTACACTCGACTAAAGTAATATGGTAAGTGCTTGATAATATAATTTCTTACACCCATCCTAAATGTGCATCCACGCTAATAATACAACGGAGGGTGCGATTTCTAATTTGTCGATGCTCTGTGTAAACAAATGAAGCAATTTGGCTGTTCTCTGTCCCGTGTTTTGAAACATCGAACATGAAAACTATTCCCCAGATTATAAAATCAGAGGACAATCACGTAACGCTTTGATCTCACACGTCAACTCACAAAACTCTCTATCCTCCCATGTAGAGTTTATCCTAACGTCCTCCATGTATATATACGCACAGGAAAAAGTCTACACACACTATTTTCCATGTCAACATTCGAATCATATTTACGTTGAAGGTGTTCTCTCTGTAAGTTTTGATGGGCAAACACTATTCATTGCAACGAACTAGTGAGCTTCAATTTCATCGTTTTATGTCAAATCATTTTTTACCATGTTGCAAGTGTTTGTCGGATCCCAACGGGTTAAGTAGGTTCTGAGAGTCTCCGCTTTGCCAGCTCACGTTTAGGACTTCACGGGTGGAATCTTTGTTGGAACTACTACACACCTACATGCAGACTCTTAGTTAGAGCATGTGACTGCATGCAAGATTCCTTTTGCATTTTGGAACTACTACACATCTACATGCGGACTTTTAGTTAGAGCATGGGATTGCATGCAAAATTCCTTTTGCATGATTTACTCCTTGATTTACTCCTTGATTTGCTCCTTCTTTAACTCCTCAACTGACTAGTTATCTCCGGAACTTGTTGTAGGTGTTGAGTCTTCTCATTGATCACCACTATAGTCATTACCTTGGGATCTTCACCCAGTAATGCTATATCATAAGCATTGTAACATAATTTTCGATTGAATCATTCTTCTTTTCTTTCGATTTTCTTTTAGTGTTTTTGCTCTGCAAAGCTGTGTGTTCAACCTTTACTAGCTAGATTCATCTGTGCAGGTTTTCTAACACATTTACATGGTATCAGAGCCCACAGGTTGCTAGATAAAAGACGCACCAGTACTTTATTTTGCAAGTACTACAGCTTGGAGATCGAAGATTGACAGAAAAATGGAGTTTCCCAAAGCATCGATCCTAACACCGTACAACTATTATGAATGGAAGGACCAAATGGCTCGATACCTTCGTCATAAAGGGTTGTACAGGATTACCATGGCTACAGAAGTGGAACCCACTTCAGCCATAGAGAAATCCAAGTACCTCAACCATATGGATGAGGCCCACGGATCCATATGCATGTGCATCTCTCCAGAGTTGCAGTTTCATCTATCTGCCTGCAATACTCCCAATGAGATTTGGAAAAAGGTTGAAGAGCTCTACGGGAAACAGGATGAGATGAAAGGACATCTGCTCGAAGTGGAACTACTATCATTGGATCCACGGAACTATGACAGAATTCAAGATTTCTTCACCAAATATAATGATCTATTACTGCAACTCAAGGGTTGTGGAATTGACAAATCCAAGGAGGAGAGTCGCCAAGTTCTCTCTATTATGTCAAAGATCGGACCAGAATACTCCGTCTTTGTGTCTACATTTCATTCAGTAAGGCTCGCAACAGGTAAATCCTACACTATGCCTTCTCTCAAAGAATTTATGGAGTCCCTTATTTTTGAGCAAGATAAACTCATTGGCATGGGGAAAATCAAACCTCCAAAAGCACATGCACTTGCTGTGCATGATGGCAGCCACAATAAAAATCACAGATCTGATTCAAATCAGAAAAATCAGCAGCAAAAAGACAAAGTAAAAGCACATTCCCATCCAAAGAAGGAAGGGTACACCAAGCCCTTCAATGACTCCTCCGGCTCGAGAAATGAGAAAGGGAAGAAAGGAAACAGATGCACCTACTGTCAAAGAGGATTCCATCCAGAATCCTCTTGCATGAAGAAACAAATTGACCAAATGGCAGAAATCCTTCAGAAGCACAACCTTGGGGACCACATCCCTCAGGGAGCCAAGAAGAAAACTGAGGATCCGCCACACGGGAAAGGTAACAATTTTCATGCTTTAGTTGCAATTAATTCTTCTCCTGATGCATGGATTATAGATTCTGGTGCATCACATCATATGGCTGCTGCAAAGGAAGTTTATTCCTCTTTGGATGCATGCAAAGGACCTCCCATCCTCATGGGAGATGACTCACCTATTGAGGTCACCGGAAAAGGTAGAGTGGAACTTTTACACGGAAGCTTTGAAGATGTGCTTCATGTTCCAAAACTTTCGGTAAACCTACTTTCAGTTTATCAGATCACTCATTCCGGCACCGGAAAGAGAGTGGAATTCACTCCAGATGCAGTGAACATATATGATCTACATAACAATGCCAAAATTGCAGCTGGTGAGGTAAACAATGGAGCCAGACTGTATACATTTTCTGAATTTATTGAATCTGAATCCTCCTTATTGCTTACACATGCTGATGATAGTAGTAGGCTTTGGCACGAGAGGTTTGGTCACTTAAATTACAAGTATATGCAGCAGCTAAGCAAGAATGAGATGGTGGAAGGCTTGCCAAATATTAGTTTCTCCAAAGGAGTTTGTGAAGGGTGTGTTCTTGGCAAACATCCCAGAGAAAAGTTTGACACCGGCAAGACTCACAGAGCATCCTCTCCTCTAGATCTGATCCATAGTGATCTCATGGGGCCTTTTACTCATCCTTCCATCAACAAAGCAAGGTATGTGCTTACATTTATTGATGATTTGTCACGGTATACTTGGGTGTATCTTCTCAGGAACAAATCTGAAGTTTTTGAGCACTTTGAAGATTTCAAAGCACTAGTTGAGACACAGTCAGAGAGAAAGATCAAAGCCCTCCGTACAGACAATGGGGGGGAATATGTTAACACAGCACTTCAGAACCTTTGCCTTCAGTCCGACATACAGTTGCAGTATACAGTTCCATACACTCCGCAGCAGAACGGAGTTGCTGAGAGAAAGAATCGATCTCTCAAAGAGATGGCTTCCTGCATGTTGCATGCCAAGTCACTGCCTCATAAGCTTTGGGCCGAAGCACTTAATTGTGCTAACTACATCCAGAACAGATCTCCTCATAGGTCTGTCAAGGACCAGACCCCCTTTGAGGCTTGGAGCGGCACTAAACCAGAGGTCACTCACCTCCGTGTTTTCGGCTCTCGAGCATGGGCCCGGATTCCCTCTGAAAAGAGGAAAGCTCTTGATCCACAGAGCATTGAGTGCATATTTGTTGGATACCCTGATGGTGTGAAGGGATATCGACTCCTGATTCCCTCTACGGACAAGCTCATCATTGAGCGAAGTGTCAAATTTGAGGAAAGTCTCTCGCATGCACCTCAAGCGCCATATGCAGACACTTTTTATCTACCTCATGTCCGAGATGATGACTCAGTGCATTCAGATGCCGATACAGATCATGCAGATGCCGAGGAAGAGCATGCAGATGCAAAGACAGAGTCTTCAGATACAAATCTAGTGCATGCAAATGATGATCCACATCCAAGCCCAGATCGGGCTTCCAGCAGTGAATCATATTCCCCTGTCATAAATCAAAGAACAAGGAGCTTACGTGAGATATATGCACAAGACCAACCAGCTGCTAGAAATGGTCTTGTGGGGGATAATTCTGATCTACAGAGGACTAGCTCAGAGTTTATTGAGCCTCCTCTTGTCCTCACTGCCACTGAACCATCGCCCTCCTGGCATTGTCATTTGGTTCAGTCTTCTGATCCACAGTCTTATGCTGAGGCTGCTAGGCATCCATCTTGGGAGTCCGCCATGGAGGAGGAGTATAACTCCCTCCTCGAGAACCAGACTTGGGATCTGGTCCCCCTTCCTTCAGGAAGGAAACTTGTCCGATGCAAATGGGTCTACAGGACCAAGAGTGCTGCAGATGGGAAAATCACCAGACGGAAAGAAAGGCTAGTAGCCAAAGGCTTCAAACAAGTGCATGGCATTGATTATGACGAGACCTTTGCTCCAGTAGCAAAGATGGATTCCATACGCCTTACACTTGCCATTGCGGCTGCCCAGCGGTGGGAAGTACATCAGATGGATGTGAAGAATGCCTTTCTTCACGGAGACCTATCTGAGGAGATCTACATGGAGCAGCCACATGGTTTCATTCAGGATTCATCTTTGGTCTGCAGACTGAAGAAATCTCTCTACGACCTTAAGAAAGCCCCGAGAGCTTGGTACGCGAAGATGGATTCTTTTCTCTTATCACAAAACTTTGAAAGATGTAAGTTTGATCCGAATGTTTACATGCTTAGGACACATGATTCTCTTCTTATCTTAGTTTTGTATGTAGATGATCTCCTAATCACTGGCAGCTCGGCTTCAGCCATTGCTACAGTCAAGAGGGCCTTGCATGATAGGTTCTTGATGACGGACATGGGTCCATTACACTTCTTTCTTGGTCTTGAGATCAGCCAGGATGCCACAGGCATCAAACTCTCTCAGGCTAAGTATGCATGGGATCTCCTCGAGAGATTTCACATGACTGACTGCAAGCCAGCACCGACTCCTTTTCTGTCTGGGGTCCGCCTTGAGGATGGAGGTGACACTCCATTAGTTGACAGCACTCTCTACCGACAGCTAGTGGGGAGCTTATTGTACCTCACCCACTCCAGACCAGATTTCTCATATGCAGTAGGGGCAGTTTCCAGATACATGCAGGAGCCACATGAGCTACACTCGAATGCTGCCAAGCGCATCCTCCGATATGTGCAGGGCACCATCACCTTCGGGATTCACTATGCAGCAGGCACTTCATTGAATCTCCTTGGCTTCACAGATTCCGATTGGGCGGGAGACAGCATTGATCGCAAGTCCACCTCCGGATATTCACTCAGTCTAGGATCTGGCCCTATCTGTTGGTCGAGCAAGAAGCAGGCTGCTATTGCTCTCTCTTTAGCTGAGGCTGAGTACCGAGGAGTAGTCAACATCACCATTCAGGCTCTGTGGCTACAACACTTCCTCACTGAGTTGGGCGTCCAGTTCCACCAACCCATTGTCATCTGGTGTGACAACCAGAGCACTCTCAAATTTTGCAGGGATCCAGTACAGCGGCAGCGGACAAAGCACATAGAGATCCATATGCACTACATCAGAGACTTAGTACATGATCGGGTCATTGATTTGCAGTTCTGTCCTTTAGCAGAACAGACTGCAGACATCTTCACCAAGACATTCACTGAGCAGAAGTTTCGCTCTTTGCGTGATCATCTTGGAGTGAAGGACACGATTGCTTAGCAACTGTATTTTTCTTCCTTTTCTCTTTTGATTACATTGTATTTTGAGGGGGGGTTTTTCCCACGAGGTTTTCCCTCTTTCCTCAATTTTAGTACAAGTTGCACTGTATTTTGGGTGACCTTTGGCCTTAGTTGCCAGGGCCCATTTTCTATTTTTCCCCATAGTGGTGTTCAGGGGGGGTGTTGGAACTACTACACACCTACATGCAGACTCTTAGTTAGAGTATGTGACTGCATGCAATATTCCTTTTGCATGTTGGAACTACTACACATCTACATGCGGACTTTTAGTTAGAGCATGGGATTGCATGCAAAATTCCTTTTGCATGATTTACTCCTTGATTTACTCCTTGATTTGCTCCTTCTTTAACTCCGCAACTGACTAGTTATCTCCGGAACTTGTTGTAGGTGTTGAGTCTTCTCATTGATCACCACTATAGTCATTACCTTGGGATCTTCACCCAGTAATGCTATATCATAAGCATTGTAACATAATTTTCGATTGAATCATTCTTCTTTTCTTTCGATTTTCTTTTAGTGTTTTTGCTCTGCAAAGCTGTGTGTTCAACCTTTACTGGCTAGATTCATCTGTGCAGGTTTTCTAACACATTTACAATCTCGGGCTCCCACGACAACCTACGGGCGCTGGCGTTTCCGCTCGGAGCCTCTCCACCACGTCTCTCATGGCTCTGATCGCCCTCAATGTCTCTTCCCAGAATCGATCACTGTCAACAAGCGCGCACAGGACCCACTTCCCCATTCGTTGTCAAACTGCACCAGCGCCACGATGTACGTCACGAAATCCATCTTCGCAGTAACTTAAGATTTAAGCATGGATTTTCGACTCATTGGTGCGAATAACAATTTTGACCCCCCCCCCGCCTCCCTCGTGATTCAATTAATCCCTTACTAGTTTATCAATACAATCAACTAGATTATTGGTGTTTATTGGAGATTGGAGTTGTCTTCCTTCATTTACTCAGATTTGCAGGGGCAAGCCACCTTTGGGTTTGCACGTGCCCCACTCTTTTCCTTGATTTTTGGCTCTACTTTTGTTTTATTATTTTGGTTATTTCCATAGTTGCAGTAGCAGTTCCCTTTCAAGTACAGGAATGCTGCAAAATCACATTTCCCATCATTTTCCTAGTGACACCTCCATATTCAACTTTCTATTTGTCAATCATTTCATCTTTCCATAAGCTATTTGAGGACTTTTACAGAGACAATACTCTCTACTCCACGTAAATAAGTTCAAAAATGGAAGTCTAACAACCTACCTATTTGAGGACTTTTACAGAGACAATACTCTCTACTCCACGTAAATAAGTTCAAAAATGGAAGTCTAACAACCTCGATTTTATGAGCAAACAACATATTGGTTAGAACCATTCATAGGATGACACCAAGTCGCACATATATTGTAAGGTATTTGGAAGTGATTCTAGCACAAATCAAACAGAAGGGGAAAATATGCTATCAAATAAATATTTGTAGAAAAATATGTTTTCAAATAAATTCCATAAATAATACATTGAAATCGCATGCGGATGTCCAATAAATCTTCTCCATTTGATGCAAACATGTATAATGTTCATGTCCACGTTAAATTATGGATCATCAATGTGTCATAAATATCTCAACATTTACCTCAAATAAAAGGTGCAATGCGGATAACAAACAATGTATTCTAATATACTAAACACCCACACACACGATTACTTTTCATCTTTAGGAAAATGCCTAGATTTATACATGACAAGAAACAATTTTTTTGGACTCTTGGCATCAGTGAAAGAAAACAAAATACAAAATCAAATCCTTGAAACCATGGAAATCTTTCTTTAATTCTACTACTTGATAATATAAGGAACAAAATTTGAACAAGGTAGGAATCAATAAAATACAGTGAGATGTTGCCTTTTAAACAAGTTACAGACCAATTTATTTATAAAGACTTATTTCTCAACAAAATGACATGGAAAGTAAAAATCACAGGATAAACAAATCTTAAGCAAAGGAAGAGTTTCTCGCTCCCTCTCTAGGAAGGTAGACATGTGATGCAACTTTGGTTCTTATTTCTACACAAATAATATGTGCAGTGAGATTGTCCCTTACAACCATTCTTATCGTGAGAGAAGAATGTTGGGATGAGAGATTTTGTAGGCCTATCATCCTCTGGATTCAGTAAATAAGCACAGAATAATACTTCCATCGAGAATGCTTTAAAAGTTTTACTCAAATGAAACCAAATGTAATTTTGTGTTTCAAATGAAACTTGGCCGTGTGACGTGTTCCATCTATTTGGATTTCGCCTTTTGTTATGACGACCCTTCCATGTTGGTCGCTCCAATGTTTCGAGTGCTTGTTCTCCTCTTTTCGACTTTGCTTGCACACCACAATTTCAACCCGAAATTCTTTCTTGGACAGTGCTTGTAGATCACAATTTTCGTAAGCCTTGACATTCTTTTTTAGACCTTACTTGTCCATCACAATTTATGTACAACTTCTTTCTTGAGTGTTGATTGATCATTGCTTCCACTCATATCTTCTCAAGAATCTATCTCACTTTCTTTTTTCTGGTTAGTTTTTTTGTTTCGGTAGTAGTCAACTGCTTCGTCGCATGATCAAGTCGCATTGTTTCGACGTTTCTTTTCACTTTTAGGTGAAAATTATAGTTACACTGAAGGTGCTACTCTATGAATTTGGCTAGGAAAACACTGTTTTCCCCAGCCAATCTTGAAGCCCCATTTTTGTAGTCCTCTGATAAGTGAAAAGTTTCCAAGTGGAAAGGGTTTGGCTTCTTCTTCAAGGGCCCTGAGTCGCCGAGCCATGGAGGGTTCTTCGGGTCCTCTTCCAAATTTTGAAGTGGGATGGAAGGATCGGATAGGCAAACATGCATGCCAATAATCAGTGGTGGCCTCACAGAATTCATGGAAATCGATATCGGGTTCGATTCCCTTAACATGATCTTCACTGAGTGCTTAAAGGTTATGTTGCATATGGGTGTTACGGATTACTCAAGGTCTCTAGGTCAAACCGTAGCTGGTGGAGTGACCCCATTCAATTTCTCATCTCCATTAACAGTCGAAGAACAAGCCAAAGCAGAAGTTGTTGTTGGAGCCGAATCAGGTCATCTTGACGATACCCCTAATGTGCCCACAATGACAACACCAGTCTCTTCCATATCTTCGTCTTCTATAGAATGCTAAATGATCTGTGATAAAGATAGTGGAACATTCATTTGAGTATCCCAACATTGTCATAACCACTTACGAAGGTCAGCACATGAGCCCTGCATTGTTACACAGATGGGGAGGGGAAGGTGCTTCTACCCACATGACAGAGAGGAGAAGTACTACATATTATTCATTGTCACCCTTCACTCAATCTTCCCTCTGCTTCTCATTCCATATGATGACACCCTGCACCACTTGCATTTCCTCATTCGACCCCCACTTGCAGCAGCAACAACAAGAACAAGAAACCGATTTGTAGTCATCGCAACGTCACATGATCAGCGCAGTGCCCCTGCCTCATCTTGCATTACTGCAATAATTTTCTCAGCCTCAAACTGCGCGATAGTACTCAATCCAACTGATTAGGGCCTGCTCGAGGACATTGTTCCCTGGGGAATGCGCAAACTTTCTTAACCTCAATCAAATTTTCCACTGTGATTGTGGACTCCTTTGCAACTTCCATCTCCAAGAGTGCTTTGTAATTCTTGGAGCTCATAATAATTTTGGTGTTGGAGCAGTGAATTAGCTGGAGTACACCCAATTCCTCCAGCAATTCAACACCTTGTTCCCACACATCATCTAAGAAGAGGGCGAACCTCCTTCCCTGCATAGACTCATTGAACGATATGTTTACAACTTCTTCATTCATATTTGTATTTAGATCTATAACCTTTCTCTGCATGCTTATTTGTGTGGAGAGTTCTTTCCGAAGACTTGAAAAGGAAGGACACTGAGAAACGGTGAGCCAAAGCAAGAAACCATCGTGGAAGAGATCCCTTACCTTTTGGTTGTTGAAGAGTGTCTTCAGAAATTTTTTTTTGTTAGAACCACCCTTGCAAACCATGCCAATTCGGGAGAAGGGAGAGTTAGCCTCTGCATCGGTCACTAACTTCTCCAACTTTTCAAAAGCATTGTGTTGTTCCATTACAAGGGGTTCGTTGATGATGGTGCCCGTTGAAGTTACAGGTTCTGATGTGTTTGCAGAAGTGTTGGTTGAAGAAAAAGCTGCCAATGCTTCGACGCTTTCTTTAATCTGCCCAAGTCCCTTTAGGATGCTTGCCCAACCCATCAAATTAATCGATTCGAGATGCTGGGTGATTTCTCTATTGAGGTGGGTGATTCTTCTACTAGTTCAATAGCGATATATGAAGTCATCACTGGGTCTCGTGCACTCTTGCGCCATTGTTGATGCTTTTCAGAGATGGTTGTCCAACTTTTTAAGCCAATCATTGACAGTTGACGCCTTCTTATTAATATCACTTTGAGATGAAATGGGAATTCCTCTCAACCTATTCAATGCCAAGCAATAATTCTTGATCTGGTAGATAATAGGCTCAATTCTCATTACCAGATCTCTCAAAGAGTTCAACTCCTCATTGCAATGGAGTGCAATTCTAACATGATGGAAGATTTGGTGGATGGCAAGGTCAATGCTCACACCAATAAATCCAGAGACAAAACCAGGATCATGAGGTTACAATGTGATTTTGTGAGTAACACAGATTCAGAGTGTAAAGGGGAGTTGTCACATGGCATCTTTTCCTTGTGTGTCTAAGCATGTATTCTATTAAAAAAAAAAAGTGTCACTTTGCAATATAATGTGGAATATTCTTACAATGCCAAGGTTGTTTTATGATGGATTTTGGAATCATTAAACCAAGAGTGGAGCTCACCCTACCTTCTCTTTTCACTGATAGCTCCTTTGATAGGGATCATTTCACCATTGAAAGCTAACTTTTCTTGCTTCCCTTATGATTTTGGTATTTGATGTTGACCACAGATTTTCCAATTATGTGGCTTTCTTAACAAATAGATCATGGATAACACTCTAAATTTTACCCATAGATCTAGTTAACAAGATTATAATGCTAAAATTTGCATCTATCCAATAATAAGAATTAAAAGACCAGGATATAGAGTGTTACCATGGAAAATATAGCATTGTCAAGCTTTAGATTAACTCAAGAAATAATAATACTCAGAACTGCCAGTACAATTGCATGAGATAATGCAGCCACTTCAGCATTTAGGAACCATTATAATAGAACTATATGATGCCAAATGTAAGACATTTTTTTGTGATTCTAAGTGTATTATGTGATCATAAAAAGTAGCAATGAGAACCATCCAAATGTGATGCCAAGGGACAATGATAAAACTTTGAAATATATCATGTGTCTTGAGTTGTATTTAGGTTTAAAAATGCGTCCAAGAAATTTATCATTTCCATAGCATATTTATAACATACGATGTTATTTCAACCATCAAAGCAACAATTAAACTCATGAATAAAAATGGAACCGTGGATGCAAAATGTAAAGCAGTGGGTGGTGATCTTAGTATGCAAATGTAAGGTTATATATGAGAAGCACTCTTGCACCTTTGGGTTAAGAAATAGTTATTTATCACATATGTAGTACATCCTTGGGTTGAAAATTTTATTTTATATTCATTACACCTTTGGGTTTCAAGGTCTTTTTCATAACTTTGTTATCCTTATTAGATTTAAAGAATTTAAATGATCTTTATTTGAGATAAATTATTTAAGAACCTTGAATATGACCGGGAGTAGTGGGCTCTATTCTTGGTGAGATGAATTTCCCAAATCTTCTATTCCTTCAGTGTACCTTTGCACCTTTAGGTGCAATTGCTAGTATATAGATATACTCTTTATCCTCCACATCTTGAGTTTATCCTAACATCATATATATATATATATATATATAGAGAGAGAGAGAGAGAGAGAGAGAGAGAAGAATTTACAATCAATATTCTAATCATATTATAGGAAATTAATTAAAAAATATATGCGTGATAATTAGATGTTTACTCTGATGTTTGCATATTAAAAATTGAACAAAAATTCACATTATAATGGATGATAATTAATGTTTTGTGTTTTGTAGGTTGAAACACAATGTGATACAGAAACTTCCTTTCAATTCAACGCAATTAAAATTGTTGCGAAAGCCTTGGACGTTGTTCTATATTAGAACACAGATTCAATAAAAGTGAACAATTCTGAGAGGTATCCTTGGGCTATGATATATAGATAGATACCCCTTGTTTAAATGTCAAATATATAATAAAAATATGACCAAGAAAATGGTTTTCTCTTGAGACAACTGAGTGGTTGGTATAATGGATACTATCCCCTTTATTTGGTTGGCCATTTTTAGCTCATTATGATAAGGTTTAAAGATTAGGCTCCTCACTCTTGTGGAGTTTTGTTCTCATATAATAATAATAATAATAATAATAATAAATAGTTTAGAAAAATGGGAGATCACTGAATGGTTGGTACAATAGATAGTACCCCTTTATTTGGATGGTCATCTTTAACCCATTATGATAATATTTAAAGAGTAGGCTCCCCACCCTTGTGGAGTTTTATCCTCATATAATAATAATAATAATAAATATTTTAGAATAATTATCTTGTTATATATATATATATAATCTTTGTGAAAATACTTTTGTAAGTTTTAATTTATTATTTTTCAAATTACTTAAAGGTTTTAATAGATGACAAGATTGGTGGATTTTTTCGTATGTTTGTGGTTTTTTCAATGTAACAAGTCAATTTCGATACCCAGAACACTTAGGTTAGACCATCGAAGTTTCTACAGAAACCATTATGCATCACCTAACTCTAATGAGAATCGTGTTGAAATCATACCCGGAGAGTTTGTTTAGTGATTCACCACAAATCAGAAGTATGGATTGGCTTCGGACACCATTAATTACAAATTTGGGTTTTGTCTGAAAAGGAATTTGGGTTTTATCTTAAAAGGAAAGTGGCACAAGTATATTGTCCACTAGGACAAACTCTAAAGGCAAGGTTTGCGTGATTTCTTATTGAAACTATTTACAAAGAGTTGTAATACACTCACTTATCAATGGTTATCCCAAGACTTCCCATATGTAAGTGTACCACATCTATTGACAAAAATTTTCTAGATAGCACGATAATACATAAAGTTCCTTCCCTTTAGAAAAAAGACCAGAATCCTTTGCCCTTCTTCATTTGTTGTTGTATAGTTGCACTAAACTCGAAACGGTTTCCGACTAGCAAAAAAAATAAGGCAGAATTTTGTCATATTAAAACAAATCTATCACAAAAAAAAATTAGAAAACAAAGATTTTCTAAATGCACTTAAAATTATATTCACACGAAAATAATAATATAATATAAATACATTACGCTATCTCTAGAGATAGATAGCTAGTTTATCTTGGACATACAATCTCTTGGTTGAGTGAATATCTCAACACACACTAATCTAGGAAGCTAACTAGTTGGAGAGAATCTCTTAACAACTAGACCTCAACAAACTCCCAAATACAAAGAATAGACTTCTATACATAGAATAAATCGCAACAAAGACAAGTAGGAATTATATTTTCCAAGTGGAAAGAATACACAGCATTATCATTTACAAGTTTAAGCAAAAGCCTTCATAGTGTCCAAATAATGGGAAGATGCAAAACATACAGCTAAATTTCATATATATATATATATATATATATATATATATATATGGGTTTATTTTAACTTATAGATGAAATAATTTTTTTCATCAGAATCTGACAATACAATTTCAAGCAAGATTGTGATTTTTGTTGTTTAAAATACATTTTTGAATGTATAAATAGATTCAACACCCTAAAAAGCCTTTTGGTCACTCGAATTCTACAGATTAAACAACTTAAACTCAACCTTTTAAAATCTCTACTAGATAAGTTAGACTATGCCACTCAAGGTTCTTAAATTCTCTACAGGATTTTGATTAATATTATCTAGAAAAAACACTTTGGAAATTAAACAAGTGCTACATAGTATCTACTCCTTGCCACTTAGTTTAAATATAGTTAAATTAAAGTAAAAAACAATAAAGACATAATGGATAAAGGCGTTGACTATCGTGTGCCCAAAATTGGAGCAATTTACCTAGATTGTACCATCCAATTTATTGAGTATGAATGAATGAGGTAGATTGACTATTGTAGAGTGAAATTGGCCCTTGGTGTGCCGACTATGAATAAATTTCTACTCAATAGGATTATATTAAAGAAATATTTCAAATTGGAGAAATAAATATATTTAATAGAGATGCTTCGTACTTGCATAATTATTGTTTAACTTAGAGAAAAATTTAATTAAAGTACAAGCTAGTATCATTAATTTTTTAAATAATAAATACAAAGTATTTTGCACTGTTAATTTTTAAAATAATAAGTATAGAGTATTTTTATTTATCAACAACATTTAGAGTTATCAAATAATTTTATAAATTAATTTTAAATTTTATATATTATTTTATTTTATTATTAATTTTTTAAATTTGAAATTTTGGAATTTTTTTTTTTATAAATATATTACGATTTAGTTAAAAATAATTCAACCAATATCTTTTCTTAATTAAAAAATTAGAATATAAAGTTTAAGATATATAAAAATAATAATTTTAAAATCATCAAATATTTGAACTAATATTTCAAACTTTTAAATCAATAATTCACTTACAAGATACGGAGAAATCTTTGTAATTAAAACTTCAAGAGAGCAGAAAATAATGTTTAGTTTAGTAATGAGATAATGATAATGTTATAACAGACTTATCTTTAGATGGCAATAACTTTAGATGGCAATCATTGTTACCAGAGAGATTGTAATGAGTAATAACTTTAGATGGCAATCATTGTTATCAGAGAGATTGTAATGAGTATGTAGAAAAAATTCCCACAAAGTTGCACTCAAATTGGTTCCTATAAAATTGCACATTTAAATTGTAAGTTAAGTCTGGGTAATAATGAGGTGCAAAACTTGAGTTTTGCGCCTTAAACCACTTGGCCAACCTGAGCACATGTTTATTAGGGGAATTTTGCGATTTGGGCTCCTAAGAAAAATGTACAACCAAAATAAACTTTATAAGAACCAATATGATTCAGGATGATGATGTCAACCATGGGAGACGATTTACCATTTTTAGAATAAAAAAATAAAAATATTAAAAAATAATAAAATAATAAAACTATTTTTTCAATTCGTATTTTTAACTTATCTCCCTAATGTTTTACTCAAGTTTCGAGCGGTAGCAATCATTGGATACAAAATTTAATCACTCATCCAAGGAGTATTCATGTTGCATACTTTCAATGAACCTTGCTACATGAAAAATGATAAATACATGAAAATTGTGATTGCAATCACGTTTTTCATGTATTTCTCATTTTTCGTGTAGCAGGGTCCATCGAAAGTATGCAATATGGGTACTCCTTGGATGAGGGATCAAATTTTGCATCCAACAAGTGTTGCCATTGGAAACTTGAGTAAACCTATAGGGAGATAAGTTGAAAATACGAGTTGAAAAAATAGTTTTTTTCTTTTCCCCCTTTACACTTTGATGTTGTAATCTAATCTTATTTTATTATTTCCACTATTATTTTATAATTTCTTTAAGAGGCCCATTTTAGACTTCAAAATTCCCCTAATAATCTGCGATTGGTAATAATTTCTGAAAGACATATATAAAACAATTTTTAAAAAGCCAAAAAAAAATTAAGTGTACACTGGAAATATCAAGATTTTCCAATTTGACATCTAAGACATCATTTACAACGAGAGTTAAGTGTAGACTGGAAATATCAAGATTTTCCAATTTGACATCTAAGACATCATTTACAACGAGAGTTATATTAAATGATATATCTTTTAATTTTTACCTTTTTAATTATTTAATAATTTTAAAATTAAATAAAAATGACTCAATAATAATTTATAACTCATTGTGAAATAAAATAAATATATATATATATATATATATATATATATATATATATATATATTAAAAATAATATAATTAATTTTAATTTAATAAATATATTTTTAAAAACACTTTTTCTTTTAAAAATTATTGAAAAATCAAGACACATTAAATATAGAGTAATTAACTTAAGTTACATTGTTCCAGTTATTGTTTTTGAGATGTAATTTTCTCTGGCTTGTTTAAAATATTGTGAGTGACATGGTTGTTATGTAATGGGCTGAAATAATGAAAATATAAGTGTAGTAACTTTGAGGCATCCATGAATCTTTTGCGTGTGCCTTGATCTTGGTAATTTGTTTTTCTAGTTATGTGTTGATTATAAAAAATATTTATTTATTAATTTTATATAAAATAGGAAAAATATATTTGTATTTATTTATAATTTTTAATATATATATATATATATATATATATATATATATAATGTTATAATTTTTTTTTAATATATGCATATCTTTTTCATATCCATTTATTTTCCTATTATTTATTATTTATTTATCCATTTATAATATAGTTTTTAATTTTTTTATATTATTTTAGTTATTTTTTTTCATGCTTATTATATAAATTAAGTTCATACTTTTCATACTTATTATTATTTCATAGAAGTTGATCTTAACCCATGATGATTTTCATATTTCATATATATACTTATACTTTTTAATCTTTCTCTTTATTTCAATTCAAATATTTTTAAAATTTATTGTTTTTAATATTTTTCTTTACCCTAACTGATATAGATTTATGCTCACTCAGGATAGGACACTCGCTATGTTCCCAACAAGTTTTCATATTTGTGTGTGAGGGTAAGAGAATGGAAGGGAAGAGAAAGAACCATGACAATTATTGTAGAATGGTGCTACATATTGATGTGCTTTGTTTGCATATTGGTGTGTGCGGTGGTAAGATGATGGAGGGGAAAAGGAAGAACAAGGGCAATTATTGTAGAATTGGAATGCATATTGTTCTGTGTGAGGGTTAAAAGATGGAGGAAAAGAGGAAAAAGAAAGGGAAATTATTCTGAAACCAACCTATCCACTTTATATATCTACAAATAATTTAGTGAAGATGATTACATCATTGGCCATTATGAAATAAGCAAGGATTTGATTTTTTCAAGCCTTGGTCGATTGTAAAGATCCAAGGTTCTTCATAATAGTTGTCTCTGCAACACAATGATGTAAATGGTCTCCTACTAAGCTTGAGTCCTATGGCTCAACTATTAAATTGACAATCAATTTTCTCTTTTTATACTTTGTGGTTTTTGTTTTAATCATTATTAGTTTGATCTTTGATTTTATTCTAGAAGTGTTTTATTCTAGAGGTCTCACTAAAATAAATTCAATAGTTATATAATTTTCCATCTATCTTGGTACTTTATAGAGTTCATATACAAATTATGCATTCAACAAGTTGACATGCTTTGTTGACCACAATGGTACCAGGTGGATGCCACACCAACCCCTATTAGTCAACCATGGAGCTAGTTATGTGTGGAATTTCAAGAAGATTCTATAACATCTAAAAAACTTAACACTAATTGAGGGTTGAGGAAGACACTAACCCTAACCCTAGACAAATATTACATTATGTTAAATAGTAGGTTGCTAGGAGGAGAGGGTGTCCCATTCTTTTAGCTTTGTAGTTGAGTAGAGCATCTATGAGTGGTATTTAAGCATACAATAGAGGAAGAAGAATATTTTTTGGTCACTGTTTAGGCCAAAGTGTTAAAGAAAACTCTATAGTGAGTTTTTCTTTCTTTGTGTTTTCATTTCCATAACTAAAGGAAAGAGAGCAAATAATAGGTCTCCACATTTTCATATCTAAAGAAAAGATAATAGAGCAAAGGTATAACTTTCTAGTTGGATTTTCTCCAATTTTGAGTTTCCCAAGATACATCTTGTATTCATTTGTGTGGATGGTGTGTTCATTTTCCCATTCTTCCATTTTCATATTTGAGTTATTTTCAGAAATTTGAACAATAAGCTAGTGATAATAAATCTATAATTTAAGAAAACAAAACTACATAATAAAAGATTTCATCATAGTGCAAGATGTATTATGAAGAACTACTCTGATGGAATATCACAAGACTTGAAAAAATAGAGATAGTTATCTTTGAATGTTGGGTGAATTTTCTATGGAGTTCCACTTCCTATCTCAATGCCAAGTCTGTCGATGAGTTCACCTACTATAACCCCCCTCTAACTGAGTCTTTTGAGGCCTCCACTATTCCATGCAGGTATTTATTTACACAAAAGTTTAGCTTACAAAGTAAAATAGGATATGACACGATTACATAACTCAATTCTAGACAAAAGAAAAAAAAAACTATCTAAATAAAAAATTGGAGTTGAATTTGAGGACTACATTCCTAACACAAGCTTCTCTTGCACAAGCGATACAAAATTTTTAGCCTTACTAAATTTCACTAGCTCAAAAAATAATGCATAGCTCAAATTGTGGAGGAAAAGACACTACAACAACATACTACCCTCCATAAAACTAGACTTGATGAAAAAAATAAATAAATAAATAAATAAAATTGAAGCTATATTTAAAGCAACATTTGACATTGATATCATAGTCTCTAACTCAAAGCTAGAAACAATTATCCTTTAATGGTTCCTAAGTTGACTCAAAACACCTTCCAACCCTATTATTATTAATGAAAATTCCATACTAGTGGAAGATGAAAATATACCTACATATCTAGGTGTTGATGCCCCGAAAATCGTTGTATCAACATTGGGGGATAACCACCCGGTCCGGACCTTAATATAGCTCCTTTTCCGTTTGGAATAGTGGCTCCGACTGGGGATAATGGGACCAGTTTCCCAGAATAACTTAATCTATAGATTGTCTATTCTAATGATAGGCGAATAACTTAATATATTAGCAAAATAAAAGAACTATTACTAATCCCGGGAACTATTGTACTTTGAAGTGTAGCGCTTGATGATCTATGTTTATTAACAGGCATATAGATGACTCCATCTAATAAACATGGACATTTATTCATTCAAGGATTACTTTGCTTAAATAGTTAAACAAAGTGATTAACGCAATACTGCTACACTTATCATTTATATCATCAATACATATATGATCAAAAGAAAAGCATTACCATAAACATCCAATAGTGGAGGAAATAAAGAAATGCTGTTAAAACACATACATATATTCGATAATAGCAAAGGCGGTCAAACGAAAATTCATATAAAAGGAATGAATTCAGACATAGATAATAGTACCATATGAGCTGCTAGTCACTCCCGATATCAATCGCTATTTGAGATTCTTCTTTCAACGCAGAAATACTTTCAAACAAATACAGTAGTGCATAATTGCATAAAAGCTTCCTTGCCAAAATTAGAATAATTGGTCTAGTTTTATAAAAGAATATGCTTGAAGTACAGTAGTGCAACTTCAGGCTTTTAAGTCAAGTACAAAACTTTACGACCCTTTCCAAAACAATGAAAGGGTCTATAAATACTTAATTAAGCTAACTATCTATGAAACTGAAATCCTACTTAATTGGTATCAAATGATCTTGAATATCTCCTTCTCAGCAATCTGGCAGTCGGCGGCATGAATCATCATGTAGGCTGTTTGCCTTTAAACCTGAGCTGACTTATCGCAAGCATTGGCTCCACTTCGGGCGGTCTGTTGAGGCGGGAGTTGAGCTGGGCGGCATAGGTGGCATCCTGAATATCAGGAATAATATACCCGATTGCATTTGTAAGGCATTTGAGGGCGGCTCTTTGACTGTGCGGTTTTACCAAGAAGAACCAATAGGCGTCCCATGTTAAACTGTTAATTCCAGCAATTAACCTCCCATTTTTCTCCAGATCCGGATAACATGACTGCTCCAATGTTTTCGCCGCTGTCAATTTTCCTGGAGTGCATTGGGAAATCATGTTAGACAAGTAGAGAGTATTATTAACCAATTCAACCAAATTACTTGTGGTTGCTTTGCATCTTGAAACTGCCCTCTCTGCTTTCATTAACTGGGACTGCCATTCTGTAAATAATATTTCTTTATGGGATTCTAAAATCCTTGGTAAATTTGCCGCCTGTCCCTGATCGGTATCTTGCCACTCAAGAAATTCAGTTAATGTTTCTTCAGCTTGATCCAAGTCTGTTCTAGCCTTTTCTGTTTGTTTACTTATTGATGTCGTCAAATCGCATAGTGGTTCTGCCTAGGTGATTTGTTGACATAAAAGCTTGATCTGTGTTATTAATGCCTTATTTATCTGTAATGCTTCTGACTTGAATTCGGCTATCTGTGGAAGATCCTTTGTCTTCTCAAGCTGTGTTGATAGTTGAGCAATCTGCTCATCTTTTAATTTCAGCATTTGTTCATTCGCTGCCCTCAGTTGTACCAATGCCTCAGACAACTCTTTCTGTTTCTGGATTGCGCTGTGATCGATTCTCTGTTTCTCTTCCTGCAATTGTTGAGTTAATTGATTATTTATTTGTTGTTGTGTCAACAATTGCCGTTCTGCCTGCTCTGCCTTCTGCTGTGATTCTGTTAGTTGTGCTTGCAATAAAAATATTTCCTGGTCTTTTGTTTTTAATAAAAGACTCACCTCTAATGCCTTATCTATTGTTGCTGCTGAATAGGCTCCAGCATATTGTGATAGTTTTGTTAGGTCATCAGAGGGGTCAAATTCCTCCTTCCAAACCACATTGCCCGTGACTGTTTGTTCTGGGAAAAGGGAAGGTTGATCAGTCCTTTTCCTCTTCCTCTGTCGTTTTACCACAACTTTGTGTCTTAGGCTATAGAAGACATCCAAGGGAGGAATTTCTTCTATTTGCAAGACAATTTGATCGGAGGGATCCTTTGGGATTATTTCTACTTCCTTCGAACTGGGTAGGCCGCTGGTTCCACTTGGAACCTGTTTTGAAGTGGTCTCCTGTGTATCTGCCGCTTTTGAAGTTTCGGTGTCCTTTGAGCATTCAAGACTACTGATAATTGAATCAAATTGCTGCCATTCCTGGAGCAATTTGGGATCAATTTGAGTATCTACATTTACCTCTATGTTGCTCTGTTCCTGCTTTTTAGTTTGGGTTTCCTCTTGCACTTTCTCCTGTTCTTCTGTTGTAACCGGAGGCTCCTTAGGATGTTGTTGTTCAGGCTCGCTTGATTCTGTTGCTGGGGTTGTTGCTAACAGATCTAGAGGCAGAGTTTGCAACCTCTGTTCTCTAAGTCTATTGAATTCAACTAACCCTTCATCCTTGTATTCCATTATGGCCAACGATCTAACTTGATACATTGATTCAGCTGAGGAAAACAGGTCATCAAACTTATCTTCTATATGATCAAACTTTGTCAATTTGGCCTGTTCAAGTGCATTATAGGCGACCTTGTTGGGATCAAATCGCCTGTTAGGGATAGTCGCTAGAGTTAATGACTTCATCTTTGTAGCTTCTTTTTCTGCATGTTTGAAATCATGCAAAGTGTAGACACCGCATCTCAGAGAAAAGGAGGGCCAGACCTGCTTCTTATTTTTCTTTAGAGTTTGTGTAACCCCTTCGACAATAATCTGATAGGCTATCTCCCTTGCCAGCAGTTTATCAGGTATGTACAAAGGAAGGACATGAGGTTCGGCTTGGCTGCCGAAAACTCTTATATAAGTAAATTTCTCCTCTCCAAACCATCTTCCTATTGATGTCAAATCAATGCTTGCTTGGTAGGAAATTTTGGGAGCAGGTTTATTAAAAATAGAGTAATGAATGGGTAACATGAAGCCGTTGCAGACTTGGTATAAATGGTGCTTATAGGAAGTCTTCCACAATTTCTGATGGTATATGTGAATTGGCGTGGGGTCTTGTGTAGTCCACCTCCAGCCGAGTACAGGAAACTCAGAATTAAAACTTAGGGTATCTAGAATATAAGCACTGTAGTAGAATTGGGGAATAAGCCTTTCGGAGACGGAAGTTTTAGTTCTAAAATTAAGAACTGCTGTCGCTAGCTTATCTGACAGTATGGTTGCCCAATCCATTATCTCACTATTACACGCCGCTTCCATCAAGGGAACCATTTCTATAGTGAAATTAGCGGAATCGTGCAACCCCCACAATCTACACATCATTATCCCAGCATAACAATATGGAGAACATAGAGAATCAACAGAGTACTTACCGGAAGTTTCATGCTTGTGTTTCGCCAGATTTTGCCTCCAATCCAGAATGGGTTCGGATTCAGTTTCGTTCTCATTTCGGAATTTCTCCAGAAATGCCTGGTTGTACTTCTTCTCTGGCTCAGGAAAATGATACATTTGCCTCAAATCATCAGCCTTGAATGCACCGAAGATTCTCCCATCTCTGGTGCAGAAGGTTCTGTCTGTGATTGGGATTTCCTCAATTGCCCACTTCACTACATCCGTATATGGGAGAATTTGTTCCCTAGCCGCTATCCGATGAAGGAAAGAGTCGGCCAAGTCTTTTAAAGTACCATCAGATTTTCGATTGGAACCCACTATAGCTTGTACTGCCGTCACCTTTGGTTCTTCTGCCTCGATCAAATTATAGGTACTTTGCCAAGTGGTCTTGCCAAGTCCTGAACATGTAGTATCAGATATCAATCCTTTCTTTTTAGTTGCTGGATCAACAACGGCTTGTCCTGTGGCTGGTGCAGCGGAAGCAATTGCGGTTTTCTTAGCCTTCTTCCCCATTCTGCTTCAACCTATTACTTCGGAAGAATTCTGCACAGTAGTGGAAATAAGCGTAACACAGAGAATTGGTAGCGAAAGCCAAATACGAGTGAGATATATTGATCAATGCGCGATGAAGGATTAACTTAAAGTGGCCGCGGATACAATCTATGAGAAGATTTTTTAAATTAACTATTTCATTGAATGGCCGTTAAAACCTGCCAATCCTTTAAATGCCCATCATATCGCTTATCGGCCGAATGATTTGTTTAAGCGTGCCTTGGATGTTTTGGCGGTTGAGCGCAGGTGAATCACTGTTTGGAAGATAAGGCCTTTAATACGAATTAATCGTAATATCTCTGCTTTAACGGTTTTTTGAAGTTTGCGCTTTTGGCTTTATCGCAATCGGGCGTCGGGGGAAAACTTAAATCTTTATATTGACACCTTTTGGAATTCCCGATCGCCGATAGCGATATCGCATCGCATCGCATCGGGAGTATTAACTGGGGCACTTTAGAAAGCATGCATGGTATATCCCCGATCGCCGATAGCGATATCGCATCGCATCGGGGCGAAAGGGACATGATCGCATCGCATCGGAGCGAAAAGCACTTGATCTCATCGCATCAAAGAAAACCAATGGGCCTTTAAGTTATGCCTCCTTTGTCATTGTGATATGCGATCTTGCGATCGCTTTATCGCAATGATAAAAGATTAATCATTTATATTATAAGACCAAATAATTGGTTTGTCAAAAAGGTTTTTTGTAATGTTTTCACTTTGTTTTCGGACCTTTTTGAATAATACAAAGTTGATACCAATTAAAAATAAAAAGGGACCCATTTCATGTTATAGTTTTGTGAATAAAATGGTATGAAATGGGGGGTTGTTGTGGAGCACAACACTAGGCTGGCATAGATAAAGCCAAATAGGCTTGCAAATATCATTATGTTATTTCATGTTTTCTACTATAACTAAAATTATAACTCTATCAAAATTATTATTATTATCGAGTTTGTAGGTGATAGACCCAATATGTTGAATCATGTGATAAGGTCCATAAAATTTGGGAGCTAATTTTTGGAAGCCATTTTCTTTGAGAGATGTTTTCTTATAAGGTTGGAGTTGAAGAAACACTTGGTCAAAAACTTTAAAATACCTTTCTGAGCGATGTTTATCAACTTGTTTCTTCATCCTATTTTGTGCTTGATGGATATTATCCTTAAGAATAGTGAGAGTGGTGGCTCGATTCTGAAGTAGCTTATCATGTCTCTAGCCAATACCATGCATCTTCTCACGCTGACCATGCTCCCCCTGAGCATGTAATGACATTATAGACCAAAAAGTGTCATTTTACAAAAACAAAGGTGTTACAACCATGAAGTACAAAAAATATTCCCTAATAAATGTGACGACACTTAAAAATGATCAAGAACATTTGAAACACATTGCATGATTGTAAACACCACTTGATGAGAAAGGCGATGCTAGATACAACAGTGAAGTAGGCTCCAAACTTTGAATATAGTGAAATTTTTGGAGGGTGTTGTAGCAACAACACACACACACACACACACACACACACACAAACACACACACACATATATATATGACCTTGGTAGATTAGTGCCTTAATCCTTGGGAAATTGGAGTCTATGTTGATTATGCATAAGATTTCTTGGTTCTGAGTCAAGGAGGCGTCAAAAGTACTTCACAAATCCTCCAGGTTAAGTGAATGAAATCTTGTAGCTTTTACACTTCAAATGCACAAGAGGAATGGCTTGTCAAGGTCAAATTTTACCCCTAGGAGATTTCGCTCACAATACATGGCCCATACAATGGAGAGAATGTTATAATAGAGACAATTCCAAAATATGAAGCAATAATTAGCCCTAAAAGAACAAAAATCTCAATCCAGCATATATGACAAAAGTAACAAGAATAAAATCAAAATTTTATACTTACATGCAGTAGAGTATATCCAACCATTCACAAATGACAATAGAGAATCTCTAAGAGAAGATATACCAATAACCATACATCAAAATTCATCCATAAATTATCCAATTCATCGTCTAGAAAAAAGTGTGAAATCCTCTAAAGAGAGAGAGATCCAACCAAAGTGATGATGAGAAATGATCTCACCTCCCTTGTATCTATACAAATGTTAGGATTTCGAATTAGCCTCCTTGGCCTACATAAGCCTCAAAAATAAAACAATGTGCTAATAATACAACTTTTGGTGACAAGCACACCAAACTAGCTCATAAATGAAAAAGTAAGCCTCTCAGTAGGTCTAATAATAATTTATTCATGTCGCAGGGCCCTCTAAGAAGCCTAATGAGCTCCATGGGTACCACAATGAAGAATAAGACCCTCAAAAATAGTGGACAAGGGGTTGGCCCCTTGTAATAACCTGTGGTGCTCCAAATGACATGTGGGGTCACACAAGTGTCCTCGTGGGTCTCCAAACAAATAAAATATGCATGTAGGTTTCCCTCAAGGGCCAATATGATAATGTAGGTGATACCACATCATCGTACATGCCCTGGATCATCTTCCAAGTATATGGTGTATATTTGGGGCCATTTGGGCATCATGGACCAGGTACATCCTCTTCGTCCAATAAGTGAACCACGATAAATATTTGAATGGTTGTGGGAATCCACGAAGTGAAATATGTTGTTGTGGAGACCCATGGTGCTCAACTCACGCCCTATATGTGCCAATGTAGATCTCTAGAGGATTAGGACCCTGTGATGATGATGATGATGGTGGTGGTTAACGTCCACTGAGACCAAATTAGTCTATCGGACCTATAATTTTCTTAGTTTTTAATTATCTGGCTCCTTGTCTTTCTTGGCGAGATTGGTGTTGTAGCTTTCTTTCTCTACGGTCTTCCAACTTCCTTTATCTTACATCTCCTTCATCGCTTCTGGTTCTTGGGACATTGGTGTCTTAGCTTCGCGATCTATTGTGTTTGTCCTTTTGAAGATAGTCGGAGAAGAAGTTTGGTCTAGGAGATCTGCTTTGCTGCTACATGAAGATTTATTTTGTGCGGTATTTGAATCCTCATAACTGTTGATTTTTTGGGTGGGTCTTTCTCCTTGCTTGTCTTGAGAGTTGTTTCTTTCTTGCCCGATTTCTTGTGATTCAGAGTTTTCTCTAGAGTATTCTTCTTTGATAATAGTGTAGTTTTCATTTTGTGCTCCTTCCCACCATGTAGATCTGTGGTGGCTTTTTCTAACAGAATTTTTCTGGTAGGCTTTTGGTCAATTTTTGGCTAGATGCCCTGTCTCAAAGCAGGATCGACATCTGAAGAGGACACTTTCGTAATCAAATTTCTAGTTCCACACATATTCTTTACTTGTTAGGTTTATTTCAGCTAGGAATCCAGCGCTGAAATCCATTTCCACACAGATGCGTGCATAGGTGGTTCTGGCATATTCCTCTGTTTCTGGGAACCTACAGTAAAATTTCCCAATTGCATTTCCAATGGCTTTTAGCGAGGATAGATTCCAGAGATGCAAGGGTAGGCTTGGCAATCTCACCCAAACTAGTGCCGAGGTTATGACTATTGTAGAGGGATCGAATGATGGGTTCCATGGCTTCATGAATAGCCCTAATTTTTCCCAAAACCAAGGGCCATAATCTAGAATACATTGTCTGCTTTCAGGATTTTCAAAATATACTATAAAGAAACCCCTAACACAGGGGTAGATATTAATTTCATTAGAAATGATAGGCTTCCATACCTCCAAGATCCAATTGTGGAGAGCTGTCAGCCGCGACCAAAAACCATTGAACCGGCAGATTAAGGCACTTTCGGAAAACTTCAAAGCCTCATCGAGTGAGGCTTAGACCACCTGGATAGTGGGAGTTGGGGCTTCACTGATGATATGGGCAGGATCTTGCCCTTTAGAAGCAGATGAGCCAACATATATTTTCGCGAAGCTGGGAGCCATATTTTACTTGCCCATAGAACCCAGCCGCAGAGAAATAAAGCAAAAGATAATATTAGATCTAGATCTAGCCATAGAAGATTAGATCTAGAACCCAAAATGTGCAAACAAACTTATTCACTCAAAATTTTCAGATGTCGATGACTAACTAGATCTCACCTAAATAGCGAGTGCAGATCAAATCGCCACATCCACTATAAATAATATCGCCACAAATCCCTTTCACAACCATCCAATTCTCGATTAATTTCCTTATTGTATCACAATGGCCATGAGACCAAACCCTAAATGGAAATTATCTGCAATCATGCATAAGATCCAATGCGTCCCCTAGCCTTCCAGTACAACAAGTCATTAGAGAAATCGAGTAGATGAGCTTGCCTAATCATGGACCACATGTGAGGAATTCATAATGGCCTGACCTTCCATAATGGTCTTTGGGATGTGCCAATGTCTCCTAAACTCCTAACGAGGTTAACCAAGTATCATATTAGGTAGTTTCTACCTTTAAAGGGGATAATGTAGTCAAGGTACATCCGTCAAAGGGTGGTGGCATGTGACAGATAGGTGAATGGAGTAGGAGATGAGAAGGAGCAGCCCTGGGTCACATGTTGGGGTACAAGGGTAGCTAATGAGAGGGAATTCCACACTTGGGTTTATAAGGTGGAGGAGGGAGCAATCGTGGTACATCAGGTGCCCCGGCCTTGATTTTTCCACCCTTCTTTATATGGCATTTTCTTTTTTATGATTTTATCTGATTCATTACTTGGGGCTCAAAGGGTTAGAGCATGATGTGTAAGATATAGAGTGAAATCCCCATTTTAAGGTGGGGTGGTCCATCACCCACCAGGGTTTGAGACAATCATGGGTTCCTATATGATGAAGGAGGCTCACAGAACATGTAGGAACCAAGGTGATGGCCATGATGGTGGGGTAAATATCATGTATTGTATTTTTCCCACGTGCTAAATTCTTTTGTCTCGACCATCTTTTGAATTTTTTGGTACTTTTCCTGTTGAATGTGGCCATATATTCTCTTAAGTTTCTTTTTAGATACATCAACCTTCGAGCTTCATTCCAGGCCATAACCCAAGGTGTGTGCAAGGGGAAGGGGCGAGTTGACCCTATGTGGACTCGATGGAGGAATGTGGACCTAGGTGGGAAAATGATGAATGGGGTAGTAATGGATGAAAATAGGGTGATATAAGCAGATAATGGAGTACGACAGTGCAACCAAAATCAAGGTTTCCTGTGAAATACCATCCCTGGAACCAAATGTCAATAAAAGAGATCCCACGAGACTAGAATGCAAGGTTAATTCCAAAAAGGGGTTAGGGGACAGAAGCACAGACATGACTCATTCTTTATGTTGAATCCCCCCATTAATCCATGCCCAGAAGTGTCTATGATAAGAAAAATACAATAATCAATTTCAAAATGACAAGGCATACCTTTAGATTCGGGAGGCCCACCTTCAAGCATACGAACATGGAAAATGGGTGAGAGATCACATGGCTGGCTCAGGTGGTAGAGAAATGGCATAATGAGCTAGTTGATTTCTACAAGGGGTTGTTGGTCGTCAGCTGAGGACCATCTTGGAGAAAAAATTTCTCCTAGGGATATTACTCACAAAATTGTGGGTAACACATATATATAGAAGCTTCCATATATTCTCACATATATTGAAGCTTTTGTATATGTGTATAGTTGTATATGTGTATATATGAAAGATTTCATAAATGTGCACATATACAGAAGCTTTCGTATATGCACATAGTTTTATATGCTCATAGGATAGTAATAGTGGCATATACAAAAGTCATCTTTTCTATATGTACAAATATATAGAAGTTACACATATATGGAAGTCATTATCCATATATGTGCATATATACAGAAGTTGTGCATATATGGAATCTGATATACATGGAAGTTACGCATATACAGAAGTCATCTTTCGTATATGCACATATACAAAAATTATGCATAAACAGATGTTGCAATATGGAAGCGTGCATATATAGAAGTCACATATATGTGGAAATGTATTCACAAGATTAAAATTAACCATTTTTTGTTCTTTGTTTTATGTGTAATTAAAAAAAACTCATTCTTATTCTTGCATTTTCATTTGTTCTAAAACACCACACACTCACTCAAGCATCATAGGGGAACACATAGTCACACATATGTGGAAGTCATATTTTGTATATGTGTATTAGACATATACAAAATCCATCTTCTGTATATGCACATATAAAGAAGTTACACATATATTGAAGATATGCACATATACGGAAGTTGTGCATATACGGTAGATGCACATATGCAAAACATGCACATATACATAAGTTACGCATATATGGAAGATACGTGCATATACAGAAGTTACATATATACGAAAGTTGTGCATATACAGAAAATGTGTGCATATATGGAAGTTGTGCATATACAGAAGATGTGGGCATATACAGAGGTTGTGCATATATAAAAGTTATTGTATATGCATATTATGGAAGTTATACACTGTGTATTTATATGCACAACTGTCGTATATGTGCATATATTGAAGTTTCACATATATGGAAGCTATGTGCATATATGGAAGTTGTACATATATAGAATATATGCACATATAGAGAAGTTGTGCATATATGGAAGATGTGCATATACAGAAGTTGTGCAGAACTTCAACCTCTGTATACGCGCAACTTTCGTATATGTGCATCTTTTGTATATGCGCATATCTTTCGTATATGTGCAAATATATATGCGCATATCTTTTGTATATGGGCAAATGGATATGCGCATATATGGAAGTTGTGCATATACGAAAATTGTCCATATATGGAGGTTGCATATATACAGTGATTGAAGTTGCACATAAATTATGTATATGCACATCTTCCATATATGCGTAGCTTCTGTATATGTGCATCTACCTTATATGCACAACTTCCATATATGTGCATATATGGAAGTTATCCATATATGGGAGTTATCCATATACAGAAGTTGTGCACAACTTCAACTTCTGTATATGTGCAACTTTCGTATATACACATATCTTCTGCATATGCACAAATTTCGTATACGCACAACTTCCGTATGCACATATATGAATGTTGTGCATATTGAAAAGATATGCGCATATATGGAAATTGTGCATATACGAAAGATATGTGATATACAAGATGTGCACATCTTCTGTATATGCATAACTTGTGTATATGTACATATCTTCCATATATGTGCTTATGTCGTATATGTGAATTTATTTCATATATGTGCATATTTAGAAGTTTAACATATACAATAGATGTAAATATACAGTAGATGTGCATATTTAGAAGATATGCATATATACGGAAGTTGCACATATACAAAAGATATGTGCATATACGGAAGTAGTGCATATTTGGAGAGTGTCGTATATGCATGTTACGAAAGTTGTGCACTTTTTTATATGTGCAACTTATGTGTACGTGCATATACATAAGTTTTCAATATACGAAAGATATGTGCATATACGGAAGTTGAAAGCACAACTCTCGTATATGCCCAACTTCCATATATGTGCATATCTTTCGTATATGCACATCTATTCATTATATGTGCAACTTTTATCTGTTGTACTTGCAAAATGTGTAAAATGAGTATTATAAAAATAATGTTTGTAAATTCTAGAAGACTTGAAGTCTTGGATGTGAAAACCTAGGGTTTGTAGATGAAACCTTAGAGTTGATGTTTTCGTTGAAAGAAGAAACCCTAGTTCATGCAAGGAAATAATGGCATCATGATGATGATGAGGATGAGGAGGAGACCCAAAACCCTAACTACTCGTATATATATGGAAGATGGATTATGTATATGTTTGTTGCATATATACAGAAGTCATATTTCGTATATGCACACACACACACACACACACACACACATATATGAAAGCTATGCATATGTGCATATATACAAAATTTACACATATATGGAAGCCATCTTCCATATATGTACATATATATGGAAGTTGCGCATATACATAAGCTATCTTATGTATATGCATTTTATTGAATTCTTGCAACCACATTGGATTCACTGACACAATGGGAGATGAGAACTTATACATCCTTTGAAGAGTAGTAGCATTGTATGATCCAATTATGTGATAGCTCTTTGATTGCAATGATTGATTGGTTATATCTGATTCTCAATTAAAGAATTTAGCATGTCTTTGATTTGAAACAATTCCTCCCTTGCTCTCACATTGTGGAGGTGAGATACCTTGACATTGAAATGCCTACATGCGTCTCCTAGTTTCATTGATTACTATAACATAAGGTTGTACTTATTACTATACAAAATTTTCACATATACAGAATCCAACTTCTATATTTGCACATATATACGAAATTTGCACATATAAGAAAGCCATATTATATATATAAACATGTATATGGAAGATGGCTTATGTATATGCCACATATATGGAAGTTGCACATATATGTGCATATAAATAGAATATGTCTTCCATATATGTTTTTTGTGCATATACGAAAGTCATCTTTTGTATATGCACATATATATGGAAGTTGCACATATATACAAAATTTGTACATAGACGGAACCCATCTTCCATATATGTGCAAGTTGCACATACACAAAAGCTATATTATGTATATGCATTTTATTGAATTCTTGCAACCACCTTGGACTCACTAACACTATGGGAGGTGAGAACTTATACATCCTTTGAAGAGTAGTGATATTGAATGATCCAATTATGTGATAACTCTTTGATTGTAATGATTTATTGGGTATATATGATTCTCAATTAAGGCATTTAGTATGTATTTTCTTTGAAACAATTTCTCCTCTGCTCTCGCCTTATGGATGTGAGATACCTTGACATTGAAATTCATACATGCTTCTCATAGTTTCACTAATTACTATAACATAAGGTTGTACTATCATCATCAACATTATTACCCAATGCATTATTTTGAGAAAAAAAATTCAAGTTTGGATTATGAAAAACAAAATTTTGAAAGGTCCTAATAGAAAACTATTATGTCAAAAATAATTTAGGAAATCACTTAAGAAAATTCCCACCACTTGTAATCGAATAATATTCATAATGTTTGCAAATGTTAGTGTTGATCATAGGAAACAAAATTATGGAAATGGAAAAGTTTGTTTTTGTCTTATACAGGAAAAAAAAATTATGCATTAATAATGCACACAAGTTTCTTCTCCAACATCCACCCCATGTGGGAAGGGAGAGTGAGGAGAGTGAGGATAGTAAGGGCGAAGGTGCACATGTGTTCTTGTTCTAATTTCGCTTATGAGAATGAAAAGTGGGGATTCTTAGGGTAGGAAGAAATATGCACGCATTACTAATGCACACACATTCCTATCGCACTCCCATTGAAGAATAAAGAGATAAATGGAGGGGTGGAATAGGGAGAGAGAGATTAGGGGTTAGATAGAGAGAGAAAGATGAGATTATAACCCCCAAACCATTTATACTGTCCAAAAATTTCACTATATTCAAAGTTTGGAGCCTACTTCACTGTTGTATCTAGTGTCACCTTGGTCGTCAAGTGGCATTTACAGTCATGCAATGTGTTTCAAGTGTTTTTGATAATTTTTAAGTGTCGTCGCATTGATTAGAACACATTTTTTTTACTCCATTGTTGTAACACCTTTTTTGTTGTAGAACGACACTTTTTGGTCTACAATGTCATTACATGCTTAGGGGGTGATCTGATAATCACCCTATGAGTGATCTCAGTTGAAGATTTATTAAACAAAAGGTATTACAGACTCATGTGCTAGTGTGTGTTCTGTGTTATTTAAGCAACGGATCGATCAGATTGCCAATACACAGATATTAAATGGAAAGACAACAGAGAAATACAGTAAGCAAACACAAAGACACAAGAATTTTAATAAGGAGTTCACCCTATCCTCCAGGGCTACGTCTCCGGTCCAGCTTTCAGTGGTGGCCTTGTTTTATTGTGCCTTTAGTAGAGAATTACAATGCAGGGACTCAATGTGAGTTCTCCTGAAGCAGGTTTTGCTTGGCAGGGTGGTTCTTGGATTTCCCAAGCCACTGGAGTGCACAGACTCTTCTTCTTCCTACCAGCTCTGTGACCTTCGGGTCTACAATGGACAGAGCCAAATATGATACTCAGTCCAGACAGATTCCCCTATGGGATGGCTTGAATCCTCAAGCTCTGGTGCTCGATGTTGTCACTGGTCAGCTCGGCCCTCTGTCTCTTTCTGCTCTTCTCTTGCTTCACTGCCTTTTCTCTATATTCCGTCCTCCTCTCAGGATTCTGGTCCTTTCTCCCTTGTCTCCCGGACTTCCTCTGACTTATTATGTATTTTGTCTCCATTCATCTCTTTTTATCATTCAAACCCATGCCCGCTCAGTTCCTCTTCCGCCTCTGTCGATTCACCTTCTGCAGTTGCGCTTCTTCTGCTCCTTGTCTCTTCGACTGGCCATCTAGCTCTGTGGCTCTCTTTGCATTACAAATGCATCATTGTCTATGAAACGCCCGCTTGTAGCATGGCATAATGATCAGGGGCACAATACTTGCTAAGGTTTTGCAAATGGGGTAGCAAGCTAAGTGGGCTTGATTGTGGGGAAAAACTCCACAGTTAAGCGTGCTTGAGCCAGAGGAGTTCTGGGATGGGTGACCTCCTGGGAAGTCCTGGTTACCGGGTGCAAGCCCCGGAAGTGATGATTGATGCTATGTGATTCGTTCTCCACATTTCACTAGTTTCAATCCCACTTCTTCACCCCTGTGAGCATCACCCGATGCAATGAGTGCTAAGTGAACTATTCAAAAATCATGAGAAATTAGTCACTTTACGACTACCTCTCATGGAAATGGTCATACGTTTGAATGACTTACTTAACGCAGTTGAATCCCAAAAATGATATCTAGTTAAAAAGGAATCGAGGCCTTCCTTCAGGCAAAACCCAAAAATGGAACAAAATTCCAATACATAGAGTTTTATCAGAAATACTCTATCAGGCGCGAAATCCGAATTTCAAATTGTATGAAATCGCTCCTATAAACCCATCGGGTCTGCCATTCTATCGCAAATCGCTATCGCATGGTGTGGGGCTTAAAACACAATACACTAATAATACACAAAAAATTCGAAAGCCCAGATTTCAAATTTTATGCAATCGGGCTTATAATTCCCATCGGGTCCGGCCTTATCAGCTTATCGCAAGTTGCGTGCCCAACGACCCTTTGTATCGGGGATCACTGATCGTCCGATCGTCGATCGTCGATATCGACGTATCGCTATCGGCATATTGCAATTGCAACAGCCCCCGGGGTTCCTTCCTTTGGTCATGCTAACCGCCGATCTGCCAATCGCTCTAATCACCGATCATCGCAATCGCTAAGTCTGGGGTCCCGATATCACATACCTGCTTGCCTTCGATGCGATGAGTTGGAGATCGCTGATCGGGGTTCTTCCACCCTGGCCTTAAGTCCGCTCTTTGAACCTTTTGCGATGTGATGTCTCCTTTTCCCGATCTGGGGCTCCCAGGGGCTACTTTGACCTCCTGCGCAGTCTCCATGGGCCTCAGTCAACGCGCTTTGATCGAGGTCCTCGTCGCTCCACACTGGCTGCCATTGCTACTGGTTCAAGATGTCTTCATTTGTTGTTTTGGATTCTTTAGAGATTTGTTTCGTCTCGATATAGTCAAGGTTATTTGATAGTTGTTTATGGATCTGATTCGGATCATGGCCTTCCCACTGAAAAAGCTTTTGGACCACCAAAAGTTGGTTTTCTTCAAGCATCGACTAAGTGAGGAAACTGTTGTCTCACTTGTCCAATCTCAATCCACTTCGCACTGCTCGGCTTCGAACCTTGAAGCCCAATCCTAAGGTATTCCACTTGTCAACTACGCGTCGTCCTTACCTTCCTGTCCAGCACTGTGTCTTCTTGTAATTCACTAAGATATTCAGGTAGCAGGTCACCAACAGACGGTAATTGACTCTGCTCTAGGGTCCTCAATCATTGAAGGTTCAAACAACCTCAAGAAATCTACATTCACGACTGAGTAGATGTGCATGTAAGCTGGTAGATCAAGGCGAAAAGCATTTTTACCAATCTTCTCAAGTATCCTAAAGGGTCCATATCTAATAGGTTAGCTTTTTACCTTCACCTTGCATCTTGTCCTTGCTGATATACAGCCAGACTTGGTCTCCAACTTGGAAACTATGCTCCATTTGATGCTTATCATGCCTAGCCTTGTACTTGGTCTGGCTCTTTTCCAGCTATTCCTGTACTGCCTGGTGGATCTCCTGGATCTATTCAATGAACCTAGTTGCCTTGTCCACATCACTGTGTTTATCAACCATGGTATCTTTACCAAAGACAAAATCCAAAGGGGACCTTGGTATGAAACCAAAATAGGTATCAAAAGGAGATCTTTGTGCAGAAGAGTGTTTTGCTCTATTGTAAGCATGTTGCACATAGCACAAGTGCTCATCCCAAAGCTTAGGATGTTTGCTGCAATATCCTCTCAGTAACTGGATCACTGTCCTGTTAACTACTTCTATCTAGCCATCTGTTTGTGGATGAAAAGCTATGCTTTTCTTTAATTTGGTGTCCATTAGTTCCCATAGACTTGACCAAAACTTCCCCACAAATCGGGTGTCTCGATAAGATACAATAAAAGTGGGTAATCCAAAATGAACCCATACATGTTCAAAGAATAATTTTGCAGTTTGTTCAGCTATAATATGTTTACTACAGGGTATCAAAATACACATTTTGTTGAACCTATCCACAACAACATATAGATAATCATGACCTTTCCTAGATTTAGGCAGTCCTCCAACAAAATCCATGGAAATGCTTCCCTAAGGGTGAGAAGGAACTGGCAATGTAGTGTAAAAGCCTAGTTTTCTATTGTTGGGCTTGCTTTTAGTGCACATAGCACATCCCTTTACATATCTAGAAACTGTCTCACTCATTCTCGGCCAATAGCAGAACCTTTGTAGCTGTACAGCTATTTTACTTACCCCAAAGTGACCCGATATTAGAGAAGTGTGTGCTTCCCTAATTATCTTTTCTCTCTCGGTTTGTGGAATGCAGAGTTTCCCACAATGATATAAGAGTCGGTCCTTCAGATGATAGTCCAATTCTTCTATTCTTTTGCCTTGACTCAAAGTTGCATATACATCTTTAAAGTCCATGTCCTGAGCATATTGTTCTATGTAGCTTTCATGCAGCACAGAATTATGCTCAAGTATGGTAGATGCATTGATAATGGGTCTAGACAACATGTTTGCAACCTTATTATGTATGCCCTTTTTATATCTGATGACTAAATGAAACCGTTGTAGAGAACCCATCCATCTGTAATGTCTTGATTGCTGCAACTTAGTTTGGGACTGTACGTATTGAAGTGGCTAATGATCAATATGTATTACTGTTTCTTTGCCCATTAAATAATGTTTCCACTTTTTCACACTCTGAACTAATGCATACAATTCTTTATCATATGTAGGATAGTTAACTACTGCGGGATTAAAAGTCTCAGAATGGTAACATATGGGTTTACTGTGTTGTGTCAACAATGCTCCCATGGAATAGTCACTGGCATCAGTTTGGATCTAAAATGGTCTTTGTAGATCTTGCAGTGCTAGTACAGGTGTTGTACTAATCTTTTCTTTCAAGGTGTTGAAGGCTCTCTGTTGTTTGCCTCCCCACTAAAACACCTTGTTCAATCCTGTAAAAGCATGTAAGGGAGCTACAATTGAGGAAAAATTTGAAATGAACTTCCTCCAATACTGTGTTGCTCCTAAGAAGCTTCTCACTTCTGTAGCAGACTTGGGTTTAGGCCAGTTTGCAATGACTGCCACTTTAGAGGGATCTATTTTCAATTCACCTCCCCCTACTATATGACCCAAATAATTTAGATAAGTTTTGCCAAATTCACATTTGGAGAGTTTAAATTAAAGTTTTTCTCTTTTCAGAACATCTAATGTCTGCTTAACATGCTTTAAATGTTCTTCCCACGTTTTACTAAAAATCATAATTTCATCCAGATACACAATAACAAAATCATTAAGAAAAGGTCTGAGTACATCATTCATTAATCTCATGAAAGTAGCAGGAGCATTAGTTAGGCCAAAGGGCATAACCAACCATTCATACAATCCCTACTTTGTTTTGAAATCAGTCTTCCATGCATCTTTCTCTGCGACTCTGACCTGATGGTATCCACTGTGAAAATCCAGCTTGGTGAAATAAATAGCTTCCTTTAATTGATCTAAAAGATCATCTATGCAAGGAAGGGGATAACGATTTTTTATTGTTATCTTATTCAGTGCTCGGTAATCAATGCACATTCTCCATGAGCCATCTTTCTTTCTCACCAAAACGATTGGTGACCCACATGGTGATGTGCTAGGCCTGATGAACCCTTTCTCGATCAACTCCTGCACCTGCTTCTTGATTTCAGCATTCTCTAAAGCAGACAACCTTTACATCCCAATGTTAGGCAAAGGAACATCTTGTTGCAAAATAATATCATGTATTATTCCATTTTTGGGTGGCAGGCCTTTAGGTTCCTGAAATAAGACATCATACTCTGAAACAATCTTTTCTATATTAGCTTACTAATCAGCGTTACAGCCCTCAAATACATTGGTTTTATCAGGTGTCTTTTCCTTTACAACCATCAGTAGGAACTGTTTGCATGAATTTATCATTCTTTTCATCTGTCCTAAGTTTATGAGGATATAATTATTCTTGAGCTTATAAGCTCTTACAAAGTATTCGATTCCATCTTTAACAAGTAGATACTTGTTCTCAGCTCTATAAAAAATAGCCTTTCTATCATACAAGTAAGGGCTTCCTAAAACAATCCACATATATCCAAAGGAATTACATCTAACTCAACCTCATCTACAAATGCTGACCCAAAAGAAAACTTGAGTTTGCACTGTCTAGTCACTTGTAATTGTGCTTTATCATTCAGCCATCCTAATGGGTATGGCTTCTTATGAGGTGTAGTTGCTAATCCCAATTTCTTTACAATTGCTTCAGAAATTAGATTTACTTGTGAGCCACTATCAAACAAAGTATCAATCTTTTGATTTTTGGAAACAACTCGAATATGGAAAAGCTCATGTCTTTTTCTCTCATGTTCTTCATCAATAACAGATTGAGCAAAATTACTAGTAGATGCTTCAGAATTCTTACCTTTTATACCTGTGGCTGCAATGATTGTTTCATCTCCCGAGTCTGACCCCAAATCTTTCTGAATAGCTGTAGCAGTCTTCTTCTTCTTGCCCTCAGAATTCTTAGGTCTCAGCTTTGGATGCAGAATCCAACAGTGCTCATCATCATGCCCCTCCTTTTTACAGTGAGTGCATGAAGCTTTTCCTTTCTGTGCAGTGTTACCTTCCTTACTTCCACTTCTGCTTTCTTTTCTCCTTGCTCTTGCTTACAGTGGGTTGGGATGGTCCCCCAACTTCTGGATTTCCATTCTTTCCTCTAGCTTCTAGATGAGTAGCTTGTACAAATACCTCATCTATACTAGTGGGATTAAACATGAGGATGGTATGCCTCATGTAGCTATGTAGACCACCAATGTACTTCAAAAGAGTTTTTGGTCAGTCTAATGAAATACCCAACATCAATGCTATCTTTCTGAATTCTTGAGTATACCCTTGCACACTTTTCCCCTTTAACTCCCGAAGAGTTTGCCAACTCATCATGGCTTGTTGCATGTAGGCCAATGGATAGAACTGTTTTTTGATCGCAGCAACAAATTCATTCCAAACAGAGATGGTCTTACCATGCTTCTTCATATCAGCTTGGGTTCTGCCTTCCCACCAAACCAAGGCAGTGCCTCCTAAGTGTAGGCTTGCCAGCTGAATCTTATTCTTGTCTGAGTCTATGTTCTGTACTCTGCAATACACATCAATTTGTCTAATCCAATTGTCCAACTTTTCAGCATTTAGCTCTCCATCATATATAGGCAAATCAAATTTAACATCTAGTTTAATCAAAGATGATTTCTTATTATGCACAGGGCTATTAGGAGGTGTAGGAAAGCTTTCTTCTTTCCCCTTTCCTTTTGAGCGGTCATGGGAATGAGATTCATCTTCTTCTTTATCTTGTTTAGAGCCTGATGAATCTTCATCCTTATGCTTTCTAAAGTCCCTATACATTTCTTCTACCATAGACTTTATAGCTAGGAAACTTTCTATGAATTGAGGGTCTGGCCCTATAGAACCTTCCTCTGACATTGTCTTTCGAGAATAGACTCTCCCAATTTCAGGATTAGTTTCCACCAACTCTCCTTCTCCTAATTTGAGCTTTGATCTAGTGAGAATTCACAGCTAAACCAACACAAGCTTATCTGACCTTACAACCTACTGCTCTGATACCACTTGATCTGATAATCACCCTATGAGTGACCTCAGTTGAAGATTTATTAAACAAAAGGTATTACAGACTCATGTGCTAGTGTGTGTTCTGTGTTATTTAAGCAATGGATCGATCAGATTGCCAATACACAAATATTAAATGGAAAGACAACAAAGAAATACAATAAGCAAAAACAAATACACAAGAATTTTAATAAGGAGTTCACCCTATCCTCCAGGGCTACGTCTCCGGTCCAACTTTCAGTGGTGGCCTTGTTTTATTGTGCCTTTAGTAGAGAATTACAATGCAGGGACTCAATGTGGGTTCTCTTGAAGCAGGTTTTGCTTGGCAGGGTGGTTCTTGGATTTCCCAAGCCACTAGAGTGCACAGACTCTTCTTCTTCCTACTAGCTCTGTGACCTTCGGGTTTACAATGGAAAGAGCCAAATATGATACTCAGTTCGGACAGATTCCCCTATGGGATGGCTTGAATCCTAAAGCTCTAGTGCTCGATGCTGTCACTGGTCAGCTCGACCCTCTGTCTCTTTCTGCTCTTCTCTTGCTTCACTACCTTTTCTCTATATTCTGTCCTCCTCTCGGGATTCTGGTCCTTTCTCCCTCGTCTCCCGGACTTCCTCCGACTTGTGTTGGGTCCCTATAATACTAGTGATTACCCCATTACTATTGTAGTTATACCCCTTATTTATATTGTTGTGCCCCTATTACCCCCATATTGTTATTTCTGTGCCCCATAGAATCCCTCTATTGTTATTTTTGTGGCTTTATATTATTATTATTAGGTCGGCTGGATTATATTGTGACTCCTTAGACTCCTATATATAGAAAGGAGGTTTTGTCATTTGTATCATCCAAGAATTGTTCATTTATGTAATGTAAAGGAGGTTTCCCCCTCGAAGAGGCTGAATTCTAAGGCGTGGATCTCTCCTTTCTATCTTTTTGTGAGCTGGTTTCATAACATTTGGTATCAGAGCTTTGGATTCTAGGGTTTCGCTGCTCCAAACAGGTCATCGTGGCATTTTCTCTATAACTTTTTTTCTGTGACATTTCAGAAGTCACAAAAAAAACCCATTTGAGAAAAAATTGCGCTAAACCTTGGGTCTGAATTTCAGATCTTTTCGCACGATATTTGCGGAGATATGCTCTGAGGAAGTTGGTCTTTTTACAGACTCCTGAATTACATTCAAAATAGGTGACCTAGGGAAAATAATCATAACTTTCTCTCTGGGGATCGGATTGAAATTTTGTAAGAAGGTACAGAAAGAGGACAGACTGTAGTTTCTTGTATATCTTTTTCAGAACCAAAGGTCGAAAATTGTACACGTGGCACTTCATACAAGTTCACTCTTCTGAAAGGTCTATAATCAGGTCATCTTGGGAGATTGTGCATAACTCTTTCTAGGAGAATCCAATTTGGATCAGACTGTGGCATTGGAAAGAGGACATAGAGAGCTACTACAGATCACAATTTCAGAACTAGATGATTGGAAAGTATAGAGATACATCAGAGGCAATATCAAGCTCGTACAAAGTGAAAAAAGGTGTGTAGATTTTTTTAAATTTTTGCTTAAGCTTGGTTTGAAAATTTATTTTGAAGGAATTCAAAGGGCATAGTAGAGCATTATTATCGGTAACTGATGCCCCGAGGAAAGAAAATGCAAACACCTAGTAAGGAACCTGAAAGCTCTAGCATGACTCATGAAGAAGAGGAAGAAATGCAACATGATATATCAAAATTACAAGACCAAGTGCAACAACTGTCCCTTGCACAAAAAGGAACAGAATCTAAGATGGATGGTTTAAAGAAAGATGTAGAAGCTAAGATGGATGGTTTAAATAAAGGTGTAGAAGCTAAGATGGACTGTTTAAAGAAAGGCGTAGAAGCTAAGATGGATGGCATGGAAGCTAAGGTGAATGGCATGGACACTAAAATTGATGGAATGGATGATAAGATGGAAGAATTGAAGATAAATATGAATAAGTTGCTACAAGAAATGGTCACTAAGGGTGAAAGAGTACTAAAGGAAACTCATGATGAGAACAAAAGAAATGTTAATCATGATTCCATAGACTCTAATGTTGGATCGAAGACTCACCATGTTCCAAAAATCGATATGAGGAAGTTTGATGGCAAGGATCCCGCCACATGGATATTACAGATGGAGCAATTCTTCGATCTCAATAATGTGCAAAACACACAAAAGGTACGTATGGCAACTTTATATTTGGAACCAAATCAGTTTGTATGGTATCAATGGCTTTGTTCTCGTAAACAATTTATCACTTGGGCAATTTTTACGGAAGAATTGATAGCACATTATGAGGATACAAAAAGCAACACTTTTTTTAGCCAATTGATAAGTCTCAAACAAAAGGGTTCAATAATGGAGCACATTGAGGAGTTCCAAAAATTGAACATAAGGGTAAAAGATATTCCAGAGGAGCATAGGATTGATGTGTTCATAGGGTCTTTAAAGGATAATATCCAACATGATGTGCGCCTTTGGGAACCTGATTCATTAGAGAAGGCATTCAGGTTAGCAAGAAAAATGGAAAGCAAAATTATGGCAACCAGGAAGCATACCATTCACAACTATAAAGACGGAAGTGTTGTTGCCCATAGTCTTCCACAACCTACAAGGTTGACACCACAACAATTGGAAGAAAAAAGAGCAAAAGGGCTTTGTTACAATTGTGATAGCAAATACACAAAAGGTCATAAGTGTGCTGAGAAGAAATTATTCTACATAGATTGTGAAGAGGAAGAAGAAAAGGAGCAAGAAAGGTCAAAAGAAGAAGATATATTCCAGGAACAAAGCCTAGATGAAGAACAAATAAATCCGACCATATCTTGTAATGCATTGGCGGGAATTACCACTCCTCAAACCATCAAGATAGAAGGACAAATCAAGAAGAAAAAGGTAATAGTGTTGATTGATTCAGGAAGCACCCACAATTTTATTCATTGTAGGGTAGCAAAAGAATTGAATTGCTTCCTATATCCAGCACCAGAGTGTCAAGTGATGATTGCAAATGGAGGAACAATAAATTGTTCTGGAAAGTGCCATAATATCAAGCTATCCATGGGAGAATATGTATTGACTAGCCCAATGCTTTCCATTCCAATGGGAGGTGCTGATGTTGTACTAGGAGTCCAATGGCTACAATCCTTGGGTACAATAGCTTTTAATTTTCAAGAACTTTTCATGAAATTTTCTATGGAAGGAAAGGAAGTTGAATTAAGGGGTATTGCAGGGAAACCAGGAAAGATAATCAGCTCTAATGGCATGACAAAGCTTCTAAAAAAGGAGCAAAGAGGTGTAATTGCACAATTATGTTCGCTAGATGTTTCCACATTGGAATCATCTATTTCTCCAGATCTCCAAAAAGTCCTGGACAATCATTCCAAGGTATTTGAGACTCCCAAAGGTCTCCCACCTATGCGTGATCATGATCATGCTATTCATCTGATTCCAGGAAGTGTTCCTCCAAACATCAGGCCGTACAGATATCCATATGTCCAAAAAAGTGAAATTGAACGTATGGTTGCAGAAATGCTAGAGGCTGGTATAATTCAACCGAGTCAAAGTTCTTTCTCAGCTCCAGTAGTATTGGTGCACAAGAAGGATGGATCATGGCGCATGTGTCCAGATTATAGGGAGCTCAACAAGCTCACTATTAAAGATAAGTTCCCCATTCCTGTCATTGATGAATTACTGGATGAATTGCATGGATCAATTTACTTCACCAAGTTGGATCTTCGTTCGGGATATCATCAAATCAGAATGAAGATTGAAGACATTCCGAAAACGGCATTTAGAACTCATGAGGGTCATTATGAATTTTTGGTCATGCCTTTTGGCCTTACCAATGCACCTTCAACATTTCAAGGTTTGATGAATTCAATTTTCAAACCATTCCTTAGAAAATTTGTGTTAGTATTTTTTGATGATATACTAATCTACAGCAAGTCTTGGAAGGATCATGTTGAACATGTTGACAAGGTGCTACAACTATTGGAGGAGAAACAATTATATGCAAAAAGATCCAAATGTTTCTTTGGAGTCCAGGAGGTGGAATATTTGGGTCATATTGTATCTCATGAAGGAGTTAAGGTAGACCCTAGCAAAATTAAAGCCATTAAGGAATGGAAAATCCCCACATCCATAAAGCATCTGCGAGGATTTCTTGGGTTGACAGGGTATTATCGCAAGTTTGTTAAGAATTATGGGAGAATAGCAGCACCTCTAACAACATTATTGAAGAAAGATTCATTTTCATGGACTCCGGAAGCAACAAAGGCCTTTGAACATCTTAAAGAGGCAATGTGCCAAGCACCGGTCTTAGCTACACCGGACTTCACAAAAACCTTTATTGTGGAATGTGATGCTTCAGGAAATGGAATTGGTGCTGTTCTAATGCAAGATGAAAGACCCATTGCTTTTGAAAGTCGTCCAATCAAGGGAAAGTTTTTAAGCAAAGCTATTTATGAGAAGGAAATGTTGGCAATACTCCATGCACTTAAGAAATGGCGACCCTACCTAATGGGAAGACACTTCAAGGTAAAAACGGATCATGATAGCCTTAAATACTTTTTAGAACAAAGATTATCCTCTGAAGAGCAACAAAAGTGGGTCACAAAGATGTTGGGTTATGACTTTGAAATCATCTACAAAAAAGGGAAGCAAAATGTGGTGGCAGATGCACTCTCAAGAAAGGATGAGGATGTGGAAGCATTGTTGTGTGCCATTTCTATTATCCAACCAGATTGGATAAACGAAGCAAGGGAGGAATGGAAGAATGACGAAGAAGTGTGGGCACTTATTCGAAAGCTACAACAAGATTCCAGTACTTCTGATACATTTAGCTGGCAAAATGATTCGTTATGGTACAAAGATCGCTTATACCTCTGTAAGAATTCCCAGCTAAAACAAAAGATTCTTATGGAATTGCACACTTCTCCCTTAGGAGGGCACTCAGGATTTTTAAAAACTTACCACAGGGTTAAGAAGGAATTTTTTTGGGATGGCCTTAAATCAGATATTCAAAAGTTTGTGGCGGAATGTTTGGTTTGCCAACAAAATAAAGTTGAAACAATTAAGACACCGGGTCTATTACAACCTTTATCCATTCCAAGCCAACGTTGGGAGGAGGTTTCAATGGATTTTATCACAGGTTTACCCAAGTCTGAGGGAAAGAGTGTCATCATGGTGGTAGTTGACAGACTTACCAAGTATGCACACTTTTGTGCATTATCACATCCATTTAAAGCCAGTACAGTTTCTACTGCATTTATGGAAACAGTTCAAAAGCTACATGGAAACCCAAAGATTATTGTAAGTGACAGAGATCCCATTTTCACTGGAAATTTTTGGACAGAATTATTTTCTTGTCTTGGTACTCAGTTAGCTCATAGCTCATCTTATCATCCTCAATCTGATGGGCAAACTGAGATAGTAAACAAATGTTTGGAAGGATATCTTCGTTGCTTTGTATCTGATAAACAGACACAATGGGTCAAATGGTTGCCTCTGGCTGAATGGTGGTATAACACTTCCTTCCATACAGCAACAAAAATGACCCCATTTATGGCACTTTATGGGTATCAACCACCATCCATCACATCATATTTAAGAGAAAATTCTAAGGTTCAGGCAGTGGAACATCACATCGAACATCAACAACAAGTCCTCCAACTCTTAAAGGATAACCTCGTGTTGGCACAAAATAGAATGAAACAACAGGCAGATCAACATCGCAGTGAAAGAAGTTTTGATGTAGGTGATTGGGTATTCCTACGGCTACAACCATATAAGCAAATGTCCCTAAAGCAAGCTAAGAAGGATAATAAATTATCACCAAAGTATTATGGTCCGTACAAGGTGTTGAAAAGATTGGTACTATGGCATACAAATTGGAGCTTCCTGCAGCTTCTCGATTGCACCCAGTTTTCCATGTTTCATGTTTAAAGAAGGTTATAGGCGACAAGCTCCCAGTTCAAACAATATTGCCAGAACTTGACGAGGAAGGAAAAATTATATTGGAACCGGAAGCAGTCACAGAAACAAGAACTCGACAGCTACGAAATCGATCAATTTCAGAGTATCTTATCAAGTGGAAGAACTTATCCGCTGAAGATTCCACATGGGAGGATGAGAATTTTATGCAGAAGTATCCAGAACTACTCAAGCGTTGAGGACAACACTTTTTTGAAGGAGAGGGGCATGTTGGGTCCCTATAATACTAGTGATTACCCCATTACTATTGTAGTTATACCCCTTATTTATATTGTTGTGCCCCTATTACCCCCATATTGTTATTTCTGTGCCCCATAGAATCCCTCTATTGTTATTTTTGTGGCTTTATATTATTATTGTTAGGTCGGCTGGATTATATTGTGACTCCTTAGACTCCTATATATAGAAAGGAGGTTTTGTCATTTGTATCATCCAAGAATTGTTCATTTATGTAATGTAAAGGAGGTTGCCCCCTCGAAGAGGCTGAATTCTAAGGCGTGGATCTCTCCTTTCTATCTTTTTGTGATCTGGTTTCATAACAACTTGACTATGTATTTTGTCTCCATTCATCGCTTTTATCATTAGAACCCATGCCCGCTCAATTCCTCTTCCGCCTCTGTCGATTCACCTATTGTAGCTGTGCTTCTTCTGCTCCTTGTCTCTTTGACTAGCCATCTGGCTCTGTGGCTCTATTTGCACTAAAAATGCATCATTGTCTGTGAAACGCCCGCTTTTAGCGTGGTGCAATGATTAGGGGCAGTTAAAAAGGAATCAGGGCCTTCCTTCAGGCAAAACTCGAAAATGGAACAAAATTCCAATACACAGAGTTTTACCGGAAATACTCTATCGGGCGCGAAATCCAGATTTCAAATTTTATGAAATCGCTCCTATAAACCCATCGGGTCTGCCATTCTATCGCAAATCGCTATCGCATGGTGTGGGGCTTAAAACCCAATACACTAATAATACACAGAAAATCCAAAAAGCCCGGATTTCAAATTTTATGCAATCGGGCTTATAATTCCCATCGGGTCCACCCTTATCGGCTTATCACAAGTCGCGTGCCCAATGACCCTTTGTATCGGGGATCACCGATCGCCGGTATCGGCATATTGCTATTGGCATATCGTAATCGCAACGGTCCCGGGGGTTCCTTCCTTTGGTCATGCCGACCATCGATCTGCCGATCGTTCTAATCGTCGATCATCGCAATTGCTAAGTCTGGGGTCCCGATATTGCATACCTACTTGCCTCCGATGCGATGAGTCGGAGATCGCTAATCGGGTTTCTTCCACCCTGGCCTTAAGTCCGCTCTTTGAACCTTTTGTGATGTGATGTCTCCTTTTCCCGATCCGGGGCTCCCAGGGGCTACTTTGACCTCCTGCGCAGTCTCCATGGGCCTTGGTTAGCGCGCTTTCACTGAGGTCCTCGTCGCTCCACGTTGGTTGCCATTGCCACTAGTTCAGGGTGTCTTTGATTGTTGTTTTGGATTCTTTAGAGATTTGTTTCATCCCGATATAGTCAAGGTTCTTTGATAGTTGTTTATGGATTCGATTCAGATCAGGGGGAGCATGGTCAACATGAGAATATGCATAGTATTGGCTAGAGACATGATAAGCTACTTCAGAATCGAGCCACCACTCTCACTCTTCTGAAGGATAATATCCATCAAGCACAAAATAGGATGAAGAAACAAGTTGATAAATATCTCTCAGAAAGGTATTTTAAAGTTGTTGACCAAGTGTTTCTTCGACTCCAACCTTATAAGAAAACGTCTCTCAAAGAAAATGGCTTCCATAAATTAGCTCCCAAATTTTATGGACCATATCACGTGATTCAACATATTGGTTTTTTTGCCTACAAACATGAAAATAATAATACTTTTGATAGAGTTATAATTTTAGTTATAGTGGAAAACATGAAATAACACAATGACATTTGCAGGCCCATTTGGCTTATCTATGTCAACCTAGATATGTAGGTATATTTGCATCTTCCATTAGTATGGAATTTTCATTAATAAGAATAGGATTGGTAGGTGTTTTGAGTTGGCTTAGGAACCATTAAAGGATAATTGTTGCTAGCTTTGGGCTGGAGACTATGATATCAATGTCAAAGTTTGCTTTAAATATAGCTTCAATTTTTTTCCATCAAGTCTAATTTTATGGAGGATAGTATGTTTTTGTAGTGTCTTTTCCTCCACAATTTGAATTATGCATTATTTGTTGAGCTAGTGAAGTTTAGTAAGGCTAAAAATTTTGTATCCCTTGTGCAAGAGAAGCTTATGTTAGGAATGTAGTCCTCAAATTCAACTTCAATTTTCTATTTAGATAGTTTTTTTTTCTTTTGTCTTAATTGTGTCGTCTCTTCTTTTACTTTGTAAGATAAACTTTTGTGGAAATAAATACCTGCATGGCATACTAGAGGCCTCAAATGATCCAAAATGGATCCTAAAACCTCTAAGTCTAAGTCTTTAATACTATCAGAAAACATTATCGCATGGAAAAACACTAAGAATTGGCGGAAACAGAGCTAAGCGGAGGTTCAAATGGCATTGCACAGGAGCCGTCAGATCGGGCCGATCAATGGTCTAGATCAAATCGGCGATATCGCATCGGCAGAGGTCAGCGGGGCATATCGACGCTAACCCTGAGTGAGTTGCGACTGCGATCTAGCGATATAACATGGACCGTTGGATCGGTGTGCAGATCAACGGCGGAGACCACGTATATCGCATCGCAGATTTAAAAGGGAAGGACTTATCGCAGGCCAGAGACACAAGCGATATGCGATTGCGACTTATCGCATCGCAATATAACAAAGGGGTGATGCCAAGAGGACCGCGGGCCTTGCAACATGCGATAAAGGCCAGACCCGATAGGGATTACGGATGTGATTTAGATATATTTGAAGTCTGATTTTTGTAGATTTTTTTTGTATTTCCCCGTGTATTGATGTTTGGCCACATGCAATGCGATATTACGATATTGCGATAGAATGGCAAACCCGAAAGGTTTATAAATACGACTTCATATAATTTGAGTTCCATGGTAAACGATATTTCAGGTGGACTTTAGGCGGTAAGTGGTATTGGAGAGGCTCCGCCCGATCCCATACACTAGCCAACACATAGCACACCGCAAGAGAGAGAAAACCGCTTTTTCGAGCGAGTAATCTCCGTGCACGTAGGCCACCCGAAATGGCTGTCATCCGTTGGATTGGGGGATCATGGATCAACGGTGGGCTTGCAACAACAATAAAAGGAGGACCCGAGAGGATTATAGGGTGGAATTTATACCATTTGAAGTCTAGAATTAATGTTATGGTAGGGTTTTTCATTGGTTTTCAATGTATTTCTATTAGTATCATATAAAGACCAAATATGTGTTATATCGTGGATTTGTGCAGAGGAAGACCGAATGGTTGGTTTCACCGCGCCCGTCGATCCTTCTGTTTCTAAAAGAAATTGTTCTTGTGCCTTAAGTGTTTTTAACAAAACGTGTCCACACCGAAAAGGGAGGTGAACAGACAGGGCCGAGAGGCTTAAAAACCACTCTATGGTAGACAAAAGAGGTAGAAGAGAGTGGAAGAGAAAGCAGAAGACAGAGAGCAAGAGGGAGCAGCTGTGTACTCTTGTAGACTTGAGGATTTTGAGGGAATCCCTGTGTTTTGTCACTATTGTGTTGAGACTCTATTCGAGCTCACACTTGTAATCATCTGCTCTTGAAGACATAATATAGAGGTCGACACTGAAAGCTTGGACCAGGAGACGTAGCCAGGAAGTCTGGTGAACTCCTTGATTATTTACTGTGTTGATGTGTTGAATTGTTATGTTTTCCAATTGTTAAATGTTTGTATTATTCGCAATCTTTTCGATCCATTGCACTAAATAATATAGGCATTCCTGCACATGAGTCTGTAATACCTTAATATTGATTTAAGATCTCATTTTCAGATCATCAAAAGACTCAGTTAGAGGGGGGTTATAATAGGTGAACTCATCGACAGACTTGGCATTGATATAGGAAGAGCAACTCCATAGAAAATTCACCCAACTTTCAAAGATAGCTATCTCTAATTTTTCAAGTATTTTGATATTCCACCGAAGTAGTTCTTCATAATACATCTTGCACTATGATGAAATCATTTCTTATGTAGTTTTGTTTTCTTAAATTGTAGATTTATTATCACTAGCTTATTGTTCAAATTTCTAAAAATAACTAAAATATGAAAATGAAAGAATGAGAAAATGAACACACCATCCACACAAATGAATACAATATGTATCTTGGGAAACTCAAAATTGGAGAAAATCCAACCAGAAGGTGATACCTTTGCTCTATTATCTTTTCTTTAGATATGAAAATGTAGAGACCTATGCTTTTCTCTCTTTTCTTTAGTTATGGAAATGAAAACACAAAGAAAGAAACACTAACTATAGAGTTTTATTTAACACTTTGGCCTAAACAGTGACCAAAAAATATTCTTCTCCCTCTATTGTATGCTCAAATACCACTCCTAAATGCTCTACTCAACTACAAATCTAAAAGAATGGAACACCCTCTCCTCCTAGAAACCTACTATTTAACATAATGTAATATTTGTCTAGGGTTAGGGTTAATGTATTCCTCAACCCTCGATTAGTGTTAATTTTTTCAGATGTTATAGAATCTTCTTGAAATTCCACACATAACTAGCCCCATGCTTGACTAATAGGGGTTGGTGTGGCATTCACTTGGTACCATTGTGGTCAACAAATCATGTCAACTTGTTGGATGCATAACTTTTGTATATGAACTCTATAAAGTACCAAGATAGATGGAAAATTATATAACTATTGAATTTATTTTATTGGGACCTCTAGAATAAAATACTTCTAAAATAAAATTCAAAATCAAACTAATAATGATTAAAACAAAAACCACAAAAAAAAGAGAAAATTGATTGACAATTTAATAGTTGAGCCATAGGGTTCAAGCTTAGTAGGAGACCATTTCCATCATTATGTTGCAGAGACAACTACTATGAAGAACCTTGGATATTTACAATCAAATAGGGCTTGAAAAAACCAAATCCTTGCTTATTTCATAACGGCCGATGATGTAATCATCTTCACTAAATTATTTGTAGATCTATAAAGTGGATTGGTTGGTTTTATAATAATTTCCCTTTCTTTTTCCTCTTCTCCTCCATCTTTTAACCCTCACATAGAACAATATGCATTCCAATTCTACAATAATTGTCCTTGTTCTTCCTTTTCCCCTCTATCATCTTACCATCACAAACACCAATATGCAAGCAAAGCACATAAATATGCAGTAACATTTTACAATAGATGTCATGGTTCTTTCTCTTCCCCTCCATCATCTTACCCTCCCACACAAATATGAAAACTTCTTGGGAGCATAGGGAGTGTCCTATCCTGAGTGAGCATAAATCTATATCAGTTAAGGTAAACGAAAAGATTAAAAACAGTAGGTTTTAAAAATATCTGAATTCAAATAAAGAGAAAGATTAAAAAGTGTGTGTATATATATATATATATATATATATATATATATGAAAAATATGAAAATCATCATGAGTTAAGATCAACTTATATGAAATAATAATAAGAATGAAAAGTATGAACTTCCTTAATTTATATAATAAGCATGGAAGAAAAGCAAATAAAATAATATAAAAAACAAAAACTATATTATAAATGGATAAGTAAATAATAAATAGCAAGGAAAAAAATAAGTATGAAAAAAAAATATATATACATATATTTAAAATAAGGAGAAATATTATAACATTATATATATATTTTTATTTTATATTAAAAATTATAAATGAATACAAATATATTTTTTCCATTTTATATCCTATTAAAAAATAAATGATTTTTTATAATCAACACATAACTAGAAAAACAAATTACCAAGATCAAGGCGCACACAAAAGGATTCATGGATGCTCAAAATTACTAAGCTTATATTTTCATTATTTCAACACATTACATAACAACCACATTACTCACATTATTTTAAATAAGTCAAAGAAAATTACATCTCAAAAGCAATAACTGAATCAATATAGCTTAAATGTAAACTTTCACTCACTATTATAATAAAAAAACAAATAACAAAAAACTTTCACTATGCATTATTTTATATAGAGGAGTTTTCGATCCAAGGAGTATGCTCATATCCGAGGAGATGTTGCAATGGTCGATCATTGTTGTCACATAACCTTCAAAACTTTGAAGACTTCCTAGCTTTTGGTGTTGATCTTGTTTGAGATTTCCCACATCTTTTGAAGCTTCTTCTACATATGCCCAAAATCCCAAGTGTTGATCACGGACGAGTGCTTGTCGATCACCATTACTGTTGTCGCAACTAGAAAAGAACTTGTTGTGATCTTGCATAATTCCTTCGCCATATTTATTCCCTTTGACGATGAAACCTTCGATGTTATGAAAGGAAGGAAAAGCGACATATGAAACACCTTCATACTCATTCAGACTATAACTCTCTGAGTTGTTTGCAAGACGTGACTCTTCCCAAGCCTTGGGCAGTATTCCACATGAAACAAGGAAAATTGCAGTATCCTCGCCAATAGTGAACCTGCAACATCTCTATAAATCAACACCATACTTGAAAGACAAGATTAATGGATTTGCCATTTCTGCAGTATCAAATTCCGTAACTAATTACAGATGATATCATTATATACCATAATCCCATTCAAAATTACAAAGTAAATGCCATCATTTATCCCTTAGTAAACAAACAACAATTTAATATAGATCCCAAACAAATCACAAATCACAAACAATATGTCTACCCTTGTCTCCATTTGACAACTTGGAAGATTGAAGGCATCACAAGATAGTGTTGGATGGTGTTACTCTTACTCAGAGTGTTGCGCCTCAATATAATTTCAAGTACCACCATTGACAGAAAATAGGATTCGCATATATACAGTATCTACAATGCCATAGTAGTTATTAAGAGAGTAACGTGAACACGGTGCTGACATATCTAGTGAAAGATGGTGCACTGAGCAGTAGATTCGCTACATATTCATATGACTCAATGATCCGAACTTAAACATGAATGCAACAAATTACAGAGATAACCATAAACACAGATATGCAGCGGAAATAATACTTCATTTCATTAATGTAAAATATTGAAATATGCTTACAAACAGTAATGGAAATAAACTAGCTAGGGCGATGGTAGCTTATCTCTGAGAAGAGATGTGGTGGCTACATGCCTCTGTACTGTGTTACAATGAGGCTCGAAGGCCTATTTATTTTTGAGAAACAATGGAAATCCTTTCACATTCCGAAACCTAACCCTAGAAGATGAAACGCCAAATTGTGGGCCCCGTTTGGGTAAATTGGTACATCAATTTCCCGGGGTCGTAACTTTGGCATACGATCTCCGTTTGACGCATACAATAGCTCGTTAGAAAGATCTATCTGAGTACTACCACTTTGGGAGGCAACATTGGTCCATGAATCCATGTTGCCCCAAATTTCCCAAAAAACGTCGTTTAGGACCTCAAAACAGCTCCGGAAGTTCAGGACTCGAAAAACTGCTAAAAATAGTAAACTGTGCTATAATTTAGGAAACTGAAAAAGCTGAAAGAGACAGTTGTGGGGGTCCAAATGGGATAGGTGGGTGGCCACCAACATCCACCTGGATCATTCATCCCCCCTTACGAAGCAATGGTCCCCATTGCATTGAGTTCCTCCCTGAGATGAGGAAGCTTCTGCTGAGCTGGGTCTCTGGTGAGTTGTTCTGCAATTTCTGATGTGTCCGGAAATGGTGGGAAGCATGGTCAACGACGTCCACATTGAAGACTCGGTGCAAGCCAAGGAATGGAGGAATGTTGTGCTTCAAAGCATTGTTGCCCGTAGCCTTGATACTGGTGTAAGGACCATGTCGGTGTGGTTGGAGCTTCTGATGGGCTCTTGTAAGGCATTCTTTCTGCAGATGCAACCAGAATTTGTTGCCCACCTGAAGCTTGTGCGGTACCCCTGAGGAGAAGTTGTTCCTGCGTTCTGTCATGACCGTATCCCTTTGCTGTTGTTGCTGCGTGGAGGAACCCTTTGCGGGGGTCATGGACGTAGCAATGATCTTCCCCTTACTTTCGGAGCGAACCAGATAGAAAATAAATTTCCTAGTCTATGAGATGAGTTTGCTGCTTTTCTTAGCAGTGATCAAAGAAGTGGTAGTAGGTGGGGCTACCTCTGGTATCCTGTATAATGAATTATTCAAAGAAATAATGACAGTGCGAGGCCTTGACTCATACACAGCATGTCGCCTCCACAAGTATGGCTGGCCTAATAGTACATCACAAACATCTAGAGGTGTAACATCACACAATACCTCGTCTGTGAAGGTCTTGATGCTGTAGGGAAGGCGACACTGATGGCGAACTTTGAGATCTCGTCCTTCATGAAGCCACCTGATACTGTATGGCTGTGGGTGTGGTGTAGTCGGTAGGCCCAACCGCTTCACAACCTCTGTTGAAACGAGGTTCTTTTGGCTGCCACTGTCGACAATGAATTATAGCAGCGAACCCTTCACCCACATCTGTGAGTGGAAAAGACATTCCCCCTCCTCTGGTTCTTCAAGTTCATTCTTCTGGATCTTGGCGGTGGCAACAGTGGCGCTAGGATCCGCATCAATGATCTGCTTCCCTTTGCCATTCCTCTTGTCGAGTTTTAGCTCAGGGTCAGAACATGCATCTGATTCGGAAGCCTTCAATTCGGTCACCAGCGACTGCTTGGTCCGACACTCGTGTTATGAGTGGGACTCTTGTGGAACTCACACCACTTTCCTGTGTCCTTCTTTGGCTTCGTGGTGTTGTTCTTTTCTTTCGGCTTCGAGGGGTTGTCTTGGGTCACCCTGCCTTGGCTTTGTCCTTTGGGCTTTGGATTTGCAGATCCAAAGTCTCGCTTCTTTTGTTTGAACTTTTGCTCGATTTTGACAGCGTATCGGTATGCTGTGCCGAGTGAGGAGATGTTCAAGAACTCCATCTCTTCCTGGATGTATTTGTGTAGGCAGCCACGATATTTGAGTACCAGATGCAGCTCAGAATCTTTGATACCCAACTGTGTAAGAAGGGTATGAAAAATATTTGTGAACTCTAGCACATCTTGGTCCCTTCCCTGCCGCAGCGTGGTCCACTTTATGTATTTGTCCTCGTAGCTTTTGACAGGGTAGTACTGCTCCTTGACGGCATCCCGGAATGAATCCCAAGTGGGTGCAGCTGAAAATAGTGAGCCTGTGCTTTCATCCTTCTTCTCGCAGTAGGTTTCCCACCAGTCCTTGACGTGTGGGGCTGCTTTGAGAAGAGCGAAAACAATCTTTTCCCGACTCGAAAATTCATGAACAGAAAAATATCCTTCTAGCAGATTTAACCATTTATCTACGGCATCTGCATCTATTTGACCCTCGAAGATGGGGATTTCAAAATTAACTTGTACCTTGAAGGGTGTGGCGTTTCCAGAGTAGCTGTTGGAAGCTGATGCGTCACCTCTGGGTAGCCGTTGAAGAATCTGGGCAAAGCTGTCCATCATCGCGTTCCGTTGTCGCTCGAGGGCTTCCTTGAGCAAGATTTTGATAGGATCTCTTGCCCCCTCGTCATTCTTCTCATCCACCATGGGAGGCCGTTGAGATTTGCGAGGCTAGTCTTGCAAAGGTTTGACCAGTTCAAGCCCTAACTCCTTATATCCCGACCTTGTTGGGGACATGCAAAGAAAAACAAAGAAAAAGCAGACCACTCTGATACCACTGATCCGAACTTAAACAGGAATGCAACAAATTACAGAGATAACCATAAACACAGATATGAAGAGGAAATAATACTTCATTTCATTAATGTAAAATACTGAAATATGCTTACAAACAGTAATGGAAATAAACTAGCTAGGGCGATGGTGGCTTATCTCTGAGAAGAGATGTGGTGGCTACATGCCTCTGAATTGTGTTACAATGAGGCTTGAAGGCCTATTTATTGTTGAGAAACAATGGAAAACCTTTCACATCCCGAAACCTAACCCTAGAAGATGAAACGCCAAATTGTGGGCCCCATTTGGGTAAATTGGTACATCAATTTCCCGGGGTCGTAACTTTGGCATACGATCTCCATTTAACACGTACAATAGCTCGTTAGAAAGATCTATCCAAGTATTACCACTTTGGTAGGCAACATCGTTCCATGGATCCATGTTGCCCCAGATTTCCCAAAAAACGTCATTTAGGGCCTCAAAACGGCTCCGGAAGTTCAGGACCTGAAAAACTGCTAAAAATAGTAAACTGTGCTACAATTTAGGAAACTGAAAAAGATGAAAGAGACAGTCGTGGGGGTCCAAATGGGATAGGTGGGTGGCCACCCACATCCACCTGGATCACTCAAGCAAGTCAGTGGAATTTTGTAGTGCTAGGGCGATGTCTCACAGTAGGATTACCGAAAGTGTTTGGTTGTAGCCTCATAGATAGCCCATCGAGACTGTTGTAGCGCCATTGGAGCTTAGATTGAGTTGGAATTCTACTTCCTTCGATATGAGTTTTCCTATGTTTTGGATAGTGGTGTCGTCTTTGGTCTTATGAAGAATTTGAAATTCAAATTTCGGTTGTTTGGGCGGGTTTTCACAATTCTAAATGAGCATGGCATCACATTATAGATCTTCTGGGAAAAGAAAGGACAGCAGAGGATTGGCTTTCTTTAATGTCGACAGAGGTTATATTCTTCATAATAGGAGGCTTGGGATTTGAAATAACCCAGTTCTCGGGAAATGTAAGATCTTCCCATCTGATTGTCTAGTGTTCTATCTTATGGTTCTTTGAGTCAGTCAGAACAACCACACTTGACTTGGAATCTTTACTGGGTGCATGGAGGACTACAGGGTATAAAGTATTGGTATGTCGGAAACATCATCTACACAAAATTCCTGGTAAGCTCTAGATGGTAGTAAGGTTGAAACTCAAACTACCTTTCCGCCCTACAAAGGCATCATTCTAGGAGAAGGACAAAATTCAGCAAAAGCTATACCTTTAGTCCTGAAAGATGATAATGCCTTAGGTATTGATGGTAGGATACAGAAATCCAGTGAACAATTAAATTGGACAAATACAGCCATCAAAGGACTGGAAATGAATACAAAAAAATCTTCTGTTGTAAAAGAACAGTTTGACCAGCTTCAAGTTTCAATAAATAGTGTAAATAGTTGCTTAAATGATGTACAGTTTTGAAAAGTTATACTAGAGAATCATTGAATAAACTGGAAGAAGTAGAAGACAAAGTTGTAGACCAGATACAGTCTACAAAAGGGCTTATATCAGACTTAGTTGAAAATTTTGAAAAGCTACACATATCTAAATCTGAAAAGCCAGTGCCTACTTCATTTTTGAGAAAAAGAAGTATACAAATTCAGAATCTTGTCAAGCCAGTTGACAGATTTCCTCAATTATTTCCTAAAGAAGCTTTTCAGTCTTTAGCAAAATCCTCAAAAGAAAAGACTAACTCTACAAAACAAATTTCTATTGCTTCTTTATTTAAAGAACCAGAATCCCAGATACTCCCTATCTATGAGCCACTAGAAAGCCAGTTCAACAGATATTCTGCTCTTGATCTTAGTGGCAAGGGAAAAGTTCCAGAGACACACACTTTCTTTCCAGACTCTCATAGAGAATGGAATATAGATAATTTAAGTGTGGGTCAAATCAGACAGATGATAGATATGATGTTTATTGAATACAAGCTCATGTGCATTAGAGGGAAAAATGAAATAGAAGCTTGTAAAACCATCATTCAATGTTTCACTAGAACACTCCTACAATGGTGGGAGATTAAGTCATCTCCAGCCTTACTTGACAAAATGGAAAAGGAATTTCTTAAAGATGAAGCTGGAGACATTATCCACAATTTAGATGGCACACCTTAGAATAATATGATTGGAGCCCTCACCTCCATGATCCTTGAACATTGGTGTGGATCTGAGACAGAGATTGCAGACAAGCATGAGGTTATTTTAATGAACCTTAAGTGCAATAAGATGTCTCAGTATGAAGACTTTCATAGAGACTGGATGCAACGCATCTATGAGGTGAAAGATTCTAAGAATCTCCTTTGGAAACAAGTATACCTTGCAGCCCTTCCTTCCAGATTTGTAGATTTTATCAGACTGCAAGAAGTTTTTCAATTACCATTTGAATCGTATACTTGGGGAGAAATTTATTCCATTATTACTAAAGCTTTGCTTAGTCTGTGTACCAATTCTAAAGTAAATAAATCTTTAGAAAAGCTTTCAAGGTTGCTTGACAGTAAGTCCATTTGCAGCAAATATGGCTTGAACATTGATGATCCTCTTGTCAAAAGAAGAAAAGCCAAAAGAAAGGCAAAGAAAGCAAAGAAACAGACAACCAGAGAAGATAGGAGAAAAAGGAAGGCCCCATCAAGGCCTCGCAAGGGATATTATAAATATGTCCCTAAGACCCATTATTACAAGCCTTCGGACATCCATCTCCATAGCTCTAAACAAGAGAAATGGAACAAGCTAACATGCTAGTTGTGTGGCAAAATGGGCCATACTTCAAATAAATGTCCAATTGGCGAAGAATCAAAGAAAAACAGAGGCAAGAAATCTCAGCCTCAAAATGTACAGAGAAAAGATGTTAAAATAGAATCTTCCATGTTGTGCATGAAATGTGGTTCAAGGAGTCACAGAATAGACCATTGTCCCAATGTTGTAATCAGAGAACAAGCACAACAACAACAACTTGAAGATTCATCCACTGAATCTTGCAGTTCCTCTTCTTATAGTTCTTCAGCTGAAGAGCTAAATACTCATATTCAAAATTGTTTCTGTTCAGAATCAGAAGATTGTCAATGTCATTATTCTAATGATTCTGACTCTGATTATTCTAGTGATTCCTCAGATGATGATCCACCAGCAATCCAGCAGAAACAACACAAAGAAAAATTGCTAATGGCTCAAACATCTGAAGAAGATGAACTGAAAATTTTAGCACAAATCCATGCTATGGAAGAAGGAGAAATGAAGAACAGACTTCTTGAAGCATTCCTTGACCAGTTGCATTCCTCAAGTTCTTCCAAAAGCACTTCCAAAAAGCCACTTTTCATGGACGCCTCCTATGAACGAAACACAAAATATTTTCAAAGACACCAACGGCAGGACAAAGTTCATTCACTCACTTTGGGGGAGGTAAGTAGAGAAATCCATCACCTCAAATATGAAATCTCTACTTTAAAGTCCATAGTAGAAGAGCTAGAGAAAGGAAAACAGCCTCTAGAGAAAAATACTGCTATAAATACAACTACATATAGTTGGCATGATGCACTAGTTTCTAATGAGCAAAAAGTTGAAATTTTTGAAGGAAAAAGAGACCTTGCATTAGGTTTTAGAGAAATGAGAATTCTAGCAATAGAATACCAACAACATCATGTTCATGTAGATATCTGTATACAAAATGAAATGTTTTCATTAACTACACTAATAGATTCAGGTGCAGATGTAAATATTTTGAATACCAAAGTTATTCCTGCAAAGTACTGGGTTTCAGCCAATAGGAAAGTTATAGGACTTGGAAACAAGACACTCAGATATGAAGTCCCTAAAGCTTCCTTATGCTTTGATCAACACTGTATAAAATTGAAATTTGCAGTAGCTGATATCCCTGTCGACTGTATATTGGGAAATATATTCCTAGCTGCAGTAGAGCCTCATGGATCAATTAGATTTAAAGGAAATAAAGTTGGATACTTTATTACTATCCCTACATCAGATGGCAACTTCAAAAGGATTGAAATGCCATATGTTTCAAATCCTAGGGTATCCACTATGGTCCAAGCTATGAAAGAATTGGACAAGGCAGAGTCAAAATTATTAGACCTCAAAGATCTAAAATCTACAATTCAGGTAGAAGAACAACTGAAAAATCCTGCAAATCAGAAAAAGATTTCTGATCTCAGAAGAAGAATTGAAAAAGAATGTTGTTCTGAGGAACCAAATGCTTTCTGGCATAGGAAGCAACATTCTGTTGAATTTCCCTATAAATCAGAATATGCAGGAAAACCTTGCAAAAGTAGAGATATTCCTATGAACAAGGAATACAGGGCTCTTTGTGAAAAATAAATCAAACAATTATTGGACAGAAAGCTAATCAGAGAATCTGACAGCCCTTGGAATTGTTATGGTTTCTATGTAAATAAAAGGTCTGAACAGATTAGAGGTATCCCCAGGTTGGTCATAAATTACAAACCTCTTAATTCTATTCTGGCGGATAACACTTATCCTATACCACATAAAGGAGATATTTTAAGCAGAATTGCAGGAGCCAAAATCTTCTCCAAATTTGATCTTAAATCAGGATTCTGGAAAGTCGCCATTGCAGAAGAAGATAAGTTTAAAACAGCATTCAGCATACCAGCAGGACACTACGAATGGAACGTCATGCCTTTTGGATTGAAACATGCTCCATCAAAGTTTCAAAAAGTCATGGACTCTATTTTCAAGCCTTATTTTGACTGGTTGCTTGTATACATAGATGATATTCTTATTTTTTCTAAGAATGTACAGGACCATTTTAAACATGTACAAACTTTTATACAAGTTGTCAAGAGGAATGGCCTAGTCCTCAGCAAGAAGAAGATTGAACTGTTTCAAACTTCTATTAAATTTCTTCGCCATACTATTCAGAAAGGTTGGATAGCCTTACAGAAGCATGCCTTGGAATTTGGAGATAAGTTTCCAGATAAAATTACTGACAAAACCCAGCTTCAGAAATTTCTTGGTTGTTTGAACTACGTCAGCAATTTTTACCAGGACTGTGCTAAAGACCGGAGTCTACTTAATCAAAAACTAAAGAAAGATCCTTCACCTTGGACTGAAGCTCACACAGATGCTGTAAGAAATATTAAGGTGAAGGTAAAATCACTCCCTATTTTATATGTTGGTGATGACAATGCCTTTAAAATTGTTGAAACAAATGCTAGTGACATTGGATAGGGAGGTATCCTCAAACAGAAAAAGGATGGTGAAGAACAGGTTGTTCAATTTGCTTCTGGGACTTGGAACCTAGCTGAAAGAATTTACTCCACCTTTGAGAAAGAAGTGAAAGTTGCCTGGAACTCCATTGATAAATTTGAGATCCATTTAGTTAATAAAAATTTCTTATTAAGAACAGATGCTTCTGCGCTAAAGAAAGTGCTGACAAAAGATATTAAGAAGCCAGGGGAGGCAAAATTTGCCAGATGGTAGGCTCTGTTTGCCAATTTCGATTTTGAAGTTGAACATATCAAAGGTTCAACAAATTGTCTGCCTAATTTCCTTAGCAGAGAATATATATAACAGTCAGAACAAGTCATGATAATTGTAACTGAATGGGATCCTAATCAGTAGTAGGAAGTTTTAAGATCCATCAATGAAGATCAAAGTTGGTCAGAATATAGAGATAACTGGAGACCAACATGGCAGTTGAGAAACACCAAGGTGCTAGATGCTAATCTCCAAGCTCACATGGATATTCTACACCTTGTCCTTGAAAGAAGAGTTTTTCCAAAAGGAAGCCGATGGATCCATGAAATGGTTTACTCTAGGAGAATGACAGCAGTACACCAAGTAGAAGAATCATTGACTAATGATTTCCATGATATTAGCATGATTTGGTCAGAAGGAGGAGATAGACGCAGGATCTATCACAGATACTTCTGTATAAACAGAACCCGAAATACTTGCTGGCCAAACACAACAAATAATGTTGCACTTTGGCCCAAAAATGATCCAAATTTAATCTTTCCTAACACTATCTATAATTTTACAGGATATAAGAAATTATGGTGGGATATTTTAAACGTTGATGGAAGGAATGAAACCCACTTTACAAAATTAAAATTTGGATCAACAGGAACTATGCAGAGAAACCAGCAATGTGAGTGGTTACAAGATAGGTGGAATGAATACGGTGTCAACAAAACAACCATTGACCCCATTTACTACGAATCCTACTATCATTTGCAATGCGACATTTGTTTTAAAAGGAATATTTTTGACTGTTTTCATACTTCATGTAAAACTATCAAGGATCTCCTTCAGCTTTCTAAGCATGGAACTCTGCACCAGTACATGACTAGGCACCATGAATGGCTCGTCATGACTAAAATAAAGCATCAAATCATACTAAATAAACCTATGATAGTAAGGATAATATACACGAATCATGGGATGGCCACTTGTACAATAGATTCTGATTTCCAAGAATCACGATCTTTGATGACCCCACATCATAAATGGTTCTCATGGGCTTGTCCTTAAAGTTTCCACAATGAAATGATGTCCAGTCACAAGACTAAATGTGACCAGTTTTCTCGTGGGCTTTACTGTTCAAAAAGCATCCACTATGTAAATTTTATGCTTTCCGTGGGATTTGCTATAATCCTCCATAGTGTAAATAAGGTATGAAGATTCTTCAGTCATGAGACTCGGAGCACTTCTTCGACTTTTGGTGCACTTTGAGCCACATCTCCCTAACTGACATAATAATAAGTACCAAGTCTGTCTACATGATGGTCGAATGTTTGTCCCCCTCCTTTTCCTATATAAGAAAGGGGTAAGGCTCATTGGAGGCATTGGAGGTTGGAGTGTGAATTTTAGAGAGTCTAGGTGTTGAGAGAGTTTTCCTTCTTTGCAACTGCGAATGCATGTCTGATCTGCTTGCATCACGAAAGATCTTTAAGTTTTAGGTGAACTGAGAAGCCTGCGTATCTGTGTGCTCGGCACAGATAAGAACCTAAAGTGGCCAGATCAATAGGGAGTCAGTCTGTATGTGTGTGTATATGTTCAAAGACTGAGTCTGTGTATTTTCCAGGAAGCCTTCAGTAAGCTATCTCATATATTGAGAAGCCAAGTCTGATAAATGCAAACACAGTCAATCTCAGGAAAGAACATCCTGTAAAGATCTCTGTAATCCATTTTCTGAATTAATAAAGAGTGTATTATTCCGCATTTGAGTACTTGTGCATTAAAATGAGTTGTTGAGGTAGTATTTGTCTAAGTTATTCTTGCTTGAGGTTCGCCAGAGGTTCGCCAAAGGGTAGAAGGGACGCCAGACCGCATATAGGTGAGGGAAGCCGTGAAGAAGGTCAACAGAGCGTGAAATACCTGAGTAGGTTCATGTATGGGTTCGTGTAAAGAAGAATAAGTGGCAAAGACAGAGAAGAGACTCAGCAAGGCCAGTCAGCTATGTTGTTGTTGCAAGCTTCTGTGAAGCCCCTACATCAAATTGGTAGATGATATGTCATGAGGCATTGCATTAATGGTCCATGGGTATGCCAGGGCTAGTATTAATGGTTCATGATATGTCATGGTGCCATGAACTAAGCCACCCATGATTGGCTTAATGACTTGTTCTTAAGAATTTTGAGTTTGTAATAGAGGGTAGATTTCACTTTTTTCATAGTATTTTTACTTTTACTTAATTATCAAATAAATGTTGCCACACTCTAAGGTTGTGACAGATGGCACTTGAACTAGAATTTGAGAAAAAAAAGCATGGACAGTCTAGCACTAGGATGGATGGCTGGATATGTGAGCTTTAAAGTGATATTTATTTGACAGCCACCTCCCAATATTGATATGAAATGAAATGATATTTTAAGGTCCATGAGATTAAAAATATTCTATGAGACCATTAGTTCCCTATTTTTCGCTCTTTGCAATTCAGTTCTTTTCTGATTCAAATTGATGATGAGCTGACCCAACCTTCCAACAATCCCCTCGCTAAAAGGACAATGCCAAGAAACTGATGCTAACATGTTCTCATAACTTTCTCTGATGTCTTTGAATGCATCACATTCCAAAATGAAATGTTTTTCTGATTCCACAACCCTAGACGTGCAAAATGTACACACCCTTTCTTCCCAAGCTTCTTTTGGCCTTTTCAACCATTCTGTTTCACACCGAAGTTGATGTGAGTTGGTACTTAATTGAGCAATAAGAGCCTTTTCCCTCCACGAAATGCTAGCTCCAATGAACTCTTTTTGTTGTAAATCACACATAGGGTTGAATTCCTCAATGTAATATTTCTTCTTTCTACCCAACTCTTTTCCCCATACCTTTTTACGAAACTTCTCCATAACAAAATCCTTTAGCTCCTTGCTATTTATGGGACAGGCATTGAGGTATATATTCCATTTTTGCATCCATGTGTAGTTTTCTTTCATCCATGTTTTCTTTCTTTCACTGATGCCTTCATTGAAGATAACATTAGGCCATCTACCTACTCTCAATTGTTCAATTCTTTTTAGGTATCTTATTAGCTGCACCATAGCAATTGCTTCAATGGAAGTTGCTCCTGTTTCACTCAACATTATCTCATAAGGTACCAAACTTTTTATTTTGAACTTGCCCATGATCAAGCATTTTTGGATTTTCTCAATTTGTTTCTATTTTGAGACGGGAGTGCCACTAGCCCACAATTCACACCCATATAGTATCACTAGACAAACTAGGAGTCCAAAAAGCACTTTAATCGTTTTCCAATCCCATAACTTTGTCTCACTACATCTGTTTTGAAGAGCATATAATGCTTTCCACCCTTCTAAAATTCTCTTCTTTCTGTAGTCCTTCCAATTGAGTTTATTGTTGAAATCAATCCCAAGGTACTTGTACTCCTTTACTTCTTCAAGAATGTTGTCTTTAAAGAAGAAAGTATGCTGGATCTGCTTCCTTTTATTAGAAAAAATCATTATTTTGGTCTTGCTAGTATTGACTTGCATCCCCACTGCTCTACAAAAATGCTCAAGGGCATATAAGTTCATTTTCAATCCACGGGCAGATTTATAAATCAATACAATATCATTAGCACATAAAAGAAGCTTTATCACAAACTCCCCCAACTGAACACCATTTCCACCTTGTAGATTTAGCCACTCTTCCAATTTATCAATATATAGACCAAAAAGGGTGGGGGATATAGGGCAACCTTGCTTGACTCCAATGTCACTTCTAAAGATTTCTGAAATACCTGCTGAGGTTCTAATCTTGACTTTCACTTCTTCATAAAGTCTATGGACAACGGCTCTATAATGCATAGGAATTTCAAGTTCTTCCATTCTATGCCACGACTTATCCCTAGGGACTATGTGAAATGCTTTTTTGAAGTCAATAAATCAACAAAATATTTCTTCTTTGTCCTCCCAAACCTTTTCAACAATGTGTCTCAATGTGATGCCATGATCCACTGTAGAATGTTTCGGCCTAAAACACGCTTGTCCTCTTGTCCTCTTTTCTTTTATTTCTGCCCACTTGCTAATTTTGTCTTCTACCATGTTGCCAAAAAGCTTTGCAAACAAAGGATTGATCATAATTGTTCTATAGTTGGATGGATTATTAATGTCTCCACTTTTAAAAAGGGGTATTGCTAGGCTAGTTGTCCAGTCTCTTGGGAATCCTTGTTGAATGATGTTGTTGAATATTTTCATGATGTGCGGTGCAAGAGCATTCATTCCCCATTTTAGATACTCTGCTTGAAGTTCAACCAAGTCCTTTGCCTTTCCTGTTTTTAGCTTCTTAATTCCATTCTCCACCTCCTGTAATGTGAAGAGCTTTGAATTTGTGTTGATCCTGGGGGGGACTCCGCCTCAGATTCTTTCTCATAGAGTTGCCTTGCATATTCAAACCATTGATTGGCTGTAATATTATTTTCAATTTGCTTCTTCCTTGGTTGCAGTTCCTGCCAGAAAAGCTTTGGATTATTCTTGCTTAAATATATTAACTCTTCTCTCCTTGTTTGCATGAACTCATCTTTTTTCCTTTTTAGTATCTGCTTATATAACTTTACATTCATCTTCTCTTTTCCTACCTTTTTCAAGGTTCTCCTTGCCATTTTGCATTCCTCATCAAACCAAGCATTTACAGGAAAACAATTTGATTCTAATTTACTATTTTTTTGCTCTTTTGCACTTCTCAATTGCACTTTGGAAGCTGAAGCGTTTGAAACTAATTTTCTCCTTCTGAATTAATCTCTCTAACATTGTCTTGAAGATAGTACCATTTTCTTGTGTTAGAAGAATTTTGCCCCTTGATAGTGATTGTCGAGAGCATTGGGTTTTCCTCCTATGCTGCCTTTCTTCTAACCATGATAACCTTATAAAAATTGGGTTATGGTTTGATTTTAAGTCCCAAATATGCTCTCCAATACTAACTTCATCTATCTTTTCTATTAAGCTTTGTGAACACATCACATAGTCAATGACATTTGCCCCATTGTATGTGTTGCAAGTGAAGTTCCCAGACATTTTCCATCTATCTAGACCATTGCAAATAATTAAGTTGAAATCCCCACACAGCGTAAGAAACTCATCTCCAAAATGATTGCTAACTTTTTCATCTTCTGAACACCTCACCAATTTGGGATTCTCCTCTTTAGTGAGCCAAATAGGATTGTTATCCTCTTTGCAACAAAGGATGCTAGCTTGATTATTTGTTGTTATAGCATTGAAATATCCCACTAAAAGAACTTCTCCCTACTGAGAGTACATGGCAATATCTTGTTTTAAAGCTGCATATGGATCCTTGTTGTCAAGCCCCTTATTTTTGTAAGTTTTTGAGACTTGAGGGGCAAAATAGCATGCTACAATTCTTATGTGATTCTCATTCTCTAATATTTTCAACCATAGATATTGTTTATTTTCATCTTATTTAATTAACTGAATGTGTCGGCCTTCTTTTTCTTTCACTAAAACTAGTATTCCCCCATACTCTTTGCCATTTTCTTCTACCTTGTTTCAAACTGCTAACTTCAAATAACTGTCAAACACAGGAGTTTTGCAACCATCATTTTCATGAGTTTCTACGAGACAAATTATGTCTCTACCTTCCGCAATAGGCCCTAACCCAGGTCCCCTCCTCCAAGGGTAACCTCTACAATTCAAACAGACTAAACTTAGGTAGACCTGGGTAGGATTTGACTGCTACGCAGTTTGGCACATAAGACTCAAATTTGAGTCTTCACCCGTTTTTGTCCATGCTGCTCTTGTTGTTTCATCTCTATTATTGAATTCTCTATTTTTCTTTACTGTTAGCTTGCTGCCCTGATTTGCCTGGAGGCCCAAACACTGCAATAACGACTTTCCCATTGTACAACCATGCTATTTTCCCTCCATTTATTCTTGTTCTAATTTTCTCCACTTCATCCCTTCTCTCCTCTTGTTGTTTTTTGGTTAAATTTTCATCGAGGAAGAAGTATGAGCCTTTCAAGAGTTTCTTTTTGCCCAAAAGCTGTCGTTTTTCTTGTACACTTGCCATGGTGACTTTTATGGGTCGAGACCTCTCTTCACATATCCTCCCAACCCTTCTTGCTTGGAAGATTTTCCCTTTCCAATGTAGTTTCTCTTTCAGAAAGTCTCTTTTCAAATTGAGAGTACTTTCATTCTTCCCATAATCTCTTATTCCCCTGATAATAAAGTTTTTTTTTTTTTGTCCTGTCTTTTTTTTTTCCTGTCTGTCAATGTTGTATATTTCATTTACAAAAATAAATTGCATAATAAGATAATTAAAATTATAATCAAAATAAAATAAAACATTTTTTTTGTAATGTTAATTTTAGACAATATTATTTAAGTTTTAGTTAAAAAAATAAACTAATTGATAGTCAAAAACTTGCCCAATGTGTTATCTACCTAGGTGCGATAGGAGTAAGGAGTTATATATATATATATATATATATATTAGTTTTTTTTTTCTTTTTTTAAATGTCAATATATTAAATTTATTAGACATTTATCAAAAATAATTTAATGTCAACTTCATTTAAAGTTCAAGTTCAACCAATATTATAATATTTTCACCCTTCAAAGTAATTGGAGTAGTTTCTTAGTTTCCTTGTTGGCCCATCACACATTCATGGCTATCATTCAACTCTTAACACATACCATAGGAAGATGAGTAAGTAAAACTTAGAGAACCCACTAGAAAAAACCAACCTATACCAAAGTGATATATCTTTATCCTAAAAATGTCTCACACCACTTGTTTTAACTCTTAGAAATTATCCCCCTCATTATGGTAGAAATGCTTGGCTGATAACATAGCATAATGCTTATTAGCTTCTTCCCCTAATTCTCGTGCTTATGGAGTTAGAGGCAATAGTCAACAACTTTCCAAACTAGATTATATGTAACACCCTCCTCCCACATCTACCCAAGTAACCATGCCAACTAGGTAAACATGCGATGAGAGGTTACTATGATTGGATTTGACCTCTTAGGTGACCTTAAGGAAGTGAAATCGATGGAACACATCAACCAACCTATCCACATTAGCAACAAAACCCTCAGGAGACATGTCATCCACTTAGACATCTTGTCGTTGGGTCCCATTGATGTTCTGGACATCTTAGGCTTGAGTTGCTCCCATGATATAGGCAAGAGAGCATCCAGAAACCCAAAGTCACTCTCACAAGCTTGCCTGATAGTGACCAGAGACTAAATTTGTCAGTGTTATGCCAGTAACTCTGGGATTTGAGCCACTTTTCAGGCCCAAAGCCCAGGTCACTGCCCAGAATGGGATGATAACTCAGGAACAGTAAAAGAACAAGGAAATAATGATGCAAAAGAAATAAGTTGAACAAGACCTTAACTAGACCCCTACTAGCCATGTCAAGCATTTCATCAAACATATCATCAACATGTAACCTACATGTGTAAACAACATAATTAAGTGTATGGATATCATACTTATCTGAGAATCACTATGAACCATTGTTCACCATAGATACATTATCCATTCATTTACAAGTAAAAACATGTTGAAGCCATACCTAGTTGTTTTTATAAAACATACATATAACCAGCATAATAGGGATGGAAATATCATAAGCATATCAGCAATGAAATCCACATATACATTAGTACATTTACAGATTAAAATCAAGGGAATGAATTTCTCATTAATGAATGCAATAAATCAACTGGAGATGGGACTACCACGTTCCACTCGACCATATAATGGCTGAGCCAAATATCACTTTAGCCATTCACCCTCGTGCCATATTCCAAACATGAATGTGGGACTGAAACCAAAAGAACCAACCAGAGCACACCAAGGCTAAACCACCTCACCCTCATCAATAGAAACCAGGATTTACTGTAATCCATCCCAGATCACTAGGCCAACACAATGAACACATCATAATAGGCTTTACCGTGATCTCCACCCAATCACTAGGCCAAACAAGAATGGTTGCCACCAGATTTCTCCACCTACACTGTGAGGAATTTTCCTGCCTCCTAGTCTCTTAGGATTTACCGAAATCCAAACCTGAATCACTAGGCCCTAAACCGAGACCCACTCTCCAAGATTTATCTCATATCCTAAACCACCTCTTGGCTTTACTGTATATCTTGACATTCACTGGCAAGGATTCCTAGGCCCACCAAGGCAACACAATCATGGCTTTACCGCAACCCACAGTCTATCTTAGGGGTCACTAGGCTAGTGGCTTTACCATGATCCACAGTCCGGTTCAGGGATCACTAAGCTATGTGCTCTATTATTTAGAGATCCACCCCACTCATCTTTGAATCCATCTTGCAATCCAGCTCAAGCAAAACATGAGAACGCCATCACACCATGGCTATCCCAAAATGGCAAGGCTACGCTGAGAACATTGTTACACTTGGAAAAACCCATGCCATTATAGAAAAGAACCACATGAAATATCGTGCATGTCAAATCTAGCAAGGAAAATACACATGCAAATAGATACCTACAAAGAATCCTATTGTAGCTGTTGTCTAGTCAATTTAACGTCTTAAATTGCTCTACATAAATTATCAATCCGGGTATCGTAAACTGATGAAGTGTGGTCCACCATATGTGCTTAGTTAACCTTTTTCTTACTTCGTTGTTTTATAGATTTTATTTTGTTTTTGGGGTTTTGTTTTTGTTGGTTTCCTAAAGTGTCCAATGCAAATGGAAATCCTATTCTAAGGTCTTAAGAATACTTTTAAAGGACAAGTATGGATAGAGATTTCAAGACAAGGCCTATGTCCCTAATGGTAACTTCCAAAACTTAGCACTTCAAAAGATCTTAAAACATGTTATTGATGGAATTAGTACTTAAACAAAAGTGTAAATATGCAGCTACTTCAATCAAAATATAATGCAATAACCAAACAATGAGCTAGTGACTATGAAACCCAGTATCCTTGCTGTTGTATAAAAAGAAAACTGAACTTAAAGCAATTCAAAAACTGTAAGCAAAGTAAACTAAATCATATTACATCAACCCATATTCTGACCCCTCACCTTTCGACTCGCTCTGGCTATAGGAGGCAATCATAAATAAATTGAGTAATCTGATATCTAAATTGCATAAAATGAAACTAAGATCAAACTACGCATTCATACTTCAATCCCTCACCATTCGAATCGCTCTGGCTATAGGAGGTAACCGAAAATGACATGAGTAATCTAATCACTAACTTGTAGAAAAGTAAACTAAATCATATTACATCAAATAATATTCTGATTCCTCACTATTTGAGTCGCTTGGCTATAGGAAGGTAATCATAAACAAATGGAGTAATATGATATCTAAATTGCATGAAATGAAATTGCATAAAATGAAACTAAGATTAAACTACTCATTCATACTTCAATCCCTGAAAATGACATAAGTAATCTAATCACTAACTTGCAGGAAAGTAAACTAAATCATACTACATCAAATAATATTCTGATTGCTCACTATTTGAGTCGCTGGGCTATAGGAAGGTAATCATAAACAAATGGAGTAATATGATATCTAAATTGCATGAAAGTAAATGAACAAAACAAAACTGAAAGAAATAACAATGTTGGAATTAGAACTCAGAAAATAAATCAGCAGAAGGACAATATGATTCCATCATGTCATTAGTCATTAAAAAGCTATGTGCATTACTAATCTACAATCAATCGGTTGAACACACTTGCATGAATTAAAATTGCATGAATGAAAAATCTAATCTATAAAACTTGAAAGCAATCAAATGACATAATGAAATCAAAGCATAATTTACAAAATGAAATCTACTCTACCTTACATTATAATATGCTCCATGACATCTATTTCACATATCCTTCCATGTTGAGAACATCAAAGCTTTATTTAAATTCTTCAAAATCACAAAGTACAACAAAGTTCTCAAAAGCTTTCAAAAGCCATCAAGGAAGAACTACAAACTCCAAGCTAAAGAACTCACAAGCTAAAAGACTTAAGAACTCCAAACTCTAAGCTAACAAATGAAGGAGTGAGATCTCCTATTTATACAAAAAGATGAGAGCCATCTCATTAATAAAAGTCCATGAATCTCTCCCTCTACCTCTAGAGTCCTAATCAAAATAGGAACTGATAAGACACATGTCTTCTTAGAGTTACAATACAATTAGGAGATGTGACACATATCCTCATGATCCCATGATTCTTTCTACTCAAATTCGAATTTGGCCTTAGAGTGCCACATAAGGGTCTTCTAGAAGCCTCCTTTCAACCTACACATGTCAACAATCTCAACCCATTTGTTAGGTATAAGCATATGCACATTATTTTCTAATTTTTAACCACAAATTCACTTAAAAGGCTTAGAATTAATAAAGATTGGAAAAACATAAATGTGGCCCAAATGATAATGAAAGTGGGATGAATGTGGTGAAATAGTAGTGAAATGGAGGTGAAATGGAGGTGATATAATGGACATAATAGTGAAAGTGTAATGGAAATGAATGACATTTTCAAGACTCAACATACCCCCCAACTGAAGCTATTGCATGTCCTCATGCAATATATATTACATTAACTCTTTTGATCCTTGAGCTTTGGCTTAACTTTGCATGATATCATTTGATAACTTCATATTTTTGCAAAGTGTTTTACTTGAATTTCAACATGGTTGGTTCTTGTGTTACAACCATTTTTTTGTTGTTGCCTTCTATTTTGATCTTCGAACTTTGCATAATGATATTTTGATTATTGTTGCAAAGTATATCTTTATTGAATTGCATGATGGTTGGTTCTTGTGTGACAACCATGATTTTGTTTGTATCCAATTTATCCTTTAAGCACTTTTTCAAAAGCCATTGTATGCTCATAATAGCAATGTAATAATTAATATACGTTGGAAGTATGTGGGCTCCTGAATATGAAATGGACATGGAAAGATATGAATATGAATGTATTCCCCCCCCCCCCCCCCCCCCCCCCCAACTGATGGTATTGGCAATTTTTTGAAATGAGGAAGAGAAATGTTTTTCCAACAATTATCATTCTAGCTTTTTATGGAATTCTATGGTCAAAAGTTAGAAAATGACGTACCTTCACTTTCCACAAACAAGATAACTGGCAATAGCCATTACATCGTTTTCCAGTAACTTGCCGTCTTTTCCAGATGGTTATATACTAACAAGTTTAAAGCATAGTACAGCATGAAGAATACTCGAAATTGTACAAGATAAAATTTTATGAAGCAGAACAACTTGCTCCTTGACTATGAACATGGTTATCAAAATGGGCAAAAAAACATTCTACAACAGTCCTGTATATAATCTATGGCAATCAGATGCTGGTGACAGGAATTCCTCGGTCCATGAATTCGCATAAAATATAACAAAGTTATTTAAAAGGTAATAAATGGTTTGATTTTCCAATTCTTCCCTTTACTTTGGCCGTATATTTCATCAACAACAAACACAACTGCCGTATAATTTTTTTTGACACGTCTTTGCTGTGGGTCGTGAAACTGAGCACAGTGACGCGTTGCATGGGACTATCAGTCATTAAAGACGTGTAATTAAGCTTGAATACCAGCACATAGTTGATTCCTAATTAGATTTCTCTTCCTCAGGCATGCCGAATTACATCACAGCCTGTTCATTTAATTGAAATTCCGTTTTTTTTTTTTTCACGCGGCAGTCAAAAATGCGCTCCAAAGAACCGCGAATTTCTCCCAAACCGCCATGAATCTCTTCAATCGGTTTCTGGGTTATCTAATTGACTCAGCTGGCGAAAAAACTCATGTTCTCTTTTCTTCATATTCACCTCCGTTTGGGAAAATCGTGCGTTTGAAGTTTGACGTTTTTCTGTTCTGCGTTTTTTTTTCTCTAAATTACTGTGTTTGAATTTGCAGGTTCATGAGCGTTTTGGAAAATTCTTACAGAAGCATTATGAGCAGTCATAGTTGTGATAGCCTACCACATGGAGATCTTTTTTGATTGTATGCACTTGGTGATAGCATCTATCCATCAGATTTACCTATATCAACACACCTGTTTAAGTAATTTTGATCTGCATTTTGAGATTCCACCATTGAGCTCAGCGCTAATGGAATAGACTTTGTATTACAGGTTTGTTGAAATTGATACTGAAGATAAAGCATCAATTCACCATAGCTTCATTTCACGATTTCGATCCTTCACTTATTGTTGATACTCCAAATGCAATCACCTATTACATTTTATTTCATTTGCAAAAAAAAATCTTTTATGCTCTTAGCCCTACGTGGTTTTCATGGAATGTTTTTTTTAAAATTGTTTTGTTAATAAAATTATATGTTATATTTTCAAAAATTAAAAATATACATACACATTTCATTAAACAAAACAATGAATTTTTTTTTTTAACAAATGTTCTTGTAGGCTTGTTTCAGGGCCAAGGCTTGAACATGGATGCATATTTTTCTACTGAGGCCACAGTGAAAGCTAGGATTCAAGATAGCCATGGATTGTTTTTTTTTTTTTTTTCATAACAATCCTTTTTCTGATCCTCTAGATCACACAAAGTACAGGAAGAGAGCATACTCAAGAATTATTAATAATTTTTCATAACAATCCTTTTTCTGATTTTTTAGATCACACAAAGTGCAGGAGGAGAGCATACTCAAGAATTGTTAAATTTTTTTTTAGATGTAAGAAATAAGGTCTTCTAATTACACTTCCCCGGCAACGGCGCCAAAATGTCTAGTCAATTTAACGTCTTAAATTGCTCTACATAAATTATCAATCCGGGTATCGTAAACTGATGAAGTGTGGTGCACCATATGTGCTTAGTTAACATTTTTCTTGCTTCGTTGTTTTATAGATTTTATTTTGTTTTTGGGGTTTTATTTTTGTTGGTTTCCTAAAGTGTCTAATGCAAATGGAAATCCTATTCTAAGGTCTTAAGAATACTTTTAAAGGACAAGTATGGATAGAGATTTCAAGACAAGGCCTATGTCCCTAATGGTAACTTCCAAAACTTAGCACTTCAAAAGATCTTAAAACATGTTATTGATGGAATTAGTACTTAAACAAAAGTGTAAATATGCAGCTACTTCAATCAAAATAGAATGCAACAACCAAACAATGAGCTAGTGACTATGAAACCCAGTATCCTTGCTGCTGTATAAAAAGAAAACTGAACTTAAAGCAATTCAAAAACTGTAAGCAAAGTAAACTAAATCATATTACATCAACCCATATTCTGACCCCTCACCTTTCGACTCGCTCTGGCTATAGGAGGCAATCATAAACAAATTGAGTAATCTGATATCTAAATTGCATAAAATGAAACTAAGATCAAACTACGCATTCATACTTCAATCCCTCACCATTCGACTCGCTCTGGCTATAGGAGGTAACCGAAAATGACATGAGTAATCTAATCACTAACTTGCAGAAAAGTAAACTAAATCATATTACATCAAATAATATTTTGATTCCTCACTATTTGAGTCACTTGGCTATAGGAAGGTAATCATAAACAAATGGAGTAATATGATATCGAAATTGCATGAAATGAAATTGCATAAAACGAAACTAAGATTAAACTACTCATTCATACTTCAATCCCTGAAAATGACATAAGTAATCTAATCACTAACTTGCAGGAAAGTAAACTAAATCATACTACATCAAATAATATTCTTATTCCTCACTATTTGAGTCGCTGGGCTATAGGAAGGTAATCATAAACAAATGGAGTAATATGATATCTAAATTGCATGAGAGTAAATGAGCAAAACAAAACTGAAAGAAATAACAATGTTGGAATTAGAACTCAGAAAATAAATCAGCAGAAGGACAAGATGATTCCATCATGTCATTAGTCATTAAAAAGCTATGTGCATTACTAATCTACAATCAACCGGTTGAACACACTTGCATGAATTAAAATTGCATGAATGAAAAATCTAATCTATCAAACTTGAAAGTAATCAAATGACATAATGAAATTAAAGCAAAATTTACAAAATGAAATCTACTCTACCTTACATTCTAATATGCTCCATGACATCTATTTCACATCTCCTTCCATGTTGTGAACATCAAAGCTTTATTCAAATTCTTCAAAATCACAAAGTACAACAAAGTTCTCAAAAGCTTTCAAAAGCCATCAAGGAAGAACTACAAACTCCAAGCTAAAGAACTCACAAGCTAAAAGACTTAAGAACTCCAAACTCTAAGCTAACAAATGAAGGAGAGAGATCTCCTATTTATACAAAAAGATGAGAGCCATCTCATTAATGAGAGTCCATGAATCTCTCCCTCTACCTCTAGAGTCCTAATCAAAATAGGAACTGATAAGACACATTTCTTCTTAGAGTTACAATACAATTAGGAGATGTGACACATATCCTCATGATCCCATGATTATTTCCACTCAAATTTGAATTTGGCCTTAGAGTGCCACATAAGGGTCTTCTAGAAGCCTCCTTTCAACCTACACATGTCAACAATCTCAACCCATTTGTTAGGTATAAGCATATGCACATTATTTTCTAATTTTTAACCACAAATTCACTTAAAAGGCTTAGAATTAATAAAGATTGGAAAAACATAAATGTGGCCCAATGATAATGAAAGTGGGATGAATGTGGTGACATAGTAGTGAAATGGAGGTGAAATACAGGTGATATAATAGACATAATAGTGAAAATGTAATGGAAATGAATGACATTTTCAAGACTCAACAACTGCATGATCCTGCCTTTCCTTGCTTGATCTTTTCTTCCTCTTGCCTCCTTTTCCTTTCTTGATCCAATGCCAAAATTTCTCCAAGAAAACTCTAAGTGTCCAAGAGTGAGAGAGAGAGACAGAATAATGAGAGAGCTCCAAAACTCAACTAACAAAAGGTTACCAACTGATTCTTATAATCCTTTTTATGAATTAGGCCCCTATTTTCTTTATTTTCCATTATTTTCCTTCAATTTCCTCCTCACATGCAACATGTGACTTTTCACTTCCCTTTTCTCCTAATTTCCATCATTTTCATAAACAAATCTACCAAAAATTCCATTTTTCCTTTCCAAAGTCTTAGTCATTGCCTTTGCCAATTTCCTTAGCCATAAACAACCAAATGAACACTCCCTAGGATGTCTTGCCCAACATTTAGCTTGGAATAAGTGTCCCATCAACCTTGGTTATTATTTTTGCCTTTATTAACTTTTATTACGTGGAATTTTCACCAGGGATATTACAGAACCCTCCCCCTTGGGGAACACCATCCTCGGTGTTAGACCACACCAAGAACTCAGCCAAAATTGTTGAAAAGAAAACATTATGCCCATGGAGCTTTATAACATAGCTCAATGTAGTATTTACAATGATCACCCTGCTGAAAAGCAAACCAACATCATAAAAACATAATAACATGACATCATAATGACATGACACCCATATCGCTTATTGGAGCTTTATAACTTATCTCATGGAGATATTTACATCCATCTGCATATGTACATATAGAAAAATCATCAAAACATATGCCAAATCATATACCAAAATCACACCAAGCCAAAACTACTTTGCCTCAACCAGAAAACAAGGAAGGATACATAATTTGCATCTGATCCATCATCTCCCGTGTAGCTTCATCGGGCCCAAAGTTCTTCAATTTCACTTTAACTTTCTCGATTGCTCAGTTCTGAAGCATGAGCACCTTTTTCTGCAATATTCATTGAGGCTCCGAATGGAATTCTCCTTCTATTCCACCTGCAATAGAAACCAGTCAATCACATGATCAACATCCTTAACATACTTCTTAAGTAAAGATACATGGAAAACATCATGGACTTTCATTGTTGGAGGCAGTTCAAGTCAATAGGTTATTGGCCTAATCCTCTCAATGATACCGAAGGGTCCACAAAACCGTGGTGCTAGCTTGGCACATGATCCAATCCATAAGGAGCTCTTCTTTGGTTTGATGCGCAAGTACACATGTTCCCCAACCTGGAACTCCTTTAACAACCTATTCTGATCTTAATAGATTTTCTGCCTATCCTGTGTTGCCTTTAGATTCTTCTTGATCACCTGCATTTCATGTTCCATGTATGCTAACATCTCTAGTCCAATCAACGCCCTGTTAACCAGATCACTCCAACTAATGGGAGTATTGCAACTCCACCCATACAATGCCTCAAACGACTCATCCTCAATGAATCTTGATAACCGTTGTTATATGTGAACTCTACCAAGGGAAGATACTCTTCCCACTTCTATTGTTTATGCATCACATACATCCTCAATATTTCCTCCAATATCCTGCTGACCTTCTATGTCTATCGATTTGTTTGTGGATGATACGATGTATTGAAGGACAAATCTGTGCCCAAACCTACAAATAACTCTTTCCAAAACTTGGAAGTGATCATTGCATCTCTGTCTAACACAATATTATTTGGAACACCATGCAACCTGACCACATCTCTAATGAATACCTATGCTACATCGCTAACAGAGAATGTAGACTTCACTGGAATGAAGTGTGCAACCTTCATCAACCCATCCACAACAACCATGATGGAATCATGTTGTCTCACTATCTTCGGCAACCCTATAATGAATTCCATGGAAATGACCTCCCATTTCCACTCTAGAATCGCAATCGGCTATAGTAGTCTACCTGGGTGCTTACACTCTACCTTCACACGCTGACAATCAAAACACCTAGCCACAAATTCTATTACATCCTTCTTCAAATTCATTCAATAATATAATTTCTTCACTATAGTCAATGTCTTCTGATAACTTGGATGACCTGAATAAGGTTTCACATGAAACTCTCTCAAGATCACCTTCTTGAGCTCGCTACTATTTGGAACATATATCATGTCTCTAAATCTAACCAATCCATTTGCTATAAGACAATAATCCATACCTTGTGCCTGTACCTGTACTACCACTTGTACATGTACCACTACTTGTACATGTACCTGCACATGTACATTTACTTTTACTACGACCTATACCTGTACGAGTACCCTATTGCAACATATGCACAATCTCCATATACCTGACATCATGTTGACCTACCTACAAGATCTTATCCTGTAGATATGTACCATAGGAGCTCATAGTTGCCAAGTGATTTACATGTATCTTCATGCTGAGAGAATTTTCCACCCTATTCTCTTTACCTTTGATGTACCTGATCTCAAAATCAAACTCACTGATCATGGCCAACCATCTAACATGCATGTTGTTTAGATTCAGCTAGTCAAACAAATACCTCAACCAAATATGATCACTTATAAGTACAAACGTCCTGCCAAGAAGATAATGTCTCCACATATTCAATTAATGTATGATCGTTGCTAACTCAAGATCACGTGTTAGGTAGTTCTGCCCGTGCTCGTTTAGTTTCTGTGACTCATAGCATACCACATGTCCATCTTGCAGAAGGACTCCACCAAGCTCTTTATTGCAAGCATCTATGCATACTACAAATTCATTGCCTGGAATTGCAATCTTTAGCACTAGTGCATGTGTCAACAACTTCTTAAGCTACTCAAAGCTAGCCTCATACTCCTCTATCCATTTGAACTTCTTACTTTTCCTTTGCAATGATGTGATAGGATAAGCAATATGCGAGAAGTTCCTGATGAACCTCTGATAATAGCCTACCAAATCCATGAAAGATCTCACCTCATCCACACTCTTAGGAGCTACCCACTCCATGATGGCCCTTCTCTTCTTTGGATCTACTTCAATGCCTTCCTTGGAGACAACATGCCCCAAGTAGTGCACCTCAGTCTAAAATAAACTATACTTGTTGAGCTTAGCATACAATTGATGCTCTCTCAACAACCTCAACAATGATGTTAAATGTTTGGCATGCTCTTCCTCATTTTTAGAATATACCAGTATATCATTAATGAATACAATAACAAGCTTATCCAAATATGGATGCAACACACTATTCATCAAGCACATAAACGTAGTTGGAGCATTAGTTAAGCCAAATGGAACTACAATAAACTCATAATGCCCATACCTAGTACTAAACACAACCTTGTAAATGTCCTCCTCTTTGATGCATACCTGATGGTATCCTGATCTCAAGTTGATCTTGGAGAACATCGCTGCTCCCTTCAGCTAATTGAATAAGTCATCAATCCTCGGCAACTGGTACCTATTCTTGATTGTCACTTTGTTCAACTGCTTGTAGTCGATACGTAATATGAGAGTACCATATTTCTTCTTAACAAACAATACCAGTGCACCCCAAGGAAATACACTTAGCCTAATGTATCCCTTGTCCAAAATTTCCTTCAACTACATCTTCAGCTCAACCAACTCCGGTGTGCTCATCCTATAAGGTTCTTTTGATGTTGAAGTTTCCCTTGGCACTAAATTGCAAAGTCTACTTCCCTATGAGGTGGAAACTTTGTAATGTCCTCTGGAAATACATCCTGAAATTACTGAAAAATTGGGTACCTGCTCAACACATTTGCATCCTCATCCTCCTTACAATTGCCATTATAAATGTGTAGTACAAATAACATACACCCTTTTCTGTAGCTATGCTTTGTTTACATATTTGTCACCATCCTAACTGATGTGGCTTTATTCTTACCCTCCAAGACTCTTAGTTCTCCATTGTCATCAACATGCTCAATAGCTTTGTGTTGACTATGTTGGACCCGCCAACATGTAAGGGGATCTCCCCAGTAAGAAGTCTCGATTAGACCTCATACCGTTTGGTGTAGGAATCCCAGCAATGGGTCATATGGTAATGCCTTGATCGCGATTTCACACAAAGGCAAGTAAGATAACTATGTTGGTAGCAAGGGTGTGACAGCTGCGGTGAGTAAAGGAAGGTGCGCGAGAGGTCCTAACAGACAGGGGTTGAGATGAGTGCGCCCCTTGGAAACCTGTAATAGTACACGGCTTGGAAGGGAACACACGAGCGAAGATGCATCACAAAAGGGAAGGCAAGCTATCGAACAGTCCAAAGTGATGGTTAAACCAACATCACATTTCAGAAATATTCATACATACTTATAAAAAATAGTCTATACATGCATGTGTAAGAAAGAAAATACATATATCATTTAGAGTAAACCAAATAGCATAGAATACAATACAACATATGCAAGAAACGTGCGCTCTTTGTTATATTCAGAAGTGTAAGTTCTAGTCATACAATACATCCATGTCCAACCACTAGTTCCAATAGTGGAATATTACAGCCATAACTGCCTGCTCCTCCAAAGAGATGTAGTAGTTCTGCGCAGTGGAGAAGCCAAGGCTCGTTACGATACTATCCAAGATTTCTCTAAGATACTCCTATCGAAGCTTGGTTGACCAAAAGCCTTTACAATGAGTTATGAGGTTCTATTTATAGCAAAGGGTGGGGTGACCCTTGACATTCCCCTTTGTGACAATTCATATACCCTCATGAATCTTCATCTACTCTATGAATATTACATCCAACTATCAACACTTGAACTTCCACTTGACAAGACATTGCATTACAATGCACATGTGCTCATGTGAGACAAAATGGTTTGAGCAAGCCATGCAAGACATCATTGACACTCAGTCCATTGTGGTGAGACCAACTCTTTGACATGCTTGTGATGGTGAAGTTGGTGAGCTGATGCCAAGCTTGGTCATCTGTGGTGGTGTGCATGCACCCCATGGTGACATCCAAGGATAATTTTAGGGGCGAATGTTCGCCCTTTGGCGAAATTAAGGGGTTTTAAATTTTTAGTGGGCGAATATTTTGTATCATACTACATTTTTACAAATCACCTCAAATAGCCCACCTTATTTTAAGGGAGAGGGTAAAAAACGTAAATTTAGCCCTTGAAATTAGGACTTACAACCTTCCATTCGCTCATTTTCAAGAATAGGTTTTATTTAAGTGAATCCATTCGCCCATTTTCAAGAATAGGTTTTATTTAAGTGAATCCTATGGGCCAAATACCATATTTATAAAAGAGGTATGGTAAATTAATAAAAATATAAATAAATGAGAGGTATGGTAAATAAATAAAACATTTTTTATATTTACTCCATAAGTCACCTTATATACATGTAAGGGTGTAAACAAATAAAAATATAAGTAAAGTGGAGGTATGGTAAATAAATAAAACGTCTTTTTATAGTTACTCAAAAGGTATGGTAAATAAATAAAAATATAAATAAACTAGAGGTATCGTAAATAAATGAAACCTCTTTTTATATTTAGTCCATAACCCTCGTTCTATTTATGAAGGCTCAAGAAAGAGGTTTTATTTAAGTGAATCCTATGGGCCAAATACCATATTTGTAAAAGAGGTATGGTAAATTAATAAAAATATAAATAAACGAGAGGTATGGTAAACAAATAAAACATTTTTTTATATTTACTCCATAAGTCACCTTATATTTACGAACACTCAAAAAATGGGTTATATTTAGGTGAAACCTATGGCCAAAATACTATGGGACAAATACCTGCATGGACTAGATTGTTATTAATACCATGCAAATAACCATTATTAACCCTAATATTAGAATTAATAAAAATAAAAATGGCACATGGTATTGACACATGGTATTCACCAAAATGGCACATGGTATTGACCCATGGTATTCACCTGGAATGTAACCTATTTAAATGGGGGAATTAAACCAGCATGTAGCCTATGCTAAGATTCACTAGGAATTTACAAAGTTTTATTATTTAGTGAAAGACTCGCCAAGATCTTACAAGATTTTATAATTGAGTAAAATATGCGCCATGCCTGGTGAGAGATTCACCAAAAAATTATATATACATATTATATTATTGATAAAATCGCCTTCCATTTTTCCTATATACCATGGAGATTCGCCCATTTATTATATTTATAAATTTAGGGGGGGTTCTTAAAATTTTCCCTAGTGACATCTTGTTGAAGCAAATTATTTCCTCCGTTGCATCTTGGTGCATTGGTGTGGATCCTTCATCCAACTTATCTGATAGCATGTGTATGGACTTCTTGGTGCAACTGAACTGGAAACACATTGATTCATAGTGTTCGTGTTGATCTTCCAGTGTTTGCTGGTGGTCATGCGCATCAACTGTCAACTACATGCAGTTCCAGTCAGACTTTCTTCTTGTCTTCCCCTTGGTGAGTGTTCTGAATGGGTTGGATTGCATGCATGCGCACAATGACATGCATGCTGCTGAATCACTTGATGCGATCAATAACACTGCTCACCATTTCTACTCTGTGCCAGCTGCTAGGATGGATCTATAACTTGTACGGTGCAGTTTCATCTGTGAGTGCATGTTGCGCCCCCTGTTGTTCCTGTTCATGTTGCAGCTCACTCGCTTGTCTGTGCAGCTCATGTTCTTCCTTGAGTTGTTGCTTTAGCACATGCAACTCCTTTGTTCCATTCTCTGTCTTCACGTGATCACGTCATCATCTCATAGCCCGAGTCTCCAAATTTGTTTTCATCATCAGTGGATCTTCTTGAGCTTGCAACTTTGTTCCACCTTCGTGTTGTCAACAACCTTTCTCTTGCATTTGTTGCATCTTTTATGCTTCCTTTAGCTATAGTTCATGATGATGCTCGTTGTGATGTTGCTGCCATCATATCTTGAAGTCCTTGTCTACAAACAACTTGATGTCTTCATGAGTAGGCAAGCTCATAGACACTTGATTGACTACATCCCCATGTGTGCTATGAACGGTGTATTCGACTCTTCTCTCCTGGAAACCATTGTACCTGTGCAGATGAACACTTGCAATACCTGGACCATGGAAACACTCATGGAAAGCAATTTATCAGTCTAAAACCAAAATGAACTTGAGAGCTGACTTGCAACATATTTATGTGACTGATCATGAAGGTCGCACAACTTCCGCCGGGAGGTCGGGAGACTGACTACCAAGATTGTGCAAGGCACAGTCTGGGCTGCTGGGAGGCTGAATGATTGCTGGAACTGCACAATGCACAGTCCAGTCTAGCTGCTGACTGTTGGAATTGCGCAATACGCAATTCCAGCTGGGAGTGAATGCAGGCTCAGGGACTGCATTGCGCAATTTTCTGGGCCAGTAGTCACTGTCCCTCAGAAATGTGAAAAAAAATCATGGAGGAAAGTGTCTGGGCAAAAATGTGCATTTCTGGAGAGGAAGACAGAGCCTTCCTTCCCCGGATTGTGCAATGTTGTCTCAGTGAAGGCAGAGTCTGGGCCAAGGTTGGCTAGACTCGTCGATGGGCAACTGAAAGAGAATGTGAAAGTGAATGCATGGTGACACTAAGTGAAAGTAGAAGTGATTGATCATGCATGAAAACATTGAATGAAAGATTCAATAAACAGATCAACATGCATGTGAGTGAAGCGAGTCGCCGAATCGGTGATCGTTCGTGCAAAAAAGTTTCATGCATATGATAGTAGTGAGATAAAAACGAAAACTGAAACGGTGCTGGTACAAGCTAGTATGTATCAAAATGACAGCAAGCGCTCACTAAAATCAAGCAGACAAAATTCATACGAAGTGAAACACAAAAAGTGCCAGAACTGCAACACAAGACATGGAAAGCAGGCTTACCCCAAAACAGTTGAGTTGAATCTGTCGACAACTCCTAGATGCGATGTGGGATGTCAAAGCTGCAAGTTTGATGTGAGGAATGAGCTATGCAGTGTTTGGTTGATGAGTTATGATAAAATTGAGGTTGTGACGCGCATGCCACAAATCTAGGTAAAGCGACACTTGGTGGGAGGTTTCTAAAATGATCCTTGCATGTAACCTCCAACTGTGATCCAGGTGGATATTGGTGGCCACCTGCCAAGTCCACCTGGACCCCCACCATTGTCTTTCTCAGCATTTTCAGTTTCCTTAATTGTAGCACAACTTACTATTTTTAGCAGTTTTTCGGGTCCTGAACTTCCGGAGCCATTTTGAGGCCCTAAACGACGTTTTTTGGGGAATCCGGGGGCAACATGGAATGGACCAATGTTGCCCGTTCCAACAATGATAGTGCTTGGATAGATCTTTCTAACGAGCTATTGTATGCGTCAAACGGAGATCATATGCCAAAGTTACGACCCCAGGAAGTTGATGTACCAATTTACCCCAAACAGGGCCCACAGTTTGGTGTTTCATCTCCTAGGGTTAGGTTTTGGAATGTTAAGGGTTTTCCATTGTTTCTCAACAATAAATAGGCCTTTGAGCCTCATTGTAACACAGTTCAGAGGCATGTAGCCATCACATCTCTTCTCAGAGATAAGCTACCATCGCCCTAGCTGGTTTATTTCCATTTCTGGTTGTAAGCATATTTCAGTATTTTCCATTAATGAAATGAAGTATTATTTCCACTGCATCTTTGTGTATATGGTTATCTCTGTAATTTGTTGCGTTTCTGTTTAGATCCGGATCAGTGGTATCAGAGCGGTCTGCTTTTTCTCTGTTTTTTCTTTGCATGTCCCCAACAAGGTCGGGATATAAGGAGTTAGGGCTTGAACTGGTTGAACCTTTGCAAGACCAGCCTCGCAAATCCCGACAGCCTCCCATGGCGGACGAGAAGAAAGACGAGCGGGCAAGAGATCCCATCAAAATCTTGCTCGAAGAAGCCCTCGAGCGACAACAGAACGCGATGATGGACAACTTTGCCCAGATCCTTCAGCGGCTACCTAGAAGTGATGCATCGACTTCCAGCAGCTACTCTGGAAATGCCACACCCTTTAAGGTACAAGTTAATTTTGAAATCCCCATATTCGAGGGTCAGATAGACGCAGATGCCGTAGATAAATGGTTGAATCTGCTAGAGGGTTATTTTTCTGTTCATGAATTTTCGAGTCGGGAAAAGATTGTTTTTGCTCTTCTCAAAGCAGCCCCCCACGTCAAGGACTGGTGGGAAACCTACTGCGAGCAGAAGGATGAAAGTACTGGCTCACTATTTTCAGCCGCACCCACCTGGGATTCGTTTCGGGATGCCATCAAAGAGCAGTACTACCCTGTCGGAAGCTATGAGGATGAATACATAAAGTGGACCACGCTGCGGCAGGGAAGGGACCAAGACGTGCCGGAGTTCACCAATCTTTTCCATACCCTTCGCACAAAGTTGGGTATCAAGGATTCGAAGCAACATTTGATACTCAAATACCGTGGCTGCCTGCACAAGTACATCCAGGAAGAAATACAATTCCTAAACATCCCCTCGCTCGGCGCAGCATACCGATATGCCATCAAGGTCGAGCAGAAGTTTAAACAAAATAAGCGAGACTTTGGATCTGCGAATCCAAAGCAGGGGAAAGGTGCCCCTAAACCACAGAACAAAGGACAAAGCCAAGGCGGGATAGCCCAAGACAACCAGCCGAAGCTGCAAGCAAAGAACAGCGCCGCGAAGCCGAGAAAGGACACTGGAAAATGGTGTGAGTTCCATAAGAGCTCCACTCACAACACAAGTGAGTGTCGGGCCAAGCAGTCACTGGTGGCCGAGCTAAAGGTTTCAGAATCAGATGCATGTTCCGACTCTGAGTCAGAACCCGATAAGGGGTATGAAAAAGGGAAGCATATCATTGATGCGGATCCCAGCGCCACTGTTGCTACCGCAAAGATCCAGAAAAATGAACCCGAAGATCCAGAGGAGGAGGAGCGTCTCTTCCACTCCCAGATGTGGGTAAAGGGCTCCCCGATACAGTTCATTGTTGATAGCGGGAGTCAAAAGAACCTCATTTCGGCAGAGGTCGTGAAGCGGTTGGGCTTACCGACCACAGCACATCCACAACCATACACCATTGGGTGGCTTCACCATTGATGAGATCTTCGCTTGAGCCAGCAGTGTCGCCTTCCATACAACATCAAGCCCTTCACGGATGAGGTATTGTGTGACATTGCTCCCCTTGAAGTTTGTGATGTATTACTAGGACAACCATACTTGTGGAAGCGACATGTTGTGTATGAATCAAGGCCTCGTGTTGTTATTATTACATTGGGAAATAAGTTGTTCAGGATACCAGAGGTAGCACCACCTGCCGCCATCTCTTTGATTACTGCAAAACAATGCAGTAAGATCATTTCCAAAACCAGGAAATTTGTTTTCCTGATGATACGCCCTCAAGGAAAGAAGAAGACAGTGGCCGCGGCCTCCAAACGGGGTCCCTCTGCACGACAACTACAGATGGACAAGATTGTGGAGGAGTACGAGGACATCTTCACCTCCCCGGCAGGGGTTCCTCTGCACTGTCAAGTCAAGCACTCCATCGATCTGACCCCAGGTGCGCCGCTACCCAATGGACCAATTTATCGGCGCTCCGTTCTGGAGAACAATGAAATCAAGAGGCAGATTCAGGAGCTCCTGCAGAAAGGTCACATCTGTCCGAGTTCATCGCCCTGTGGGAGCCTGATCGTGTTGGTACAGAAGAAGGATGGGACGTGGAGACTTTGTATTGACTATCGGGCGCTGAACAAGATCACTGTCCGTAATAGGTACCCGATCCCGCGGACTGATGACCTCCTAGAGCAACTAAAGGGGGCGAAATATTTCAGCAAGATCGATCTGAAGTCAGGATATCACTAGGTACCAATCGAACCCTCTGATGTGTGGAAGACTGCCTTCAAATCCAAGGAGGGCCTCTTCGAATGGTTGGTCATGCCTTTCGGATTGACGAATGCTCCTGCAACCTTTATGAGGCTAATGGATGACATCTTGCGGCCATTCACCAACTCCTTTGTAGTAGTATACTTGGATGACATTCTGATCTTCAGCCAGAGTTGGGAAGAGCACCTCCACCACATCTGACAGGTTCTCCAAACACTGCAGCAACACAAGCTATGTGCCAATTTGGAGAAATGCACTTTTGGCATGACCCAGGTTCAGTATCTAGGATACATCATTGATGAACAGGGGGTGCATGTCGATCCAGCCAAGATCCAAGTAATTCAGGATTGGCCCTCTCCAACCACTCTAACAGAGCTCCGCAGCTTTCTAGGCCCTGCCAATTTCTACCGCAGGTTTGTGTTGGGGTTTTCTCATATTTATTGGCCCTTGAGTCAAGTCACCAAGGGAGGGGCGAAAGCAAAATTCTTTTGGTCTGAATCTCAACAGAAGGCATTCATGGAGTTGAAGGATCGCCTCTGCACGACACCAGTGCTCGCGTTACCAGATTTACAACAACCATTTGAGGTCGAGACAGATGCCTCTGACTATGCTATTGGGGCAGTCCTTACTCAACATGGACATCCAGTGGCATATCACAGTGAAACACTTTCAGACACAGTCCGGAAGTACCCCACTTATGATAAAGAGATGTATTCCATTGTATAGGCCTGCCGACAATGGAAGCATTACATTTTGGGGAAGGAAACGGTCATCCACACAGACCACCGACCCCTGCAGTTCATACAGACCCAAGGGAAATTGCAGAATGATCGCCATCAGAAGTGGTCTACATACCTGCAACAGTTCCACTTGAATATCAAATATAAGAAGGGCAGCACCAATAATGTTGCAGATTGCCTCAGTCGACCACCGATCATGGCGTTAACCACCGTGCTCAACTCTTGTGGGCACGAGACTTCTGATTGGCCACTTCTCTACAAAAGCGACCCAGAATTCGGCCACACATACCAAACACTCTTGGAGGGTCGGCATGTTGCAGATTTTCACCTCCAGGATGCCCTATTATGCCACCTCGGTCACCTTTTTGTTCCTTCAAGCGAGCGTGCCAAGATGATTTGGGAAGCACACTACAGTCAGGCTGTTGGGCATTTCGGGGTCGAGAAAACAGTGGCAGTACTGCAAAATTATTTCTATTGGCCGAATCTTCGACAGGATGTTGGGAAGTACATCCGATCATGTACTACCTGTGCCATTGCCAAACCGACCATTAAGAAGCATGGCCTCTATACCCCGTTTCCTACCCCTAGTCGACCTTGGGAATCCATCTCCATGGATTACATGTCAGGCCTTCCTTCCACTAAGCATGGAAATGACTGTGTTTTTGTGGTCGTCGACAGGTTCTCGAAGATGGCCATTATGGTGGCCTGCAAGAAGAATATCACAGCAGAAGCCACTGCTAAACTCTTCTTTGAACGAGTGTGGGTGCACTTTGGGATCCCACAGTCTATCATCTCAGATTGGGACAGTCGGTTTCTCAGCACATTTTGGTCCAGTCTCTGGTCAATGCTGGACACCAAACTCACGAAGTCCACAGCCTTCCATCCTCAAACTGATGGCCAGACAGAGGTTGTCAATAGGATGATTGTGCACATTCTGCGCATGTATAACTCAAAGCATCCACGCACATGGGACGAGAGCCTCCCCTATGTTCAGCACAGCTACAACCGAGCTCTTCACAGCTCCATTGGCCATAGCCCTTTTCAGGTGGGTTTGGGATTCTAGCGACTATGCCCCATTGATGTGGCCATGCCACTTGCAGCTACTCACATGAATTCAGCTCATGTCCAGTCCGAAACAGATAAGGCCACCAGCTTCATTGAGCGCATCCAACATATTCGCCAGCAGGTCCATGACATTCTTGAGAAATCAAATGCCAAGTACAAGCAGCGACATGATCAACATCGGGTTCCACACAAGTTTCATGTGGGCGACAAAGTCTGGTTGCATTTGCAAAAGGAACGCCTTACTGGAGCCTATTGGAAATTGAGACCACTCCGATATGGTCCTTACACCATTACTAAGGCTATGGGAGACAATGCATTTGAGCTCAGCATTCCCCCATTCCTTGGCCTGCACCTAGTGTTCAATGTGGACCGCCTTCGGCCATACTTTCCACCATTGCTAGACACATCCGACATTGCAAAACAGCTCAAACCCACAAAATTAAATCCAGATTGCATGGAACAAGCTGCAACTGATCGGATCATGGACACACAGATCAAGAACACTCGCCAACAGAATATCCAACTGTATCGAGTTGTCAAAGCAGGCCAACTCCTTCAGCAGGGCAAGTGGCTCACCAGGGAACAAGTTCAGCAAAAGTTTCCTCATCTCATGGAGGAGCTCAACGCAATGGGGACCATTTCTTCCTAAGGGGGGAGGAATGATCCAGGTGGATATTGGTGGCCACCTGCCAAGTCCACCTGGACCCCCACCATTGTCTTTCTCAGCATTTCCAGTTTCCTTAATTGTAGCACAACTTACTATTTTTAGCAGTTTTTCGGGTCTTGAACTTCCGGAGCCGTTTTGAGGCCCTAAACGACGTTTTTTGGGGAATCCGAAGGCAACATGTGTCCATGGAATGGACCATGTTGCCCGTTCCAACAATGATAGTGCTCGGATAGATCTTTCTAACGAGCTATTGTATGCGTCAAACAGAGATCATATGCCAAAGTTACGACCCCGGGAAGTTGATGTACCAATTTACCCCAAACGGGGCCCATAGTTTGGTGTTTCATCTCCTAGGGTTAGGTTTTGGAATGTTAAGGGTTTTCCATTGTTTCTCAACAATAAATAGGCCTTCGAGCCTCATTGTAACACAGTTCAGAGGCATGTAGCCATCACATCTCTTCTCAGAGATAAGCTACCATCGCCCTAGCTGGTTTATTTCCATTTCTGGTTGTAAGCATATTTCAGTATTTTCCCTTAATGAAATGAAGTATTATTTCCGCTGCATCTTTGTGTATATGGTTATCTCTGTAATTTGTTGCGTTCCTGTTTAAATCCGGATCAAACTACCAAAAATAGATCCCTGAAACAAGGGATGCCTTTGCATCCTGCCTTGGGAGAAGTAGCCCATGTAGGCAAGTCTGTTTTTCTCAGTCCCGGAGGGAACCGGTCAACTCAGCTACACATGCAAGAGGCTGCTCAACTGCTGGGAGAAAATGCGCATTTCTAGATGGGAGTTGGGTTGGCTGCTCTAAAGATTTGCACAATTTCTAGGTAGAGCAGCTGACTGCTGCCCAGATTTGCGCAAATTCTAGGCTGAGCAGCCTAGCTGGGAAGGATTATGGAATTTTCTTGGTGAAGCTTGCTTTGCAGAATTGCGCAATTCTGGAGCCCAACAGGCTGCTAATCAGGATTGCACAATTTCTGGAGGGAAGGCTAGTTTCCCTCCATATTTGTACAAATTCTTAAAGGAGATACTCATCATGTTGCTAGACCAAGTTTGGATGAACAACCTGTGAGGGGAATGCATCAAGGTTTGATCGATAGGTTTTCTTTATGCAAGAAAATCACTAGAGCTTGTGTACTTGACGAAGCAAGACATGCTGCTGTGAAAGGTTTGTAGGGAGGCTCCAAAATGAAGCTAAGGAAAATTTTTTGAGGGTGGTTGTAGCTGCTACAACACTTGGAGACACATTGGTAGAACTCCAGCTCTTTGAATGGACCTTGTTCGTGAAAAACAAGTATAACACCTCCAGAAGTATTGTTCAGTTCTCAGTTCGTCTTGGTTTCCACACTTTCTTGATTGTAAGATGTAGCATCTACCACATTCTTGGTCGATTGACACACATTCCAAGCCAAGTAAACACAGTTGTTTCAATTGGGGTTGAGGGGTATATTGGTGCACAAGCAGTATAGTTGTCAAAGACTTAGTTTCATCTCTGGTGTTGCCCCGCTTCTAGCAGGCCTGGACAGTACCCCAGCGGAGTCACATAGGAACACAAGCATGGCTCCGCTGCTAGCGAGCCTAGTTAGTACCCCAGTGGAGTTACTTGCATCACCTCTCTTCTCAGGAAGCCTTTCTCTTCTTTCACCTTATTCATTTTTCATTTTTTCAAACTTTTTTCACTTTTTCATTTTTTCATTTTTTCATTTTTCATCTTCATAACTGTGCATAACACTTATTCATATTAGAGGCGGAAGAGGGATCTGACTTATTGAGAGAAGAAGAGGTTGCTCCTGTAGAGAAGTAGTTTATTATACCTATGATGTGCTTGTTAAGGTTTTCCCCCTCACCTTACTCTACTTGAGTGAGCTGACAAGGATTAACCCAAAAAAAAATGGACTAGAGTAGGTGATACTAGTCAGCACGCAAGCATTGTGTTTTCACCAAGGTTCACTTCAAACAATATGTATTTTCCATTGATGTATCATGGACTGAAGAAAACAAGTTCTTACATAAGAGAGCGGACAACAAATAACCAAATGTTGATAGTTGTGCAAGTCCTCTCGTACTTTATCGATCTTGTTTCAAGAGTCATACATGATTTCATGCGAAACTAACCTACAAAAAAAACAAGAAAACAAACAACAAAGCAAAGCAGAAGAAAAAGCAAAAGTGAAAGCAAAGCGAGTAAGAAAACAAGCAAGCAAGCGAACAAACCAACAAAGAAAGTAAGCAAACAAGCATGCAAGAAAATAGACTAAAAGAAAACACTACTCCTACTCGTAAGTTAATGGTGCATGGGCCATTTCACGTGAAGTGATACTTCCAATGCAACCATCGGTGCATTGGTTGACCCATGTTGGTGAAGGCATGGCTTATGAACAAAACAACCATGCAAACCAGTAAACAAGAAGTATATAATAGTGAAGACAAAGACACTCCAAGTTTACAAGCAACCACATAATAGAGATGAGTGAAAGTGCATGACATGCACTCTGTGGAGCTGCCATGGTGTTGTGCTACACTGCATGAAGATGTTGAGTGTGTGCATTCTCTTTACTGTAACATGCAAGAAAACGTGAGAAAGTTAGACCACTTATGTTGTGCATGTGTGCTTATTGTGTAAGATTCCTCCAACTCATGAGCGATGGGATTGTGTAGTTCAAGCCGAGGAAGCGAAATCTAGGTGTTTGGTTGATCCTCAATGCAAAGCAAAGAGTGATGAGGAGCCTTGATTGTTTCAACAATTTCTTGACCGGAAGTGAAACCAACCTTAGGACAGTGAGGGCTTGACATAACCATCATCTCGGGCTTAAGTACCTTGATAGTCTGAGAGGTTTAAACTTCGTTGACAGATAGATCATCGTAGACCAGTGTCTTGGACAGATTAACAATGATTGAATCAACATCGTGATCAAATGAGGAAGTGGATAGATCACGACAACCAAGATCAAAAAATTTAGGATATTCGTCGACATCCTTATGATCCGATGAATCGGGCAGAGGGGTAGATGAGAAGCAAAGATGTTCACCCTCCGTGTTTTCAGAAATGATAGATGACAGATTGGACGGATTTCCAAAGGAAGATGTGTCCTCTCCGCACTATGATGATAGACTGACATCCGACGTGTCATGTGAATGATTGGAAGTAGAAACATCCAAAAATGGGTTTTCACACGGGAGATCAATAGTGGCAGAATCACAAGGGATGTCAGGATGAAGTGGATGAGGCACGGATGGAAGGGAGTCATCCTTCACCACATGTTCTTCTTTAAATCCCTGCACACACTCATCATGAATGATGGCGTAGGTTGGCTACATAAAACCAACTCTGTCGACAGCTTGATCCTCGTTCACAATAAGTGAGGAGTCCGGAATGGAAGAACACAAGGTAGTACAATCCATAGGATCAACAGAAAACGAGGACGGAGGTCGAGGGAACGAATCCACGTGACAACAAACAGGCTTGCAAGACAAATCTACATGGATATCAAGAGCAAGTGGGGTGGGAGGATGTGACAGTTCAACAAATGCGTGTGCATGATCTCCCACATCACTCCGCAGTGGTAGAGTTGTTTGATGAGGTGAAGGTGGACAGTCACTTGTGACAGTGGCTATGCTTGCTCTTGATTGCGTAGTTCCATCACCGAAGAATGAGCGGGCTTTGAGTGATTTCAAGAATTGCGGATTTTCATATATGTAAAGAAGATACTCAAATCTCCCATCGATAAATTCCCAATCAATATCATCTTTGGGGAATCGGTATGCAATATTACAAAAGCGTGTGTGAAATTGTTCAATGGATTCATCGGGTGCTTTTCATAATTTCAGAATTTCTTTGTTGAGTGCTTTACAGTCAAAGTGATTGAAAGCATGGTCTATCTCTATGACCAAATGAGCAAGATAATGAATATAATTTTCAGGCAATGTGGCACACCAATGCATTGGGTTCCCTCGAAGCGTGTAGACGAACAACGTGCAACTCAAGTATTCTTCAAAGTATCCATGTCTTTTGCATGAGCCCACAAAGCTGACCGCATGCCTAACCAAGGCTATGTGGCCTCCACCATCATATGTTGTATGATGCAAGTTATCCGAGAGCTTTTCCGAGATAATGAAGTAATTTCCATAAGACATGCACTCTGGAAGAGAAACTTGGTAGTTAGTCATGATAGATATGTAGAGATTCAAAACAGATGCGATGACCCAGCTTGTCCTCTGACCCTCCTTCTAGCGCCAAAATGTTGATGGTGTTGGACCAACCAACATGTAAGGGGATCTCCTCGGTAAGAAGTCCCAATTAGAACTCAGACCGTTTGGTGTAGGAGTCCCAGGAGTGGGTCGTATGGTAATGCCTTGACTGCAATTTCGCACAGAGGTAAATAAGAAAACTCTATTGGTAGCAAGGGTGTGACAGCTGCAGTGAGTCAAGGAAGGTGCATGAGAGGTCCTAACACACGGGGGTTGAGATGAGTGCACCCCTTGGAAACCTATAATAGTACACAACTTGGAAGGGAACACACTAGCGAAGATGCATCACAACATGGAAGGAAAATTAGCGAGCAGTCCAAAGTGATGGTTAAACCAATAACATATTTCATAAAGATTCATACATACTTATACAGAATAGTATATACATGCATGTGTAATAAAGAAAATACATATATCATTTAGATTAAACCAGATAGCATAGAATACAATACAACATATGCATGAAACATGTTGGCTCTTTGTTATATTAAGAAGTGTAAGTTTTAGTCATACAATACATCCATGTCCAACCACTAGTTCCAAGAGTGGAACGTTACAGCTACAACTGCCTACCCCTCCAAAGAGATGTACTAGGTCTGCGCAGTGGAGAAGCCAAGGCTCATTACAATATTTCCCAAGCTTTCTCTAAGATACTCCTATCGAAGCTTGGCTGACCAAAAGCCTTTACAATGAGTTATGAGGATCTATTTATAGCAAAGGGTGGGGTGACCCTTGACATTCCCCTTTGTGATAGTTCATCTACCCTCATGACTCTTCATCTACTCTATGACTATTACATCCAACTATCGACACTTGAACTTCCACTTGACAAGACGTTGCATTACAATACACATGTGCTCATGTGAGACAAAATGGTTTGAGCAAGCCATGCAAGACATCATTGACACTCGGTCCATTGTGGTGAGACCAACTCTTTGACATGCTTGTGATGGTGAAGGTGGTTAGCTGATTCCAAGCTTGGTCATCCGTGATGGTGTGCATGCACCCCATGGTGACATCTTGTTGAAGCGAACTCTTGCCTCCATTGCATCTGGGTGCATTGGTGTGGCTCCTTCATCCAACTCATCTGCTAGCATGTGCATGGTCTTCTTGGTGCAACCGAACCGGCAACACACTGATGCATAGTGTCTGTGTTGATCTTCTAGTGTGTGCTGGTGGTCATGCGCATCAACTATCAACTACATGCTCAGCTCTAGTCGGACTTGCTTCTTGTCTTCACCTTGGTGAGTGTGCTGAATGGGTTGGATCACATGCGTGCACACAATGACATGCATGTTGTTGAATCCCTTGCATGCAATCAACAACACTGCTCACCATGTCTGCTCTGTGCTAGCTGCTGGGATGGATCTATAACTTGTACGGGCACAATTTCATCCATGAGTGCATGTTGCACCCCCTATTGTTCTTGTTCCTATTGCAACTCATTCGCTTGTTTGTGCAACTCATGTTCTTCCTTGAGTTGCTACTTCAGCACATGCAACTCCTTCTTTGTTCCATTCTCTATCTTCGCGCGATCGCGTCGTCACCTCATAGCTTGAGTCTCCAAAGGTTCTTTTATCATCAATGGATCTGCTTGAGATTGCAACTTTGTTCCGCCTCCGTGTTGTCAACAACCTTCCTCTTACATTCGTTGCATCTGGTATGCTGCCTTCAACTATTGTTCATGATGTTTCTCATTGTGATGTTGTTGTCGTCATATCTTGATTTCCTTGTCTACGAACAACTTGATGTCTTCGTGAGTAGGCAAGCTCATAAACACTTGATTCACTGCATCCCCAAGTGTGCTTTGAATGATATCTTCAACTATGCTCTCCTAGAAACCATTGTACCTATGATGTTGAGAGGCAAATGAACACATGTGATACCTGGAGACATGGCAACACTCATGGCAAGCAATCTATCAGTCGAAAACCAAAATGAACTTGAGAAATGACTTGCAACATACATGTGTGATTGATCATGAAGGTCGCGCAATTTCCATCGGGAGGTCGGGAGACTGACTGCCAAGACTACATAAGGCACAGTCTAGGCTTCTGGGATGCTAACTGACTATTGGAACTATGCAATGCACATTCCAGTCTAGCTGTTGACTTCTGGAATTGCGCAATGCGCAATTCTAGCTGGGAGTGCCTGCAGGCTCAAGGACTGCATTACACAATTTTCTGGGCCAGCAGTCACTGTCCCTCAAAAATGCGCAAAACATTCCTGGAGGACCGTGCCTAGGTAGAAATTCACATTTCTGGAGAGGAAGAGAGATCCTTCCTTCCCCGGATTGTGCAATGTTGTCTCAGTGAAGGCAGATTCTGGGTCAAGGATGGCCAGACTAGTCGATGGGTGACTAAAAGTGAATGTGAAAGTGAATGCATGGTGACACTAAGTGAAAGTAGAAGTGATTGATCGTGCATGCAAACATTAAAATGAAAGATTCAGTAAATAGATCAACATGCGTGTGGGTGAAGCGAGTCGCCGAATTGGTGACCATTCATGCAAAACAGTTTCATGCATGCGACATCAGTGAGATAGAAATGAAAACTAAAACGGTGCTGATACAAGCTAGTATGTATCAAAATGACAGCAAGTGCTCACTAAAATCAAGCAAACAGCATTCATATGAAGCAAAACACAAAAAGCGCCAGAAATGCAACACAAGACATGGAAAGCGAGCTTACCCCAAAACAACTAAGCTAAATGTGCTGACAGCTCTTGGATGCAATGTGGGATGTTAGAGCTACAAGGTTGATGTGAGGAATGAGCTTTGCAGCGTTTGGTTGATGAGTTTGATAAAACTGAGGTTGTGACGCGCATGCCACAAATCTAGGGAAAGCAACACTTGGTGGGAGGTTTATGAAATGATCCTTTCATGTAACCTCTAACTGCCAAAAATAGATCCCTGAAACAAGGGATGCCTTTGCATTTTGCCTTGGGAGAAGCAGCCCATGCATGCAAGTCTTTTTTGCTCGATCCCAGAGGGAACCGGTCAACTCAGCTGCACATGCAAGAGGTTACTCAACTGCTGGGAGAAAATGCGCATTTATGGCTAGGAGATGTGTTAGTTGCTCAGAAGATTTGCACAATTTTCGGTCAGAGAAGCTGACTGCTACCCAGATTTTCACAAATTATGGGCTGAGCAGCCCAGCTAGGAAGGATTGCTCAATTTTCTGGGTGAATCTTGCTCAGCAAAATTATGCAATTCTAGGGCTCAGCAAGCTGCCAGTCAGGGTTGCGCAATTTCTAAAGGGAAGGCTGGTTGCCCTCCAGATTTGCGCAAATTCTTGAACGAACTGCTGAGCCTACTGCTGGACCAAGTCCAGATGAATAACCTGTGAGGGGAATGCATCAAGGTTTGATCAACAGGCTATCTTTCTGCAAGAAAATCACTAGATCTTATGTACTTGATGAAGCAAGATATGCAGCTATGAAAGGTTGGTAGGGAGGCTCCTAAACGAAGCTAAGGCAAAATTTTGGAGGGTGGTTGTAGCTGCTACAACACTTTGCCATAACAGTCTACCTAGGTTCTATAAAGATACAACCAATCCATTCCCAACAACATACTGTATGATCCCAACGGTAATACACTCAAATGTGATGCTATAGACATACCATTTAAATCAAATGCACAAACTCTTACCCAATGATTAACTTGCTTCTTTGTACTAGTAGCCAATTGCACTAACCAAGACTTTGCATGCAACTCTTTACTCAAACCACACTTACCCACCAAGTCAGGACTAACATAGCTATAATTAGATCCAGGGTCAATCAAAATAGAAATAACTTGATCACAAAGCTTATCATCCATCTCAATGATAAATGCCTAGTTTTCTTCTTATCTTTTGTCCACTATTGCATAGATACGAGGAATGCTCTGACCAACATCCCCAATAATTTGCGCCTCTTGTGCACTGTATATCTAAGCTCTACCACCCTTATTCTATGGACAATCTCTCTTAAGGTGTTCCTTGCCACATGTCCAACACTCCAACCGACTAGTACCAACACCTCTATGCTACTACTACGACTCATGTCCCTATCTAGTTGCATTAAATATATATTCAGTGCCACATTCTCTTTCTCATATGCATTTTGAGGCCTTGTCCTCTTAGGCTGCCATTTACCTTTACCTTTACCTTTGTCTTTTCCCTTCCATCCTTGTTGAGATTCATTCTTACTCCTTGATTGTTCATAAAAATTCTTCAATTTCCTCATAACTTCCTCAAGTGACCGAGGCTCTTCATACTCAATCCGATCTCTAAATTCTAATGGCAAACCACTGACAAATCATTGAAATTTAGCCTTCTCATCAATGAGATATGGTACATACCTCAATAGCTTCAAAAACTTGGTCATGTACTCTTCATCTATCATTGATCCCATCTTTAGCTCATATAATTCTTGGCCTTACTGTCGTAGTACCTCTCTGACAAGTACTTCTTCCTGAAAATCCTCTTGAACTCCCACCAACTCAAGTCATCTATCCTGATGTCCCTAACCCGCTTAACATCTTCCCACCAAATGTCTGATTTACGCTTCAAGCTGAATATTGCTACTCTAGCCTTCACATTATTTGTGTACTCAGGCAGCTCAAAGAATTTTTCCATCCCAAGTATCCAAGCATCTGCATCCTTTAGCTTCTTCAAATCTCCATCAAAGTAGGTGGCTTCATTTTCTTAAACTCATCTAGAAAGTATCCCCTACCATTCCTCCTATAAGGATGATAGCGACAATGATCATGATGTCTATCAAAACCATAACTAAAATAGTACCTGTGTTCATCACCCCTTCTATTAGGAGTGTCCAACAACCTTCCATCTCTCACCATGTCATATCTATCCAACCTGTGTCTACCAGGAGACCTACTACCATATGCCCCATTAGTCTTATCCTCATGTCCATGGTTGATCTAAATCAACCCTTGTTGCTGCAAGTCTGAAAAACTCTGAAGGAGTATAGCATTAACCTCTACATGTTTCTATTGTGCTTGTATGATCTGGTCATTATCTTCCTTACAACTCCTTATCTCTTCCTTCAATATTCTCAGTGTATCTTCCGAATCAGAAGAGTGCCCCACACCACACTGTTAATCTGATGCATAGGGAGATTCTATGTAGTCTACCACCTTGCTAACCATTTGGTCTCTTTCCTGCAAAGCATAATATGCCAGATAAACCAAATCACAATAAATCAATGTAACTTAGCATAATTTAGTGAGGATGCCTCGTCTGCAATATCATCAAATCAGTTTGATACATGTATAACATAATCATAACAATATATAGGCATATAACAAGTAAGTGCATTAACTCATAAACATCATTCTAGCTAGGGTCTTGTTAGGCCCCTATACTACTGGTGTAACCCCTTATTGTTATTAGTACAACCCCCTTATTATATTGATGTACCCATGTAGTGCCCATATTGTTACTATTGTGCCCCATAGAAGCCCACTATTGTTATTATTGTGCCCTTACATTATTACTGTTATGTCGGCTCTGATTATATTATGACCCCTTAGACTCCTATATATAGAAAGGAGGTCTTTTCATTTGTATCATCAAAGAATTGTTCATTTGTGTAATGTAAAGGAGGTTTCCCCCTCAAAGAGGCTCAATTCTAAGGCGTTGATCTCTCTTTTCTATCTTTTTGTGAGCTGGTTTCATAACATTTGGTATCAGAGCTTTGGATTCTAGGGTTTTGCTACTCCAAATATGTCATCGTGGTATTTTTGCTATAACTATTTTTATGCGATGTTTCAGAAGCAAAAAAAAAACCCCATTTGAGTCGAAATTGCGTTGAACGTCAGGTCCGAATTTCAGAGATTTTCACTCTATATTTGCGAAGATATGATCTAAGGAAGTTGGTCTTTTTGCAGACTCCTGAATTACATTCTAAACAGGTGACCTTGGGAAAATCGTCATAACTTTTGTTTTGAGCATCAGATTGCAATTTCATAAGAAGTTATAGAAAGAGGACGGACTGTAGTTTCCTGTGTGTATTTTTTAGACTCGAAGGTCAAAACAGTGACATGTGGCACTTCATACAAGTTTGCTCTTCTGAAAAGGTATATAATCAGGTTATCTTGGGAGATTGTGCATAACTCTTTCTTGGAGAATCTAAATTCAATCAGACTGGTGGCATTGGAAAGAGGACACAGAGGGCTACTGTAGGTCACAATTTCAGAACTGGAAGAACCGAAATTATAGAGTTATAGTCATTTCAAGATCAAGCTCCTAAAATCAAGAAAAGGCGATATGAGGAAGTTTGATGGCAAAGATCCGGTAAATTGGATACTTCAGATGGAGTAATATTTTGATCTACATGGTGTACCACTGTTACAAAAGGTATGTATTGCATCTTCATATTTAGAACTGGATCAATTTTTATGGTATAAAGGGCTTTGTTCTCGTAAACAAATTGTTACGTGGTCAATTGTCACAGAGGAAATGATAGCACATTATGAGGATACAAAGAGCAACACCTTCTTTAGAGCAACACCGCAACAATTGGAAAGAGTAAAAGGGCTTTGTGACATAGTGGAAAGTAAAATTATGGCAACAAGGAAGTATGCCCCTCACAACTATAAAGATAGAAGTGTTGTTTCTCCTAGCCTTCCACAACCTACAAGGGTTACACCACAACAATTGGAAGAAAAAAGAGAAAAAGGGCTTTGTTACAATTGTGATAGCAAATGCACTAAAGGTCATAAGTGTGCCAAGAAGAAATTATTTTACATAGAGTATGAAGAGGAGCAAGAAAAGGATCAAGAAGCATCAAAAGAAGAGGATATACGCCAGGACCCAACCCCAGAGAAAGAAGAAATGAATCAGACCATATCTTGTAAAGCATTGGCAAGAATTACCACTCCTCAAACTCTCAAGATAGAAGGACATATCAAGAAGAAAAAGGTGCAAGAAGTGAAAGATCACATCGAGAAAGAAGAAATGAATCCAACCATATTTTGTAATTCATTGGTCGGAATTACCACTCCTCAAAATATCAAGATAGAAGGACATATCAAGAAGAAAAATGTTCAAGAAGTGAAAGGTCACAAAGAGCATCAAGAAATGAATCCGACCATAACTTGTAAAGGATTGGAAGAAATTACCACTCCTAAAACTCTAAAGATAGAAGTACATATCAAGAAGAAAAAGGTTCAAGCAATGAAAGATCACATCGAGCATCAACAACAAGTTCTCCAACTTTTAAAGGATAATGCCACTTTGGTGCAAAATCGAATGAAACAACAGATAGATCAACATCGTAATGAAAAATGTTTTGATGTAGGTGATTGGGTATTTTTACTGCTACATCTCAAGCAAGCTATTTATGAGAAGGAAATGTTGGCAATACTACATGCACTTAAAAAATGGCGACCTTACCGACTGGGAAGACACTTCAAGGTAAAAATGGATCATGATAGTCTTAAATACTTTTTAGAACAACTACTATCTTTAGAAGAACAGAAAAAATGTGTCACAAATATGTTGGGCTATGACTTTGACATCATCTATAGAAAATGGAAGAAAATTTTTGTTGTAGATGCACTCTCAAGAAAGGATGAGGATGTGGAAGCATTGTTTTGTGCTATTTCTATTATCCAACTAGATTGGATAAATGAAGCAAGGGATGAATGGAAGAAGGACGAAGAAGTATGGCCACTTATTCAAAAGTTGCAAAAGATCCCAATTCAAACAATATTGCCAGAAATTAAAGAGGAAGGAAAAATCATATTGGAACCTGGAGCAGTCACAGAAACAAGAACCCAACAGCTACGAAATCGATCAATTTCAGAGTATCTTATCAAGTGGAAGAACTTACCCGCTGAAGATTCCACATGGGAGGACAAGAATTTTATACAGAAGTATCATGAACTACTCAAGCATTGAGGACAACACTTTTTGAAGGAGAGGGGGATGTTAGGCCCCTATACTACTGGTGTAACCCCTTATTGTTATTAGTACAACCCCCTTATTATATTGATGTGCCCATGTAGTGCCCATATTGTTACTATTGTGCCCCATAGAAGCCCACTATTGTTATTATTGTGCCCTTACATTATTACTGTTATGTCGGCTCTGATTATATTATGACCCCTTAGACTCCTATATATAGAAAGGAGGTATTTTCATTTGTATCATCGAAGAATTGTTTATTTGTGTATTGTAAAGGAGGTTTCCCCCTCGAAGAGGCTGAATTCTAAGGCGTTGATATCTATTTTCTATCTTTTTGTGAGCTGGTTTCATAACAGGTCTAGTGATCAATGCAAGGCCATATCAAAAATGCATGTTATGACCTCATGCATGACAAAAACCATTACTCCAATGTACACATTGCCACATGCAACCATCAACATGCATAATAAATGCCAAATCAACTACATATACGCATAAACACATGTAGTCGAGCATAAGTGATCAATTCTTGTAATCAACCTACAAGGCTTATACATGTAATCAAACCTACAAGAATGTAGCCTAAAATACAATGATGTAAGTAAGCGACATAAAATCAACTTATAAGCGGCATACAACCATGTGCAACCATTCATATACTCATGATAATGCATTCCACAAAATCAACATCAAATTCTCCATGACAACCTTACTTCAGACATAATCAATCATCAAACAAATGTAACAAGCACATGGAATGCAAGTGTAAGAAACACACATGCAACTACCATGCATGCATGACCAACACACAATGCCTATCTAATCTGAGGGGTGATACATGCTCTGTTACCACTCTGTAACACCCTCCTCCCACATCTACCCAAGTAACCATGCCAACTGGGTAAACATGCGACGAGAGGTTGCGATGATTGGATTCTACCTCCTATGTGACCTTAGGGAAGTGGAATCGACGGAACACATCAACCAACCTATCCACATCAGTAACAGAACCCTCAGGAGACATGTCAACCACTCATACATCTTGTCCCTAGGTCCCACTAATGTTCTAGACATCTTAGACCTCAGTCACTCCCATTCTATAGGAAAGAGAGCATCAAGAAACCCAAATTCTCTCTCACAAGCTTGCCTGCCAGTGACCAAAGACTAAATTTGACAGTGTTATGCCAACAACTCTGGGATTTGAGCCACTTTTTCAGGCCCAAAGCCCAGGTCACTCCCTAGAATGGAATGATAACTTAGGAAAAGATAAAGAATAGGGAAACAATGATGCAAAATAAATAAATTGAAAAAGACCTTAATTAGACCCCTACTAGCCATGCCAGGCATTTCTTCAAACATATCATCAACATGTAATCTACAGGTGTAAATAACATAATTAAATGTAGGGATCTCATACTTATCTACGAATCGCTATGAGCCATTGTTCCCTCATGTCATTTGCTGCATTATCATCTATTAGGCCATAGATACTATTATCTTTGATAACTATTAGAAATAGTTTTTGAGTCAATTGGTCAAATTAGCTAGGGTTTTAAATTTTCTCAAAACAAAATTTCATGTACAAAGTGTAATTTGGTCATATTGTCATTATGTAGGGTCAATATGAGTTTAAATAGGGTCAATCATAAAGTTTAAAATCAAAACTTCCATGTGTGTCAAGCTTATTTGTTCATGATTGGAATTTTGACAATTTTGAAGAAATTTGTAGCAACTCCAATTAGGGAAATTGAGGGTTGCTACCAAAGTTCTTGACATTTCAGTAGCGGATTCATCTCTTCGAACACTTGTCCCACTACGTAATTGTGATGTTGTGGTAATGGTACTTTTTTTTTAAACAAATTATGGGTTAGAGTCACAGTGGGTCATGAATACATGTTGTTTTCCTTTATCCCCTAAAAATTCACACCGTATACCTTCATTCCTACCTCCTTTTCTTTTCACTTTAGATTAGTTTTGTTGTCATGTGAGTTGGTCTTTCTTTCTTTAGGAAAGAGTCCATTATTGTTAAAGCAGATCTAGTTGTCTTTAGGATAATTCGTAGGTGGTAAGAAGGAGCTCTCTAGATGTTGCAGCCATGGCACAGAAAAAGAAGTGACACATAGACATGAAGTTGTTGGAGGAAGACCCTTCTTTCATCCAATCTTTTGCCAGCGTGGGATGCCTGCATTTTTACAAGAAGTTGCAGGGTTTCCATGCGCATATTGCCAAGTATTTTTCCATAAACTTCACTGGAACAAAAATGAAGGTTGTTTTTCTTAACTTTGCAATGTCCCTTGACATAATTGCCTGTGCTACAGAGATCCCTAGGTCAGGAGAAATGTAGTTCAAGGTTTAGAAGTTTCAGCTGCTAAATTGTGATGAATTCCTCAAGGAAGAACACGTGGGGATTAACATGACTACTAGCATTTCCAGAACTTGCCTCAAAGAGCATTTTTGTGAACTCCTAATGGTCATCCAAAAGTATTTCACATGTGAAGGAAAATTCAACATGGTTTACCAGTATCATTTCAAATTGCTACTGCATTTCACAGGAAAATGGTGAAGAGGACTTTGCCTTTGCATAGAATGTTGAAACATATGTAAAGAAGGAATAGTTGACTACAAGAAGACAAGAATAAGTTGTAGGGACAAATCAAAGCATTAGAAACTCAAATTGAAATGATCAAAGTTGAGCTCTTAAAGAGAAATCTCAAGATTTTTGTTGTAGTAGATGGCACTCCTTGAATATGGTAAAACCCTCATTTTTTCCTATACTATGTTTAACTAATAGTTTCAACATTGTGCATAGTTGAACAGGATATTAGGAGTAATAAGGAGGCACAAGAAATCACGAAAAATCAAAAAACTCATAAATTTCACAGTTTCGTAGCAACTCCCCATAGTTAAGCTGGATATTTGCTACGGAATTGTTGTAGCTTTTCATGGAGGAGAATGCAAGTAAAAATATCAGCTAAGGGAGTTCTAATGGCATGTGTTTAGCTAAAAAACATTAGTGAAGACTTCAGAACTTGCAGAAAGATCAGAATGGTAGCAGAAGGGTGTTTTTTGTATTTTCTACCAATTTTTGCTACGGAACTATTAAACTCTATTTTTCTGCGTTATAAAAGTTTTGATTGGGCATCAGACAACAAGGAAACTAAATGGGCTACAAGTCATAGGAGTGTCCACATCATCACACAAAGGACTCCTATTTTTCAGGAAGACATGTCAGCAAGTCAACCAGGTCAACATCCACGTGTCAAAAGCACAACAACAGTCCAGCACATTCAGCAGTTGGTTGGATTCGATAAGGTTCATCAACAAAATTTTGTTGAGCTCATAAATGATGGAAGAATCCTATTTGTATTGAAATTGTGTAAAACAAAAAAATCCCTACAAAGGCTCAATGTTTTGTAAGTCAAATAGGATTAGGTCTCTTAGTTGTTGATCGAATCTAGCCCAGGTGGCAGATTTTGTAAAGGAGATCTCACTCTATATATGTGTAGTTTCTTGACTCTGAAGAGGGGATCGATGATGTGAGAAGGCCACTTTATGTAAATCTTTTATCCAATTAATATACATTTGCAGCAGACTTTTTTTTTCTACCTGAGATTCAGTTTTGGCTTTATGTTTTCTTATCATGCTTTTATGTTTTTATCAGTGTTCATAGCATATTGATTACTTGGAATTCATGTCAGATTGCTCCAAATTCCTTCAATTTGCTATGTTTTACTGTAAATGTTTACTTCACACCAGTTTAAAGCCAAAAATGCCTCAACTTCCATTAAACAGTGTTGTTTGTAATTGATTTTTTGGTAACTGACTCCATGCCCAACAGTGGTATCCATCACACTCTCTTTCACTTGCAAAATCACAAAAAATCTAGAGTTAGCCATTTGAAATTTTGAGTTTTATATAGTGAATTTCATAAGTATTTTGAGAGAGCCCTCTCGGATTGGAAGGCTAACTTCTAGTTAAAAGTTGGTTTGAAATAGTTATGTTTGGTTGGAGGTTGACACAGCCCAACTTGTTCTAACCTAGTGATAACATTTTGGTGCATCTGTCGAGAGATTAAAAGCTCATTCTGATTCTTGAGGGTAACAGGAAACCAGAGTTTTCTGAAGGTTGTGATATTACCCTAACGACTCCAATCTAAAAAGATCCGGAAGATCAAAGCTTTATGGTGACTCCACTGCTTAAAGATTAGTATCTTGAAGAAGTTCCAAGATGAGTTCTACTGCAAGAAGAAATGTCAGGTATGCTCCTATGGATCGATCTCATATTTACGATTTTCCAAATCCTATGCCTCATTTTGATTGGTTAACCCATGTTCAAATATGAAAAGAAAGATGATGTTGTTCTTCATTTGGTTAGATTTCATATGCATGTATGTAGACTGAGGGTTGAGTTTCCTAAGGATTGTCTCATGAAGATGTTTATGGCTACCCTAGAAGACAAAGCTAGAGTATGGTATGAAGGGTTGCAATCAGGAAGCTTGTGTTCTCTTAAAGATTTCCATAGAATATTCTTTGGACATTATGGGAAGTCTCATCCTTCCTTACCATTGTTTCAAGACTGTTGTAATTTTTGTAAGGGTTTCATTCAATATCTTGAAAGTATTGATGATGATGTAGAATGTATGGATGATGAGGAGATGTTAGAGGCACTTTATGAATTTTCTTCTCAAGCTAGTTGTCATGATGATCAAGAAGTTTTCCAACAAGCAGATGTCTCTTCTTTAGTCAAAGATGAAATGGATCAGCAATTTGACAGTCAAGTCATATTACATGAAATTTATGAGAATTTGCAGCCTTGTCAATCTATATGCAGTCAAAGGTATGAGCCAAATCATTCAAATTGTTTTTCATCCCATTCCTTTTCTGAGATTCTATGTCAAGAAGAAACTCCTCAAAATACATGCATGAAAATTCTGAATAGCGAGGTAACACGTGATGAAATTTGTCTACCTAGACAATAAGTTTTTTCCGTTGAAAATCATAATGATTTTGTCCCGATTAAAGTGCATGAAAGTTCACTTTTAGGTAAGCTTGAGTTGCATGAAGAGTTGAATATACAATTTTTACCTTTTCTATTTGAGGATCATCAAAATGACATGGATGATATGCATAAAGTTATTTGTATAGGAGCTGTTAGTGTTCAGAATCAAGATGACAGTCCTCAAGCAAAATTACCAAAGGTCAAATCAAAATTGTTTGATAAGCAAAAGATTAGTTTTGATGCACACAATATGGATGTCATGTTTGAAGATGTTCAAGAATGTATGGATGTTTTTTTTGATTTACATGGAAGGGAAGACAAATCTATTGTTGCCTTTTTATTTGATGATGTTCTTGGAATTGAAGACATAGGACAAAAGAAGCCATCAGTTATGAATGAATTCAACCCTCATGGTTTTACTCATCAAGAAGAGGTGATTTTTCATGATTATCAAGATCATTTGGTAAGTCTATTCCAGTCATCAGTGAAGGTGGAGTTTATTTCGTTTATAATTTCAGGTTATGGATTCAGTTTTTATTCTTAGTTGCCAATAGATGGTCCACTTAAGAACAGTCAAGGATCTCAGGTGTTGGATCAGCTCTTTGACTGGTTATATTGGAGGTTTCATATTTCTTGAATTAAGAAGGTGGATTTTCAGATGTTAGAGTAGGGTTATTAGTACATAAATAAGCTTGTTGGGCAAGCATTTCCTTTAGCTTTAGGCTACATTTTTCAGTTGTTAGTTTCAGTTTGTCCAGCAGTTTGATATCAAATTATAGCAGTAGTAATTGGTTTCCAGTTGGTTTGTAGTTTGCTTTTCAACTTGGCGAGTGGGTTTGAATGTAGTTTTCAAATTGGGATCAACCCAATGGTCAGGCACTTGAGCTTCTTGCTCTTTGCTGCCCCACATGGCAGACAACATCCCTATTGGAGCCACTGTTATCTTTGATAACTCTCAGAAATATTTTTTGAGTCAATTGGTCAAATTAGCTAGGGTTTTAAATTTTCTCAAAATAAAAGTTCATGTACAAAGTGTCATTTGGTCATCTTGTCATTATGTAGGGTCAATATGAGTTTAAATAGGGTCAATCATAAAGGTTAAAATCCAAACTTCCATGTGTGTTGGGCTTATTTGTTCATGATTGGCATTTTGACAGTTTTGCAGAAATTCATAGCAACTCCAGTTAGGGAAACTGAGGGTTGCTACGAAAGTTCCTCACACTTCCGTAGCGGATCCGTCTCTTCGAACACCTGTCCTACTATGGAATTGTGTTGTTGTGGTAACGATACTTTTTTTTAAAACATGTTGTGGGTCAAAGTCACGGTGGGTCATGAATACATGATGTTTTCCTTTATCCCCTAAACATTCACACCATATAGCTTCATTCCTACCTCGTTTTCTTTTCACTTTAGATTAGTTTTGTTGTCATATGAGTTGGTCTTGTTGTCTTTAGGAAAGAGTCCATTGTTGTCAAAGCAGGTCTAGTTATCTTTAGGATAATTCGCAGGTGGTAAGAAGGAGCTCTCTACATGTTGCATCCATGGCACATAAAAAGCAGTATAAAGGAGGCTCAATTGTACGCTATGAACCCACATACATGAAGCTATTGGAGGAAGACCCTGTTTTCATCCAATATTTTTCCAACGTGGGATGCCTACATTTTTGCGAGAAGTTGTAGGGTTTCCAAGTGCAGAATACCAAGGATTTTTCCATAAAATTCATTGGAACAAAAAAGAAGTTTGATTTTATGAACTTTGCAGTGTCCCCTGACACAATTGCCCATGCTACAGAGATCCCTAGGTCAGGAGAAATGTGGTTCAACGTTCAGAACTTTTAGCTGCTAAATTGTGATGAATTCTTCAAGGAAGAACATATAGGGATTGACATAACTGCTGGCATTTCTAGAACTTGCCTCAAAGAGAAGTTTTCCAAAATCCTAATGGTCATCCAGAAGTATTTCACATGTGAAGGCAGATTCAACATGGTTTACTAGTATCATTTCAGATTTCTACTACATTTCACAGGAAAATGGTGAAGAGGACTTTTTCTTTGCATATAATGTTGAAACACGTGTATAGAAGGAAAATTTGGCTACAATAAGGAAAAAAAAAAGTTGCAGGGACAAGTCAAAGCATTAGAAACTCAAATTGAAATGATCAAAGTTGAGCTCTTGAAGAGAAATCTCAAGATTTTTGCTATAGTAGATGCCACTCCTTGAATATGGTAAAACCCTCATTTTTTCACATATTATGTTTAACTAATAGTTTCAACATTATGCATAGTTGAACAGGATATTTGGAGTAATAAGGAGGCACAAGAAATCATGAAAAATAAAAAACTCATAAATTTCATAGTTTCGTAGCAACTCCCCATAGTTAAGTTGGATATTTGCTACAGAATTGTTGTAGCTTTTCATGGAGGAGAATGCAAGTAAAAATCTCAGCTAAGGGAGTTCTATTTGCACGTGTTTAGCTAAAAAACATCAATGAATACTTTAGAACTTGCAGAAAGATCAGAAGGGTATCAGAAGGGTGTTTTTTTTTTAACTTTCTACAAATTTTTGCTATGGAACTGCTAAACTCTGTTTTTCTGTGTTTTAAAAGTTTTTATTGGACAACAAACATCAAGGAAAATAAATGGGCTACAAGTCATAGGAGTGTCCACATCATCACACAAAGGAATTCTATTTTTCAGGAAGACATGTCAGCAAGTCATCCTCAGCATCCACGTGTCAAAAGCACAACATCATTCCATCACATTCAGCAGTTGGTTGGATTCAATAAGGTTCATCAATAGAATTTAATTGAGCTCATAAATGATGGAAGAATCCTATTTGTATTGAAATTTTGTAAAACAGAAAATCCCTACAAAGGCTCAATGTTTTGTAAGTCAAATACAATTAGGTCTCTTAGTTATTGATCGAATCTAGCCGAGGTGGCAGGTTTTGTAAAGGAGATCTCACTCTATATATGTGTGGATTCTTGACTCTGAAGAGGGGATCAATCATGTGAGAAGGCCACTTTATGTAAATCTTTTATCCAGTTAATATACATTTGCAACACACTTTGTTTTTCTACCTGAGATTCAATTTTGGCTTTATGTTTTCTTATCATGATTTTATGTTGGTAGCAGTGTTCATAGCATATTGATTACTTGGAATTCATGTCATATTTCTCCAACTTCTTTCAATTTGATGTGTTTTACTGTAAATGTTTACTTCACACCCGTTTAAGGCCATAAATGTCACAACTTCCATTAAACAATGTTGTTTGTAATTGAATTTTGCCTTAATTGACTCCATGCCCAATGGTGGTAGCCATCACACTCTCTTTCACCTACAAAATCACATAAAAATCCAGAGTTAACCATCTAAAATTTTGAGTTTTATACAGTGAATTTCATAAGAATTTTGAGAGAGCCCTCTCAGATTTGAAATGTTAATTTCCAGTTAAAAGTTAGTTTGAAATAGTTATGCTTGGTTGGAGGTTGGCACAGCTATTCTAACCTAGTGATAATAGATACATTATCGGTTCATTTTAAAGTAAAAACATGCTAAGATCCATACATAGTTGTTATCATAAAATATACATGTAACTAGCATAATAAGGATAGAAATATTATAATCATATCAACCATGAAATCCACATATATATCAGTACATTTACACATGAAAATCAAGGGAATGAATTTCTCATTAATGAATGCAATAAACCAACTAGAGATGGGACTACCATGTTCCACCTGACCATAGACTGGTTGAGTCGAAACTCTATTCATCCATTCAACCCCATGCCATATTCCAAGCATGAATGTGGGACTCAAACCAAAAGAACCAACCAAGGCATACCAAGGCTAAACCACCTCACCCTCATTAATAGAAACCAAGCTTTATCGCAATTCATCTGAGATCACTAGGCCAACACAATGAACACATCATAATAGGTTTTACCATGATCTCCCCCCAATCACTAGACCAAACAAGTATGGATGCCATCAGATTTCTCCACCTACACCGAACCTCACGAAACATAGGCAAAGGAAATAAGATATTTTTGAAATACAGATTTTCAAAAGAAAGGTTTCAATGAAAATGGTAAAATCAGCAGTACTAACTACGCTACGAGAAGAGCCTGATTCATAGTTTCGAAGACCTTGAAACTACTCGCCCTGGAACCGGACCCCGATATCGTTAGCCCGAACCTAACTAGGAAAACGAGAAAGAGATTCTGCAAGTGAAAGAAAAGGCACTCCACTTGTTGCAAGCACATCATCGGCAAGCGTAGGAGCCATTATCCTTTCAACCTTTTTCGGCGCAGGTTCAATCTTATTCTATTTTGATGAATTTCCTTGTCTCCTAGTCTCTCAGGCTTTACCGCAATCCAAACCTAGATAACTAGGCCCTAAATTGAGACCCACTCTCCAAGCTTTACCGCATATCCCAAACCCAAGATTACTAGGCCCAACGGAGAGAAAACCACCTCTTGGCTTTATCATATATCCTTCCATTCACTGACAAGTATTCCTAGGCCCACCAAGGCAACACAATCATGGCTTTACCACAACCCATAGTCTAGCTCAGGGGTAACTAAGTCAGTGGCTTTACCATGATCCATAGTGTAGTTCAAAGACCACTAGGCCATGTTCTCTATCATTCGGAGATCCACCCCACTTATATTTGAATCCATCGGCAATCCAACTCAACCAAAACATGAGAATCCCATCACACCATGGCTATTCGAAAATGGAAAGGCTAGGCTGAAAACACAGTTACACCTAGAAAAACCCATGCCATGATAGAAAATAAACACATGCAATACCATGCATGCCAAATATAGAAAGTAAAATACACATGCAAATTGATACCTGTAAAGAATCCTGATCTAGCTGCTTGATCCTGCCTTTCCCTACTGTATTTTTACTTCCTATTGCTTTCTTTACCTTTCTTGATCCAATGCCAAAATTTCTCCAAGAAAACTCTAAGTGTCCAAGAGTGAGAGAGAGAGAGAATAATGAGAAAGCTCCAAAACTCAACTGACAAAAGGTTACCAACTAACCCTCAAAAGCCTTTTTATGAATGCGGCCTCTATTTTCTTCATTTTCCATTATTTTCCTTCAATTTCCTCCTCATATGCAACCTATGACCTTTCATCTCCATTTTCTCATAATTTCCATTATTTTCATAAATAAATGTGCAAAAAATTCCATTTTGCCTTTCCAAATCTTTAGCCATTGCCTATGATAAATTCCTTAGCCATAAAAAACCAAATGAACACCCCCTAGGATGTCTTGCCCAACATTCAGCTTGGAATAAGTGTCCCATCAACCGTGGTTATTATTTTTTCCTTTATTAACTTTTATCACGTGGAATTTTCACCAAGGTTGTGACTTTATAATTCAATGGTTAAAGAAACTATAAATTTTGAGTAAACCTTGATAATATTTATGTAGGGAAAGAAGATAGTGTTGACAAATCAAGGGCATCATGGTGATTGGATTCTTTAGGTAGATTTAACTTAGACTTTGACATTTGCTTGTGATTTCTCTTTTCTTATTATTAGTTTTCTTATAATTTATTATGTTTCTTTCATCAAGACAAATGCCAAAACAATGAAGATCACAACAAGGGACACAAGATGTAGGCACACAGCCATGGAAAATCCCCTATCTAGGGGAAAACCTAATCCTACTCTTCACTGGTAAATCAAGATGAGATAATCCAAGAGCCTACAAACCTAAACAAATATTCCCTCCACCGAGTTAGCTTCGATATGATAGATTTTTTCCTTTGATCCTTCTAGAATCTCGATCTGTTCTGGCACTTCAGAAGTATGTTTGTACCTTCGGCCCTACAATTGCAATAGAATAAAAAAATCGTCTTCAAAAGTTTTTTTCCTTTTTTCATTGTATTAGTCTTCTTTTGTAGATTCCAAAAGGACCTTCTTTCTACCCTTCATATTCCTTGATTGATGGTTGAATTTTAGATCTTCTTCTTGAATCGAATGCCATCAAATAGCTCGAGTACCTTTGTTTTGTATAGTGGTTGGAGTCTATAATTTTGAGGCCAACATGATGATATTGAGGTCGACTTGTTAAGTGAGGAAGCTAACTTGGTGGAGGGTAGATAAGACACATAAAAATATTTTTCTTTATTGAAAGTTACGCAAGAAGGGTCTAGAATACATTGATTTAAACATTGAATCAATATAAAAATCTTAGAGCACTCAATGTGTTGATTAGGTGCTCAGTATTTAGCTCAAAAATTAAGGTTCTCAGATTGGCTCAAAAACTATACGAGTATGTTTGTCTCGTCAAGACGATCGCAATGCAATTTGTTTCACTTAAAACGAAGTTCAGATGAAGGAGAAAAGGCCTACAATTCATTTTCCTAAACAACTAAAAAAAATTGTAGAATAGGACAGAATGATGACATGGCAGTCCAGTGAGCAGTCTAGTAAACAAGGGGAATCTTCTTCAGTTTTCGCCCAATGGGGTTGTGAAAAGTATCACCTCCAAATTCGCCAGTTTGGTTATGTAACTATGAAATTGCTAATTATCCTAAGTTGGAATTTGAATTTGTTTTTATTTAAATATTATTATATATCATATATAATTATCATTTATATTATATAGTTTTTTTTAACTATATATTTTATATTATATATTAAATACAAACATTACAAATCCAAACTCTGCATTTTAAACTATTTGAATGGCACATATTTAAATGTTATTTGATATGGTCAAAGTCTGCATATATATATATATATATATATATATATATATATATATATATATATATATGGTATTACAAAATGTGTGGGCAGAGGGTGGGTTTGAACCTGTGACCTCCCCCTCCCAACTTCGATGCCATACCAATGGAACATCACGGCGGACCTTGAAAGCATTTCCCACGACATGATACTTAATGCGTACAGCGCCGACGTAGGGACGGAGGGATCCAGCCCTGCGGGCTAGCCCCCACCCCATGCAACCACGTGTCAGAACCGAGGGTTGGGGCCAGCGCTAAGTGTGCCCCTAATCCCGCTTAACAAATAATTAATCTCATTTTATATTAATTAACTGGAGATTAAGTTGACATATATTTTGGAGGGAGTGCCAAATTTGGTGGAACTACCAGTTTTGGCAGTGCTAACTAGATTCTCCTCCAGATTTAGCAAGGTTTCCTAGGGAAAAATTAAATGAAGCATATCTTGCTCAATTTTCGACCAATTTTAGAAAATGAATAGTCAATTTTGGATGATTTTTACCTTCTGAACTCATTGGTATAGTTTGCAAAGGCAATAGAAGAATTATATAGGTGATTTTTCCACAGGGAAGTTTGTGGAAGCCTAGAGCCACCAGGGAAGGGGGTCATACCCAGAGCAGCCAGAGTCAATTTTCAAAGATCCAATAGTAATTTTTGGATAATTTGGACATTTTGAACACATTGGTTCAGGTATCAGGAGCCATAGATATTTGTAAACATAATTTTTGCCACATTGAGCTAATACAGAGGCCCAAGCCATGGAAACTAGACCAAGGAGATGTAACTCAGGAGGGGTGAACTCCTTCATCAAAACACTGTGTTAATGTGTCTCTTTGATGGTTTGTTGCATTTTACATGTTTTTTGTTTAGAATTTCTTTCTGAAGCTATTTTTCTCATGAATGTATTTTCTAGCTTAGGGAAAATTGCCTGTTCGTGAGCACCAACAATTAAGGAAACCTCAGCACAAAAAGCAAGAAGCAATCACATATTTATAAATATGTAATTGTTATTAGAATGACAAAATTAATCATACAAAAATAGATCAAGTTGGTATCAGAGCCAAGGGTTGAATTGCTTGATTGCTTGAGTTTGTGCAATTAGGGTTTTAATGGTTGCAAAATTGTGATGCTTACAAGGTTAAATTTGTAGAAAGGAGAAGGGAAGCTATTGGTTGCAACTCCTGAGGTAATTCCTAGAAGAAGGAGAGCCACAAGGCCACAATCTCCACCACCCAAAGTTCCAATTCCAGCTACACTTGAAACTCCTCAAGTTTTGTCTTCAACTAAGATTGAAGAGGTACAAGCAATACCAATTTTTGAGCCTGAATCCATAGCCATTATGTTTGGAGAAAGAGAGCCTAAAGGTCCCTCTTCAGATGAGGAAGAATTGAAGAAAGATTTCTATACTTTGACTGAGATGGTTAAAGTCCTCTATGAAGAGAGGAACACTAAAATGGTTGGAGAGAGTTCTAAACCTGCACATGGAGAAGGAAGCTCAGAGGACAAAAAGGATGAGAAGAAGGATTCCAAAGGGAATGGTGGAAAGCCACCTCCATCTCCACCATCCTCATCATCTCCATCATCTCACATAACATCATCTTCCACTACCACCACTAAAATTGCCCATACTCATTCCAAAACCCCAAAAGGAACAACTCCATTACTGAAATAGGACATAAAATTTGACATTCCCATGTACAATGGAGAAGTGAATTCTAAGAATTTGGACAATTGGATTCGACAGTTGGAGGTATACTGCATAATTCAGAACCTTCAAGAGGATGACATAAAGATCCAGTTGGATTCATTGAGGCTAGAAGGAGCTACACTAGTTTGGTGGGAAGCAAAAACTCAAGAGGAAATGAGAATCCATGGTAAGATATCTATCACTTTGGTTGAATTTGTTTCTACAATTAAAAGACAGTTTTATCCTTTAGACTATATGCAAAAATCCATTATGAGTTGGTAGAATTTTAGGCAACTTAAAGGCCAAACAGTCCAAGATTGTACACAAGAGTTTAGGAAAAGGGCTTTGTTAGTAGAAGTGAATTTTAATTCTCAAGACACACTGCTGAAATATATTGGGGGTTTACATTCCTATCTGAAACATACTATTCTTATGCTTAATCCAACTAATTTGGATGAAGTATGTGTGCAAGCCACACATCTTGAATCTAGAGGAAAGAACACTTATGAAGAGAGTACTAATAAAAAGCCACCTAAGGGTAAGAAGAAAGAGAAAGGAGGAAAATGGAAGGGAAAGAAGAATGCAAGTTTGAAGAAAGAAGGGGAGAAAATCACATGCAAACATTGTTCCAAAGAGGGGCATGATGAAGCCCACTGCTGGAAATTGCATCCAGAAATGAGACCAAATAAGTTCAGAAATAAAGGGAAATAGAAAACCACTGCTATCACTTAAGAGGATTTAGGTTCTGAATCAGGTGATGAAAACAAAATCACTGTCATGGGAAGGAAAACAATATATTATAAGCAATAGTTCACAAAACTGTAACACTACTACTACTCTAGATGAAAAGAGACGAATTGAGTTATTTCATGTAAGGGTCATATCTAAACACACCAAGATTGACACACTCTTCGATAGTGGGTCACAAGAGAATCTAATCTCTGAAGACTTAGTCAAAAAATTGAATCTTTAAATTGTACCTCATCATAGACCATACCCTTTGGGATGGATAACAAGAGACACCAATTTACATGTTACAAGAAAATGTTTGTTTAAGTTTGCAATCACTGCAAATTTTGTTGACGAAGTAGAGTTAGATGTGGTACCACTTGATATTCCAGGTGTGGTGTTGGGTAGTCCATATTTGTATGACCAGAAAGCAGTCTTTTACCGCCATGAAAACAGGTATCACTTGTTCAAGGATGGTGTGGTGTATATAGTGAGAGCCCATCACAAAAAGCTGAACATTTCTTTGGTTAATGCAGGGCAGGCAAAAAGACTAGTGAATTCAAGTAAAAGTTTAGTACTTCTCATGTTCAAGCCAAATGATAATATTGTTTATGAAAACATTGTTTCATGTAATGCAAGTTTCAATTCTGATTTGGTTGGTTCAATTCACCAAAGTGATGAAGTATTTCAGGTTGTGAAAGAATCGTCCTTCAAAGAGAAAGAAACTTCACATGAAATATCTTTGCAGCAAGAGGTTTCTCTTTGTGATGTTAGCATGCAAGGGTTGAAAAAATTGTGAAGTGTAGAGACACCAAACAAAATTTTGTTGAACAATGGGCTCATTCAATCATCCCTTATGCCATGTTGTGCACCAATGGTTATGGTGCCAAAGAGGAATGGTAAGTATTTCAAGGAAGAGGACAAAAGGAGTAGTTTTCGCCAAAGTAAAGTTGTAAAAAGAGGTCAGTGCAAGAATATACATAACACCAACCAAGAATGGTTTGTATGGCTTTTAATGTTGTATGTTCTTTGTAGCACTTCTACTACATACATGTATTTGAATTATGGCAAAAAAGAGTTCTTTCTTGAAGAAATTGTCCACTTGGGTGACATAAACATGTTTAGAAAGTTTTCTTATGCACATGTAATCTATGAAGGAAAATTGTTTGATGTTTTGAAGATATCAAAGTACAAGTTGGATTTCACTTCTTTGATGCATTTGGGCCATGATATTGGAGGAGGTAAGTTGAAGGCAAGCCTCTCCAAGTTGGATGCCATTGTTGATTGGTCAACGCCCAAGATCATCATTTTGATAAGAGGTTTGTTGGGAGAAACTTAATGTTGGAAGAGAGTTGTTGTTGAAATTTCTTCTTTCAAAGCTCCTTGGCATGCATTGTCATGTGTGTGCAAAGTCTTCCAGTGGGGAGGCAAACAACAAGAGGCATGTGTTGCTTCAAACCAAAAGATTAGTTCAATTCTTTTTTATGCTCTTTCAAACTTGAAAGGTTCATTTGAGTTTCAGGTTTATGCAAGCAACTTCACCATCTTATTTCATTCAGAAGATTTCCATGGTGTAAAGATTAAGTTGCAGTGATCCATGCACTTTCATTGGATGGATACTTGTCAAAATTTTCACTTGGTTCGAAGGTACAAAAGAGGTATAAGCAGCAAGTTCATTGTTATGCCTTTTAGGCCTATTGGTTATGTAACTGTTGTATTCAGGTGTCATTATGTTTTACATGAAAGTTATGTTCAGAAAATTTCATACTTTCAAGATGTACAATCGGGCTTGAGTCAAGAAAACCAAGTAGTGAAATTTGTCATCCATTTGCATTATATTTTGTTATGTCATCTTGGTAAGAAGGATGTTGCTTTTGATGGCGACATGGACAAAACCATGAGTTTCTATGAATGACTGAAAATGGTGCAACAAATAGTGCAAGATCAGCTTGAAAGGGGCAAAGACAAGTACAGGTATTATGTCAATCACAGGTTTCAAGTCGATGATGCAAGCTAGTGTCAGTTTGAAAAAAGAGGCTTCAAGTTGTTGAACAAGGAGAGAATGTTCAGATTTCACATTCTAAATTCATTCCTACAGAATTTCTAAACTAGTTTCAACAAGACGCCATCCGTGATAGAAGAACGAGGTCCTCAAGGCAAGTGAATGTTGATTTCCTTAGAGAGGAGCTCAAGGAAAAAATTTGTCAAAAGCCAATTAGATCAAAATTGGAAAGGTGAGGGGTTGTACCCTCATCTACTTGTCAGATAATAGTATCTTTTGGGGTCCAAAAGGCTTCTAGTGGGGAGGAATGATTAGGTGTTCAGTATTTAGCTCAAAAATAAAAGTTCTTGGATTTGCTTGAAAACTATATAAGTGTGTTTGTCTCATCAAGACAATCGCAACGCAATTCGTTTCACTGAAAATGGAGTCCCGGTGAAGGAGAAAAGGCTTGTTGTTCGTTTTCCTTAACAGCTAAAAAAATTGAAGAATAGGATAGGACATAATGATGACATGGAAGTCCAGTCAACAAGGGGAATATTCTTCAATTTTCGCCTAATGGTGTTGTGACAAGTGTCACCTTCGAATTCGTCAGTTTGGTTATGTGACTGTGAAATTGCCTAATTATCCTAAGTTGGAATTTGAATTTGTTTTTATTTAAATATTATTATAAATTATATATTCTTATTATTTATATTATATAGTTTTTTTTTTTTAAATATCTATATCTATATCTATATATATATATATATATATATATATATATATATATATATATATATATATATAGATATATATATATATATAAACATTACAAATCCAAAATCGCATTTTAAACTATTTGAATGACTCATATTTAAATTTTATTTGATATGGCCATAGTCCGCATATATAATATATATGCATTTTAAACTATTTGAATGGCGCATATTTAAATGTTATTTGATATGGTCAAAGTCTGCATATATAATATATATGGTATTACAAAATGTGTAAGGGACAGGCAGAGGGCGGGTTTGAACCCGTGACCTCCCAACTCTGATGCCATACCAATGTACCATTGTGGTAGACCCTGAAAGCATTTCCCATGACATGATACTTAATGTGTACAGCACCGATAGCGGGGGCGAAAGGAACCAGCCCCCACCCCATGCGACCACGCGCCAGAACTGAGGGTTGGGGCCAATGCTAAGCACGCCCCTAATCCTGCTTAACGGATAATTATTCTTATTTTATATTAATTAACTGGAGATTAAGTTGGCATAGATTTTGGAGGGAGCGCCAAATTCGGCAGAATTTCCAGTTTTGGTGGCGCTAACTGGAGTCTCCTCCAGATTTAATAGGGTTTCCTAGGGAAAAATTAAATGAAGCATATATTGCTCAATTTTCGACCAATTTTGGAAAATGAATAGTCAATTTTGGATGATTTCAACATTCTAAACTCATTGGTATAGGTTTTAGAGGCAATAGAAGACTTATATAGGTGATTTTTCCATATGGAAGTTCAGGGAAGCCTAAAGCCACCAGGGAATGGGGTCATACCTAGAGCAGCCAGAGTCAGTTTTCAGAGATCCAATAGTCATTTTTGACTAATTTGGACATTTTGAACACATTGGTGTGGGTATCAGGAGCCATGGAGACTTTTAAACATAATGTTTCCACATTAAGCTAATATAGAGGCACAAGCCATGGAAGCTGGACCAAGGAGATGTAGCCCAGGAGGGGTGAACTCCTTCATCAAAACATTGTGTTAATGTGTCTCTTTGATGGTTTGTTGCATTGTACATGTTTGTTGTTCAATATTTCTTTCTGGAGCTATTTTTCTCATGAATGTCTTTTTTAACTTAAGGAAAATTACCTGTTTGTAAGCACCAACAACTATGGAAACCTTAGCACAAAAAGCAAGAAGCAAGCACATATTTATAAATCTATAATTGTTATTAGCACAGAAAAACTAATAATACAAAAATAGATCATGGGTTATTTGACCAAATGACCATTGACCCAAGCATGAAACCCTTGCTTTAGTAAGTCAATTTTATTTTATAATAAAATTTCATTTTTCTTTCTTTTGACAATTATATTACATCATGACTCAAATACAATTATGAAGACCGACACTATTTACATTCTTCAAAACTCCCTCTTAATTAGGTAGGTATTCATAATTACATATATATATAAAGTTACATGGAAGATCTCAAAATGATATGCTCCATGAAGAGTCACAACACACATAGTGCTTCAGATTAGATACTTGACCATGGTATTCTAATCGGGTGGGAATAAGGAGAACTCAAGCTTTAGCCACTCTAGGTACCATCAAGCTTTTAAGCTTTATCACTAACCTAGGGATCTAGGTGTGTATCCAAGGTCAGAGCGCCATGACCAATGCCACCCTCCCTACTTCATGATCCAAACATCAAGACATAGGTCGGCCAAATGTCCTCCCAAGCATCTTGCCATAAGATTCTTCCATCTTCGCTTATAAACTAAATCATATATATATATACCACTTCCAATCATGCTTCAAACATTCAATCTACTGCCCAATTATAGCCCAAATCAGTAATGAATTTTCAAATATATATACAAGTAAACACAAACTTTGGGGTCCTCAATCATCATGATGCTTCTTATATCATCATCAAGTTATACAAATACAACTTCTTGGAGGATTTCTTCTTACACTTCTTCAGTAGCATCAAATACAACTTCAATATTTCTCAAGTATTTTTCACAAACATCCATCTGTAGTTCTTTTTTTCATCCTTTGGTTTCTATCTTTCTTTAAGGTACTCATTATGATTGTCATAATATGCCCTCCCTCTTAACTAGGGAGATATATATTTTCTTCTAACCATGCTCCCTCTCAACTTAGGGAGATCAACAACTACCTTATTTTACAAAATCAGAGAAAATTCAACCTTTCAAGGCTTCATGCAATTAGGTTCATCTTGATCATCATCATTCTTATAGCTTCCTTCATCATGCCCATCCTTATTACCATCTTCAATATGTACGTGGAAAACTTTAATAGAAAGTACAACCAGATACAAGCATATAGAAGCATGAAGTTAACTATATCAAGATCATGTTACTACAATGGAAGCATCAAAGCATTCAAACTTTACACATCAAATACCTAAACTCAGTTAGCTTCATAATTAGCAGGGATCACATCTTTTAGACTTCAATTTCTTGCTAGGGTTTTGTTATAAACCCTCAACTCCATTTTCGAGACATAAATCCTTATATATCAATAATTCAATCAAATAACAATCTAATCATACACATCTAAGGTTTCAACAATATTTTTTTAGAATTACATGTCAAACTCTACTATGGTTTGTTGCAAATCCCTAGTTTTTATCATCAAAGTTAAATCATATCAATAATTGAAAACAATATCATCATGTCCTAGAATATCAATCTCTACAAGGGTTTGGTTACAAACACTAGATACCACAAATTAAAACATTAAGATAGCATACTTGCATACACATATCTAGGATGCACTAGCATATCAATATCTACTAGGTAAACCCAAGAGCACTAGATTGAATCATTTTGACCAGGATAGGATTTCGAGAAAATAGATGAATATACACCTAGGGTATCATTCCTAGGATCTTACATTAATTATTACAAAGGTTTTTTCCTAAAACTTAATTCACTAATCCCTAAAAAATATTAGGGTTTCATTATATAACAATAAACCCTAAAGGACTACGACATTATTAAAACCCTAAACTTCAAAAGAATAGGATTTTATCATATGCTTCTAGACTTTAACAAACCCTAAGTAGACTAGGGTTTCAACATTATTATTGACACACCCTTAGCAACAAGAGGCTAGGGTTTCACAGTGACCCCTAAAGGTTATGGTTTCACAAATGACAAGAGATAGTATAATGAGGGTAGATTCAATATAATGATTAGTTACCCTTAACACTAATCTCTATGATTCAAGACCTAGACATAAAGATTTTAGTAATGTAACGCAAAATTTTAAAAATACTTTAATGAAGAAGCTTTGCTGAAAATATTATAGTTTTAGACATAATTGGAGTTGCTCTTTTTACAAACCTTGTAGGGTTTCCTTTATTGAAGTATTCCTTCTGAATTTAGCAGTAATATTTCATGCCTGCAATGTTCATAGACAAGTACAACCAAGAAAAACATTCGATACTAAAAACATAATATTAATTTGCAATGATGAAGGATGGGCTCCTAGGGTTTCCAAGTACAAACCCTATATCTTGAAAAAATCAATTTATCTACTTCTTCAATCAACACTAGGGTTTATTCTATACCCTAGATTACTTACAAACTTTAGAAGTCAAGAGTAATGAGTGATATATGACTAGAGTTTTTCATGTGCCATTTAGAGTTTTCAATCCTAGATAAGAATATTTAATGTAATGGAAACTACAAACCTAGATTCATATGAACCATTAAATCCTAAGACAATTCATGTTAGATACTTATTAAATGAACATGACATACCTCATAGTTATGTGCCTCAGTCCTTCATTAGCCAATATTTTCTTTATTATTTTTCAAGACTGTCGAAGTTTTCCTTCAAGAGGTACTACAATTATTCATACACTGCTAATTGATGTAGATGGATTCCTTTCTTAAGACAAAGATGGATTTGCTTTGAACTAGTTCCCAAGAAATGCTAAGAAAGGTCTTCTCCTATTGATGCAAAAAGGAACACCTATAGCTCTTCCTTATATGCTGCTTTTAAAGATTGAAGTGAGTTCTTTAATAGGTTTACTCCTTTTATTAAATCTCCAAAATAAATAACCTCATTGCTCCTTTACTTCTAGTTAGGTCATAATTGTAGACATCAGATGTTGCCTTCAATAAGGAGGATTGCTTCCTCTATTGTTCTTGTTAATAGGGTTGATTCTTGGAAATTCAAAATATATTTACTAGATACACGAGAGACTAACAAATATATATATATATATATATATATAGGGAGAGAGACCCTATGATTAGGGATTGATTTATACCTTACAACCAGGCCTAAAGATCTTCATACAATACAGTCATATTTTTATTTGAAGAAATGTCCTACAAAGTATTTTTAGGAGATGGATATATGTATATGTCCATAAGTCTATATCTTGTCATCACAGGAGTCTCAACTCTCTTTTCTAAGTGATTGTTGCTTTGAGTTAGTCTTTGCAATTCTTCTTAGATACCTCGATCTTGGATCCTTTATTTTAAGGAGTTGTAAGAGACACCTTAAAAACTAATTTGGTCACCCCTTAATTAAGCACAAAACTTCTGAGAAAGTATTATAATTTCAAATCTCTAAAAATTTTGATTTCAGACCTTCGCTTTTATGTTCATATCCTCTCTTTCTCTTGTAATAGGCTTGGACTTGACTAGGTTATATGCCTAGACTTTTGATCCTCAAAAATAGATCTTTTAGGCTCCTCTTTTTTATTCTTCAGTTTAGGTTTGTAGCCTTAATATTTTAGGTCTAAAATCAAATTAGAGAGGTAATGTTTTATAGTCATACCCAAGATTTTGTTATACTTTTTTTTTAGTATGGTTCACGAACACCCTGGTCAGTGAGTGGTCGCTACATCCACGGAAAAATCTGGGCTAATCGCCCCTCGGCCTACTGGAAAGACCTAACCCCAAGGGCTTCAGCAGAATCGACCCTGTGACCTCCCGATGGCGAGACAAGATTTCGTTCTACTACATTTAAGGAGATCATACTTATGAGAATGATGTATTTTGTTTTTCTTTAATTTTTTTTGTGATCTTCTAATTTCTTTTTAAGCGAACAAACCAAGCTTTGATACCATGTTGAGAAATCAAGGGCATCATGGTGATTGGATTCTTCAGGTAGATTTCTCTTAGAATTTGACATTTGCTTGTGATTTCTTTTTGCTTTTTATTAGTTTTCTTATAATTTATGTATTTTCTTTCATAAATACAAATGCTAAACAATGAAGATCATAACAATGGACACAAGATATAGGCACATGTCTAGGGAAAAACCCAGTCCAACGCTTCACTAGTAAATCAATATGAGATAATCCAAGACCCTACATACCTAGATAAAGATTCCCTCCACCAAGTCAGCTTCCATATGATAGGTTCTTTCCTCTAATCCTTCCTGAATCTTGACCTATTCTTTCACTTCAGAAGTATGTTTGTACTTTCAGCCCTGTAGTTGCAATAGAGACATAAATTTCATCTTCAAAAATTGTTTTCCTTTTTCGTTGTAATAGTATTCTTTTGTAGATTCCAAAAGTGTAGAAATTATGTTGTATATTTTCAACTGCTCAAGAGGTTTTAATCAAAATCACAAGACACAAACCTACACTACTTCTCTGCAAACATTAATTCACAATTTAGAACAAAAATCTCAGACATGTAAGAATAAATAAGACACATACAACAAGTATTTTTGTCTGGGGAAAGAAATCTACTAAAAACCTGATTGTCTTCTTGCATTAATCAAATTACTAGAGATGTATTACAATTGCTTTGCTCAACTGAGCTCACCCTACAAGTGCACAACCTATCTCTCTACTCATTGGAGGGCTCTAACCTAGACTTAGTCAAATTTTGCCTCTGCTTGAGCTCCTATTTCCTTGTGTTTTTCCTTGAGTGATTAGCCACTATTATTTCAGAAATACATTTAATTGAATTGCGCAATTCGTTAGGTTGATCATCTGAATACATGCAACACTTGTACACTCAAGAATAGTCTATAACTAATGTTACATTTCCTTGGAATATCGACCTCAACTAGGTAGCTCTAATTCTCTGCATGCACTAACTATTTTTGGATGGTAGATTAGTTAACTAGATGATTATTGAGTTTCACTAAAGTCCCACTACTTAACAAACCTTACACTAGTTCCTACAAAATTTCGAACTAGTTTAACTAAAAACAACATGAGATAATTTACCTTGATTGCTAGAAATTAGCAATCGCACATGCAAAATTGAAGTTTAACTCCTCCAAATCAAATTTACTGAGTAAATGGGGTGACACAAGCCATGTCATGCAAGTTATCATCATGAAAGTTGTCTGCTGATGTTGGAATTCAAATTTTCTCAATTTAATCAAGGCAAAAATCAAATTGAGAATTTCTTGCCGCAATTTTCAACAATCCCTCTCAGCAAGAAAGGGATTATCAACCACCCCCATCCTACACCTGTGGAACTCAAACTTCCCTCTTGACAAGGCCTTTGTCAAAATATCAACATCTTGTTCCTCTGTAGAAATGTACTGCAACAACATTATCCACCTCTACACACAGTCCCGTAAATGGTGATACCAAATATTTATATGCTTGATGCAACTCTGATTATCACAATCGATCACAATTGGATCCATCATCTGACCAAATAATCCAACAAGTATCTTTCTCATCCAGATTGCCTCACATGTTTCTTGACTAGTATCCATGTATTCTTCTTCTGCAGAGCTAAGTGCAACATATCTTTACTTCCTGATGTACCAAGAAATCGTTGTAGAGCCAACACTGCAAATTCCACCTGTTGTACTATTTTAGCCTGACAGACTCCCTATCCAATATGCATCTGTGAAGCCACATAGCTTCACTCCCTCTTTCCATCTATACCATAGTCAAAACTGGGTATTGCCTCTAAGGTACAATAGGACATGATTAACTTCCCTCCAAAATAACTTGGTTGGCCTAACCATAGCATGGCTCAGCTGGTTGATTACTTAGCACATATCTAGTCCTATGTTCATAAGATACATTAGTGAACCCACCAGCTGTCGGTAAATAGTAGCATCCACTTCCTCACTTGAAGTGGCATCCTCTTTCATCTAGTTGGTCGCTAGAGGTGTCTCCATGGGTTTACAATTGTCCATGCGGAACCTCTGAAGTATATAATTGGCATACTTTCCCCGAGAGACAAATAATTCCCCATCGCCTTGCCATACTTCCAATTCAAGGAAGTAGTGCATGAGACCCATGTCCTTGATTTCAAACTCTCTTGCAAGATCTGATAAGTTGCTAATCACTAGTTAAAATCAAGTCATCAACATATAAGACAATAATCAACAATTTACCTTCTACCAAGATATGATAGAGGTCTGCATCTGCTTCACTTTTGGTGAATCCAAAACCGGTGAGATAACTATCGATCCTTATCTACCAAGCACAGGGTGCTTGCTTGAGTCCTCACACATGAGACTCTCGATCAAAAGTCTCGAAGCCTTTTGGTTTCTCGATTTACACCTCCTCCTCAATAACTCCATTTAGGAATGTTTTTTTAACATCCATTTGGTGGATCTTCCACCCCATCAGTGCAGCCAGAGAAAGAATTGATATAATGGATGAGTACCTTGCTACAGGAGCAAAGGTCTCCTCATAATCAATCCCCGTCAATTTGAGAGTTCCCCTTGGCCACAAATATGGCCTTGTACTTTTATATTCTTTTTGTGTCACATGCTTTACCTTGAAGATCCATCTCAAACCCACAACTGATTTATCTGCTAGTCTTGGGACCACTTCCCAAACACTATTCTTTATAATGGATTTATATTCCTCCACCGTTTCATCATCCCACACAGGTTTCTCTACTGCTTCTTTGAAAGAGGATGTCTCAGCCTCCATAAGATCAATCATTAGATCCATGTATCCATTGTATCGATCTAGTGACATTCTATGCATGCACTGATTTGAAGGAACACCCACATTCTCCCTCTAATCCTACACAAGTCTCTCAACTTCCTTGGTCCTTTTCCTACCTTCTCTAGATGGTTATGCTTGAGTGGCTATCTCCACTCTCTTCTCCTCAACTTGTGGTTGCTCCACAACTTCCTGAGGTTCCTCCTTTAAAGCTAAAAGCTACTCTTCTGGTGGGATTTGAAGCTCCCTCTTAAGAGAGCATCACATGGATTTATCTTCATCAAATTTTACATCCCTTCGCACAATTGTCATTCTAATGGATGGCAAGTACACACGGTAGTTGTGGGGAGTTTCTATGTAATCGACAAATACCCCCAATTTTGTTGTTGGCTCCAGGTTCTTCCTTAATTCTTTGGAGACATGGCAGTAAACAGAGGCTCCAAAGATCTTGAAGTGTAACACATCCAAATTTCTCCTCGAGAAATCCTCCTTTAGTGTAATCATGCCAAGAATCTGATGAGGACTTTGGTTCTACAAATAGACTATTGTGTTTCATGCTTTAGCCCACAAATGCAAAGGTAGGCCTTAGTCATGTAACATCGCCCCCGCTACTCCCACAATGAGGCAACTCTTTCTCTCAACCACCACATTCTTTTGTGGTTTGTGGGATATTGTCAACTCTCGTCGAATGCCTTCTTTTCCACAGAAATTTTTAATTTCATTCAACATTTACTCATTGTTATTGGGAAAACTAGTGTCTATTCAGAACTGCTAGTCCCACTAAGACAGGTAGTTATCTTAGAAACAAACAGATTAAAGTTACTTGTGTTTTCCTTTATGAGAAATAGACGAGAGAGAAGCAGAGAGTACCAACCTTAGTCTTTCACTTAGCTCCTTTCTTGTTTCCTCCCTCCTTTGACAGAGATTCGCCACTCCTTCTTTACTTGTCTCGCTTCAAAGAACACCTATAGAGTCAAAGCGACATAATACCATCAAAGCATAGAGATCTATAACCATAAACAATATAGGATCAGATGTATATTAACCATACAAATGCATATATCAATACAAGATTCATAGATATACAAGAATATGGAGGAAAACTCAAATAGCTTTATTGATAGAAGTAGTAGAAGAGAGGATTACAACCCATTGGTCTGACCCAACACCATCCTCCCAACATGAAAGCCCTCTTCACCTCATGAAAAGCTTAGATCACCCAACAATACAGTGTTGCACAGAGAAACCAACAACACTTCCTTACAAAATACAAAATTCCAGCCTCCTGGATCTCTGGGATGAGGGATCCATATATAGATGTTTGCAGGTGGGTGAGTCAGCTTCTTGGATTTTGATTAGTGTCATCTCTCTGACAGTTCTTGGTTCCACTTGGAGATTTCATGATCTCTTACTCATCCCTGGGCGAATTCAGAGAGACAAGTGTCAAATGGGTAGTTTCTAGAAGATTCTCTGGGTTTCCACCTAGCCAACTACCTCTGCCATTTGTCTGATCTCGCTCATTGCACCCTACAGAAGGGCTTTTTAGTATGCATCGCACTTTTTGCATGTGGCAGGTGAGATGCATCTCACCCTTAGCACTAGGCAGTCTGTATGGTCCTGTTTTGACCAGTTCTAAGTAGTTTTTTAGGGAGAACTTTTGGGAGATGATGTAATCAACTGACCTTGCCCCTTTAGGGTATGAAACAACACTTTTAGGGACTTAGAAGCCCTTGGTTTATGGACATATGTGATTGGGTTGCAGTGCCCAAATATGTCTATAACAGTTGCCCCCCTAAAGCATGAGGTCGTAAATCTTCTGATGTCGGGTGAAATGCTTTATCATGAGGATCCGAGATTTTTCGAACCGGAAGGTGACCTGTAATAAGATACAATACAATACGTTATCTTCATAATATTTTCATGATCTAGCTGAGGCAGGCATTCCCATGCTCAACTTTATAAATTCATTTTCATGTACATAGGACAGACAACCATCTATGTGGCAGACTGATGATTCTGGTAGAGCCATCATCCCTTAGCTTGGATGATTATCTGTGCAGTTATGATGTACATTTGATGTTTTTATTTTCCTGAATATATCATAGCCCGGATGGATGAAACTAGATCTGGGGTCTTCAAAACTCGTTCAATCTTCGCCCGAAGTACAAGTCGATCCATGTGAAAAGATGTTCTGATGTCGAACATGGAAAGACATCACCTGATTACCAACCAATGATGTAAGTTATTAACACACGTGTGAGGATCATCGATAATGATGATGACCCTCAAGGTACTGCAATAAAATTCACGTGGTGTGAATACATGAGTCGATGTCAAACACCACGAAAAATCTTTCGGTCGAACACCATTGACGTAAACCTGTCGCCGGAAGTGAGAAACTTGCCATTGAGGCATGCAAGCTTCAAAGTATTGAAAGGGTTGTTCCTAAGTTGACTTCTTGGATAATGAGCTGATGTTGACAAGAAGTGACCCATCGTAGGAGGGCCTTAATGAATCCCACATCTACAACACGAAACGGAGCAAATGATTTTGTGGGGGTGAAAACGGTCCGATGATACAAGGTTCAGGGTGGCGATCGTGAAAGAATGAAGCGTGAAGGTATTGTAGCGGATGAGACATAAGCTAGGTTGGTGAATTCTCTGAGCGACTTCTCTTGAACATATCGACGACACTGAAATGGATTGGTAGCGTTAACCCCAAAAATGGATGGTACGGAGGACCAATGGTGATATGACCGGTGAACGGAATAACCCAACCTGACTCAATCATGGTGATGGAGTGAAAGTGTCATGTTCAAGAGCGACCTGCTACCAATAAAGTTTCTTCAAGTTTTCTTCCCAATTTTTCCCCAGTCATTGCTGACCAGTACCTCTTTATTTTTTTCAAGCTTGAGGAGGATAACATATGCTTGTTCTATAATTTTCCCTTTGGGCAAACCCATCGCTATGTTTTAACGAGCCTAGTGACAGTGAAACTTACTCTTGTCTGCATGGACAAGTTTGTCGCTATTGTTTTAACGAGTTTAACGACAACGATAACCCGGTTCTTTTCAATTTTAGAGAGTCTAAAAGGAGACGGAAAGGAAACTCCAATATTCCTTTTTCGCAATGTAATCCCTTAAGTTCAAAAAAGTGTAAAATAATACAAAAGGGATGACTTTTCAATAGTTTTAACGAGCCAAACAAGACAAGCGCTCGATATTTTTGTGTAATAATCCCTAAGGTCCAGAAAGATTAAAATCTAGAGGAGGGATGGCACTTCTGATTGCTTTAACGAGCTGGAGGGGCCAATTGCTGGGCAATCTTTTCATATTTTATGAGTCAGATGAAAAGAGCTTAAAGGAGACTCATTTTTTGAGGAACAAGTGATGTTTTCGGATAGCAGTTGGTTCTGGTAAGGTTTGGAACTTTTCAATCACGATAGTATAAAGAAGGTGGCTAATAGGATCACTCGTCGCAACTATTCCTAAAAAGGGGTAAACAATCAAATGGAGGCGTATGATCGGCTAAAAGAGAGTGGAGGTGATGGTAAGAACACGACCAAGTTTAAAAGCTGATAATTATGCAATTGCAATGGTTATTTACCGAAGGCGGGTTCATTTTTTAATGAGCTTAAACTCTAGTGGAACATATGCTCATTGCTAGGTTTATTTTTTAACGAGCTTGAACTTCACGTAAAACTGCTCATGCCAGTCGTATAATAAGGATGTCTCATTGATAGGTTCATTTTTTAGGGAGCTTGCCCCATTCGAAACTTTGCTCCAGAGCCTTTCATTATGCAAGCTAGGAACGACCAACCTACGAGTTTAAAGGGTTAAGAGCCTACAAACTAAGAAAATAAATGGTCGCTTTTCACTTGCATGCAAAAAGGTTTGCATGCCCCTGAGTATAAAGTAGAGTTTCCAGGTCACCATATGGAAGTTCTTGCATTAGCAAGATTGCTCCATCCGCGTCGCAGACAAAACACTCCCTTGGCGATGTCCATCAAAATGGACAAAGGTGACTGTTGTCAGTTCCAATCACATAACTTTTAACGAGGGAATCCTTTTCCAGTCTAATCCCATTTTCCTAAATGGACGGGTGTGTCAGAATAGTCATATATCCTCCGCGGAAACCTACCCTATACCTAAGGTTTTCTTGCCAAAGCAGACCAGGGCGCATGCCCCCTGGGTTTCAGTCATAATCACCGAATCACTCGCGCTCATCAGGTGGACGGACTGGAGATTGATGAGACATTCCTTGCGCAAAAAGACCAGTTAGGGATGGCATTTGACTATTAGCTACGTGTGAACTGGGGAATGAAAGTTGGTCTATGAGCTGGACCACTCTGCCTTCATGTGGAAAACACATCACTCGGAAGAGTGAGGAAACAATAGCTCCCATGCTATAAATGTAGTCACGCCCAAGGAGTAGATTGTAATCTAAAGGTCCTTGGACTACCATCACGTTTAGATGAATGGTTTTCCTTCTCAAAGTTATAGGAAAATTTGGAAGGATCCCTAACAGTCGACTGGTTCCTTTGTTGAAGCCTATCAGATTTCGAATCTCAGGCAGAAGCGATGGCGAACCAAGCACTTTCTAAGCAGTTGAGGAAAGGATACTCATAGAAGCCACTTCATCTATGATAGTACCAACCATGATCATTCTGTAAGCTTGTACTATGATTCAGAATGATACATTAGATAGTAGATGAGGTCTGCCTAGTAGATTCCAATCGAAGGAAACGACTAGGTTACTTGGAGGTGGGACTGAATAAACGGCTAGATAAATCTCTGACAAATTTCCTTCCTGCGGTAGAGGAACGGGTAGATTGACCCCATGTTCATCGAAGTCTATGTTTACAAAAAGAATTTGAATGATGTCGTTCTCATTCTCTTTGGTGACGGTATCATCTGAAGGTGGGTCCTCTGAAGACAAGATGGGGTCGACTTCCGTCTCAACCGATTAACTTTGGTCCGATGTGGACTCAGAGGGTTTATCTTCAATGATAGGTGCTTCGACCGAAAACAAAGGTGTGTTAGTTGGATTTTCAATTAGCGATGGACATGGCAAGAGTTTCTTGTATCCAGGAGGAAGTCGCTGCGGTGAAGCAGGACAGTTGTCCAAGACTCTTTTATCTTCGTCCAAGAAGGGACAACAGTAGAGGGCATGATCGCCTTCACACAGTCTACAAGGAAATTTAGATCTTCCTTTCTGTCCATTGACTTCGTTTCACTAGTTGACAGTGTACTCTCAACATGATCGTAAGAGGTTGATGACATCGGATTGTGCAAGCGGGGAGACCAGTCCCTTAAGATTCGTGGGATGCAAGGACAATCTCGATGATAGTGGTCCCCTTTGCAAATGACACATGGAGATTTAGGTTTGGATGGTGCAGTGTGTGGATTTTCACTAGACGATGCTTGGTTGCCCCCTTTTGCCGTTGGCTTCTTCTTCTTCTTCTCCTTCCCTTTCTTCTTCTCCTCAGTTACTTGGTTTTTAGTTTTACTAGCTTCACCAAGCGAAGAGGAAGAAGGAGAGGGAGAAACAAACGAAGTAGAAGGTTGGGGGGTACCTCTAGTATCATCTAGTTGCTGATTTGATCGCTCAGGAATCACGGTGTTTTGAACGACAGAGGTCGAGAAAAGCCATACCGGCAGGCCAATTGTCAGTCCTGGAAGGGACAATGTGGCCATATGAGGTGCACCAACATCTCCCCAAGAGGAGAAAGGACTAGGATTTCCCCCAAGGGAAAATCCTTGATTGGTGGACTCGATTTTCCCAACCTAAGACCAACAAGGGAACAGTGACGTTATTCCGATTAAATAAATTTTATGAAGTTTTGACACAACTTGCTTTTTCAATTTTTAAGAGTCGAGAAAAAGCTAAAGATGACTCTAGTTGCCTTCGATTTTTAATGAGCCTGGAGTGACAAGTGCTCAGATGGACCTTTTCTTTTAAGGATTCTGAAAAGGAATGAAAGTGACTACTCTGGAAATATAGACAGAGGGATTACCAAACCAATCGCAAAACTGCAGAATAATTTTTACGGTACGGCAGTCAATCTTCCCGAATGTTGTGTTCAGTGCATTGCAATCGATAGGGAGGTAGACACGGCTTCCTAAGGATAAAGGATATAGCCTATTGTGGTCTCCCAATATATACTCGATGGTACATGGGAGCACAAGTCCGTACTAGCACTTGTCGTCTCAAAGAGGAGGATTCACCCAACCTATGATGAAGGCGATAGTTATCAGGTTTTATGACGCCGGAATACGTCTCTAGCATAGACTCTAAATGTTGTGTGTTAGGTTCCAAAGTGTTTTTATGTTCATTGAATTTATTTTATAGTTGATATTTCTTAAGAAGTTTGCCTTTAAGGTTCACCGTGTGATGTAGATATACAAATCCTAAATAAGCAATCTAAGATGATAAACAATCGTGTACTTTCTTTTTGCAATGAAAATCCTAGCTACTAAGGAAAGAGAAGCGAAATTCTTTCAACATAGAGTAGAGAGCACACACTATGATGCACTGTCCTAAATCAATCTCCACAAGCAGTCTAAATGCAAATGCACATGCATGTATTTGTTTTCCACTTTCTTAATGTGTGAATGACAAAAAGAATGCTAAGTACAGATCTGAACTATTTTTCTTTTAAAGCGACAGTACTAACAATTTTCTTTTCAAAAGCGAAAGGAAGACGAAGACGACACTTTGCGATTTTGAATTGAAAACTACTTTCGACACTTGAAATACTATTAATTCAAATCAAATACAAGAGAAAAAGTGTAATCAACTATCAAAAAGAGGAGGATTCTTTTCTTTCACTGAAAACGATACTTGCGACACTTTCAAATTGAAAGATGACAGTTCAATTAAGCTACTGTTTGCAAAGGAGAACTGTAAATGACGAAAAATACATAAAAACATTCACAATTCTTTATACAATGGAGGCTTAATAATGCAAAGGAAGGGAGTTTCAACAGTGATATATTGATCACAGACAGCAAAACTCCTGAATAAAGTTGAAGATAATGAAGAAAGAACCAAAATCTGGAGTCATAAACAGTCTTATCTAATCATCGCACCTGTAACATAGGGATGCATCTCACCTACAGCACACGGGAGGTGTGATGCATCCAAACTGTCAAAGGGAGACAGTGCGATGGTCCGGGAACGAGACTGGGCTTGGTTTTTGCTCACAATTTGCAGCTTAGTTTAGGGATTTAAGCTGAGCTAATGATAGTCAATAAATACAAAGTACAGGGGCTGATCTAATGAAGTTACTTGAGCTACCACTAGGTCACTTAGGATGTTTGCAAGTCAGTTGTTCAGTTCATAAACAAACCTGAAGATTGACTGAAGCAGCATTGATTTACTTTGCACTTGCATAGAAAATCCAGTTTTAAGGCTAGTTGGCTTAACTTCAGGCTCCGTCTGTAGTCTATGAAGCAAACAAATAGAGACAAGCAATCAAACTATTCGTTCCCCAACGGGGCCGCCATTTTGTTATCGGGAAAACTAGTGTCTATTTAGAGCTGCTAGTCCCACTGAGACGGGTAGCTATTTTAGAAACAAACAGATTAAAGTTACTTGTGTTTTCCTTTATGAGAAATAGATGAGAGAGAAGCAGAGAGTACCAACCTCAGTCTTTCGCTTGGCTCCTTGCTTGTTTCCTCCATCCTTTGACAGAGATTCACCACTCCTTCCTTACTTGTCCCGCTTCAAAGAACACCTGTAGAGTCAAAGCGGCATAATACCAACAAAGCATAGAGATCTATAACCATAAACAATATAGGATCAGATGTATATTAACCACACAAATGCATATATCAATACAAGATTCAGAGATATACAAGAATATGGAGGAAAACTCAAATAGATTTATTGATAGAAGTAGCAGAAGAGAGGATTACAACCCATTGGTCTAACCCAGCGCCATCCTCCTGACATGAAAGCCCTCTTCACCTCATTAAAAGCTTAGATCACCCAACAATACAGTGTTTCACAGAGAAACCAACAACACTTCCTTACAAAATACAAAATTCCAACCTCCTGGATCTCTAGGATGAGGGATCCATATATAGATGTTTGTAGGTGGGTGAGTCAGCTTCTCGGATTTTGATTAGTGTCATCTCTCTGATAGTTCTTGGTTCCACTTGGAGATTTCATGATCTCTTACTCATCCTTGGGCGAATTCAAAGAGGCAAGTGTCAAATGGGCAGTTTCTAGAAGATTCTTTGGGTTTCCACCTAGCCAATTGCCTCTGCCATTTGTCTGCTCTCGCTCATCGCACCCTACAGAAGGGATTTTTAGTATGCATTGCACTTTTTGCATGTGGCAGGTGAGATGCATCGCACCCTTAGCACTAGGCAGTCTATATGGTCCTGTTTTGACCAGTTCTAAGTAGTTTTTCAGGGAGAACTTCTGGGAGATGATGTAATTAGCTGACCTTGCTCCTTTAGGGTATGAAACAACACTTTTAGGGACTTAGAATCCCTTGGTTTATGGACATATGTGATTGGGGTTGTAGTGCCCAAATATGTCTATAACACTCACCTTCATTATTTCTCTTGAGAGCCTTCACCTTCTTTCCCATTTCTTTTGTAACCAGTGCCTTGAATTCTATGAACTTGGAGAATGTCTCATCCTTCTTCCACATGAAGAAGATCCAAAACTTCCATGAGAAGTCATCAATAAAAATGACAAAATATTTGTGCCTAGAAGTGGAGGTTCTCAATAAACGTCCACATACATCAGAGTGGATCCTTTCAAGGACTGCGTGTGCTTTGTTGTACCAATCATGGAATGTGGATTTTGTGTACTTCCCCAAGGTACATCCTTTGTGTGCATCTTGCTACTCAAGTTCCCCTTTGGGAAGGCTTGTGTTATTTGTTTCATGATCTTCAAAGCACCATGATACAAATGGCTAAGTATTTTATTTGAGAGTTCACCGACACTGCGGCCCTGCACCTTCTCTGCCTTTTTTCTCAATGCAACACAATCCTCCACATCTAGCTCTTACAAGTTCTTTACATGAACCCCAATCTACTTCACCTGTCCCATCGCTAGTGTCTTAGGAATTCCTTTTCTTTGTTGAAGATCACATCATAACCATGATCTTCCAAAACTACAAGAGGGACAAGATTTTTCTTTAGTCCCACAATGAACATGAAATCCTTGAGCCTGAGGGGGGAGCTCGACTCCCTCTAAAAGCTTATTGTATCAATCCTGGTCGTGCTATACCTTCCGTCATCCCCCATATTGATGTGCAACTGTAAATATTTCTCCTCCAGGACACTGAAAATATATATATTGTCTGTCATGTGGAACTATGCACCTAATTCCAAGTACCACATGCTCCCCATCATTATGTTGGTCCTGCATGCAATGAGGGTAAAGTCAAGCTCAAACTGTGAAGCCAAAGTTTCACCTGCTATTCCTCTTGAGGTCTTCTTGCTTACCTTCTTGTGTGGACACTTTGTGACATAGTGCCTGAATTCATGACAATGGAAGCATTTAATTTTTTAAAAATATTTCTTATTGCCCCCTTGACTGGATTCTGGTTTGGATTTGGATTTCTTCCCTTTTTCTTTCTTTTCCTTTCCATCCAATGCAAATTTTTCCTCATCATCACCCTTGGATGAAGTCCCACCTCTGGTATTCCACCTTATTTCCTCTTGTACCAAATTGAACCGTAAGCGCTCCCAACTCTATAGGTTCTCCCTCCCATTCACTGAATCTTGATAGCTATGCCAGCTCTTGGGAAGGTGCAGAAGGGATAGGGTTACCAAGTATTCTTCAGGTACATTAACACTGACCCCTCCAATTTCATCACGACATTGTATAAAATTTCTTAGATATTATATAATTATGTCATTCTTCTGCATTTTGATACTTCGAATTTTATCCTTGAGCGACAGCTTCTTGTAGTCACTACTATTCTCGAACAATTATGTTAGTGATTTCCACATCACAAATGAAGTTTATTTTCCATGGATATTTGAGACCATATGATCTCATACTCCCTCGTAGATTATTCTCCTCGCCTTGGATACATATTTCGTCCACTGAGCAAGGTTCTTGGGCATCAGATGCTTGAGGTTTTTCAACATTTGTCTTGTTGTATTCTAGCAATTGATTGTCATCCAATACTTCCTCTATGCAGTCCTTCCATGCAACGAAATTAGAGGTGCCTTCCAAGGCATACTCTAGCCTAAGTCCATTGAAGTCCGTCTTCTCAGATCTGAAGAAATCCTGCGACACTAATTTTCAAATTCGAACCTCTGAGAAATAACTTTGAATTTATTGCTCTAATGTGAATCCAACTCTGATAACATGTAGAAATTATGTTGTAAATTTGCAACTGCTCATCAATTTGTAATCAAAATCATTTGACACAAACCTACACTACTACTCTGCGGACATTAATTCACAATTTAGAACAAAAATCTCAAACATGCAAGAAGACATAACACACATGAAAAAAGTATTTTTCTCTGGGGAAAGAAACCTTCTAAAAACCCCAATGCTTGCTTGAATTAATCAAATGGATAGAGATGTATCACAATCGTTGTACTCAAGTGAGCTCACCCTACAAGTACACAACCTATCTCTCTATTCATTGAAGGCCTCTGACCTAGACTTAGTCAAATTTTGTCACGACTTGAATTCCTATTTCCTTGCATTGTTCATTGATGAATTAGCCCCTATTATTTAGGGAATTCCTCTAATTGAATTGCGCAATTCGTTAGGTTGATCATCTGACTACATGAAAAGCTTGTACACTCAAGACTAGTCTACAACTAATATTACACTGCCTTGGAATCTCCACCTCAACTAGGTAGCTCGAATTCTCTACATGGAATATCTATTTTGGGTTGAATGATCAAATAACTAGATGATCACTAAGTTTGATTGAAGTCCCAATGCTTAACTAACCTTCCACTAGTTCCTCCAAAAGTTGGAATTAGTTTAACTTAAAACAACCTGAGATAATGACCTTGATTGCTATGAATTAGCAATCACACATCCAGAACTGAACTCTAACTCCTCCAAATTGAATGTGCAAAGTAAATTAGGTGACACAAGCCATGTCACACAAGCTAACATCATCCAATTTGTCTGTTGATGTGGAAATTCGAATTTTCTCTTTTTAATCAAGGAAAAAAATAAATTAAAAATTTCTTGCTACAATTTTCAACAAAAAGGACCTTCTTTCTACCCTTCACATTCCTTGATTGATGGTAAAATTTCAAATATTCTTCTTGAATCAAATGTCATACAAATAGGCCGAGTATCTTTTCTATATTTAGTGGTTGGAGTTTGTAATTTTGAGGCCGACGTGATGAGATTGAGGCCAACTTGTTAAGTGAGGATGCTGAATTGTTCCTTGATGAATTAGCCCCCATCATCCAAGCTAGGTCATAAATAATAATCAAAATCCTAATTGTCATACTACAAAAATATATCAACATTAATTGAGATGTAAACCACCATCCAATCTAAGTCATAGATTGCAAACTTTTCCACCATGGAACATAATGGTTTATTTAAAATACCACTAGGCCCTAATATCACATTCAACTCCATGAGGCCTACTTGGAAACATGGAAAAAATGGGTTTGCATTGAATTTTGAGGTTTGCATCACCACGCAAATGTTTAGTCCTCAAGAAGATGAGGATGTAGTTGGTCATGAGGTTATTTTTCTGTTGAACATTGAAGTAAAGGAAAGACAATTTTTTATTACTAAGTTGCATGTACAATTTTCAAGTCTAATGATTCGAATTTTTATAATGTTGAACTCCGAAAGCCATTAATTATACAACAGTAGAGGATAAAAATAAATGTGTAAAGGTAAAATTCACTACAATACACCAAATTTATGTGGAAAACCCAACAATGAGAAAAACCATGGGAAAATGATTAGAGTTTTATTTAATCAATAAACACATGCATACATTCACTAGCATCTCATTCAAACATGCCCCAATTTTACCATAGATGATTCCTATTGTGTAAATAGGACTTGTTACAATGTTATGGGTTAATACCATGGGCCGATACCATGGATTATCAATACCATCTTCCCAAAACAAGAAGCATGAGATAGTCAAAATATTATATATTTTATTTTTATTTGATTTGGTCTCACATATAACAATTACCCACTTGAAACCAACTAGAAACTTGAGAGAATATTTTTACTATTGTTTCTATCTCCTTGCTACTAATCCTTTCCTAGGATTCATTTTCATCAACCCAACCAAGATTCTACAAAACAATTTCTTATCCCTTAGCAAAATATTTGTTAACATATTAACTACATTATCTTTAGTTTGTATTTTCTCCAACTATAGCAGCCCATCATCTAGAACTTCACAATCCAATGATATATCACATTAATGTTCTTTGCCTTGGAATTATATGTTGGGTTATTTTGCTAAATTATTGGTCATAGGCTAAACATCCACTAGTTTATATTTTACTAACTTGTGGGTAAAATATCCAATTAGTGGATCAGGCCTTGCCCTCGGACCCCAAACCTCTGGAGCCCTCATGGATATATTAAGATCCCCACCAATTATCAAATTTCACTAGATATTTTGCAAAAAAAATGTCCCAAAATTCTATCATATTCAGATAGCGACCATACAAATTGATGAGGATCAATGTAGAGCCAATTTCTTCAGAGAAAATCTCAATACCTTATCTAGAATTGACACTCCAGAAATCTGAGACTTTGATGTTCTTGGAATTCCACCCTATAGCTAGACTCCCTAAACAACCTCGCATATCAATACCAATAAATTTCCAACCAGTAACAGAGATTCCAACATATTTGAAGTAAAGGTCCCATCACCTATTATTTCTGGGAGAAATATGATGTTTGGATTCTTTAAATCTACTAATCTTTTGAAATCAAGTTTTTTGAGGGGCATGCTAAACTCCTGTAATTGAAAGAAAGGAATTTCATTGGGTAACTCTGCCAAGAGTTGTAAATGCTTTAAGCACCCCTTGATAGATTGTTATTTTCCTGTTTCAAGATCCTGTTGAGCCTTTTCTTTGGCCTTTGACAAATGTGATTTTCTACCCCTCCCTTTTCCCCCTTGAGAAGAAATTGAAAGTTTCCCAAAACCCCCCACAATACCTTCTGTGCATGGAAATATCATTTAGGAGCGGAGATTATATAGAATTTCCTTTTTCAGTACCTTATTAGAGAAATTCTTAGAAACAAAGACCGCAGGAGAAGAAAAATAAAAATTGGCACTAGGACATGAATACATGGCCAATGTATGGGAAAGGAATGAAACTAATGAACATGATGTAGTCGAAGAAATAACGAAGAAGGAAAACCCCCAAATTCCCCCATATATGAAAATGAGTTAACCAAAGAGTAATAGAAATAGAATTAGTAGTAGAAAACATCATCGAATTAGTAAATTCATTGGATGAATGTGCCAAACCCACTTTTGTCGATGAGTTTGTAGTCATCAAATACATGGATATTGTCCCATTATTTCCTTCTTGTAGGACATATCTGAGAAGCTCACCTTGTTACACTAACTCCCTAGTGACTGGAATGTTCAAGACATGATTCTTTTTTTTTGTATTTCTAATATCATGGGTCTTCTTGTGTAATGGAATCTCATAATATTTGACTATATGTTCATATTTGTGACATCTTCTACATCTAAAAGGAACCCCTTTGTTGTCAAGAATCTACCATTTTTCCTCTCCTTTCCCAATGTCCATCACCTTTGTGATCCATTCACGAAGATCTGTATTTATAAGAAATATAACCAAATATTTGTCCCCAAATTTTTCATGAGAATAGTTGTGGTCCAAGTACGTCCCCAAATAATTCCCCAAATCTTTAAAGATCAGCATGTTCCAATAATTTGAAGGTAAACCAGGAAAGTGGACCCAAATTGAAACAATGTCCATCCTTTCGCTACTTGCATCAAAAATTCGTGCCCAAAATTTAAAAACAAATGGGGTAAAATCGATTTTCCAAGCCTTCTGAGGAGTCCAAACCACTTTGGAGTGATCCTAAAAATTTAATTGAATCCATCCTTTTGCTAACATAGAAATTCCAGGGCATATTTTAATGTGTGGGTTTAAATATTTTTCCACCCATTCTCAAATCATGTTTATATTGAAATTATAAACTCTAGCTCGACCCACAAGGGTTTTTCCCGCCATCTCAACAACTTTCCTCATCAGGACATCTTCCCCTAAGACCATTTTCAACTTCAGCATATTTTATTTTTCTTCAAACAACGAATTTTCTTCTATTTTGAACTAGCAATCTTTTCTCCCAAGGATTTTGTTTCACCTACTAAGCCTTTAGGTCCTTCTTTCTCAAAGACGCTATCTCCACTTCCAACAGAGTTTTGTCCCTCTCCACCTTCCGTTGCCAACACCTTGTTGGGAAAACTACTTGAGGTCGACTAAATAACCTCTACCGAAGGAATCTCTCTTTCAAAGGTCAAAAGGGGATATTTAATGTGAGAAAAAACCTGATCTGGGAACCCCTTTGAAGAAAATAAATTTTCTTAGGCTGTAGAAACCCTTGAAACCCTAGGGAGAAATTTTCTAGACCATCCACCAAATGAGAGTCAAGAAAGAGCTGCAAAGAATCTAAAAATTATTGAGGTGGAGCCAATGTGAAACCCCATCAAAATACTAAAGAGGGTTGGTCCTGAATCTCAACTTCTAAGTTCAGGGCCTAAAGGAACCCTAGGTTTGGATCATCTGAAAAAGGTGCCTCTACATCCAATCCTCTATCCAAACCTCAAGCCTCTACCATAGTCGATGCCTTAGAAAAATATTATGAAATAAAATTTGAGCCCACAATGTCCATGTAGCTAACCCCAATTTTCCTTTACAGGAACTCTGGGGTGGTTATACAAATTAATCCATCCCCACATCCCTCTAGTTTGTACTCTACTTGCTCTGTATAAAATCACGAAATTTTGCAACTAATAATATGAACAATCTAAAACTAATTTCTTTTCATATAGACACATAATTTCTCTACTTATTTTACAGGAGAATAGAATAGAATTCAATACACAATCACACACTTCAACAACATAATTTTTCTAGGGAACCCAACTAGGAAAACCCTCTTCTTGATTGAGAATCTTATTGAAGAAGAACGGGTAATAGATCTCTTACAATATAATATAGTTTCAATAGAGAACACAATGATCTCCTTGCCTGAATGAGCCTGAAATCCTTGCACAAATCCTAGAAAATAAGTCCTACTTCCTAGTGCATGGGTTACTCCAATTTCTTAGTAATTAGCCCCTATTTCCTAGCGCATTCCCAAGGAAATTCTTCCTTCTTCATTACTCACACAAGCTCCTCTTGCACGTTCTTTCCCTCACAAGCTCACAATCTCACAAACTCATGCTTAAGAATGAATACAATTGTGCCTTCATTTTCAAATGGATAAATTTAGAAAATTATATTTTAGGAATTGGTTTTGTGATTGAAGAGTTAACTAAGTTGAACTAACTCATGCAACTTGTCTCATCTCAATTCTAGAACATGAGATTCAACCACTCATCCTTTTCTCAATTTAACTCACACTAGAAAACAAGAAACTTGACCTTCCACTTAAGAACATTAGTTAGCTACTTCATAACTTGTCCTAACTTTTAGGAACAAATCCTAAATTATAGGAACTCATCCTAATTTGTAGAGACTTATCCTAAATCTTAGGAATTTTCCCTTACTTATATGAATTAGCTCCTAACTTATAGGAATTTGAGCATGCTAAGTAATAACTCGTTGAGGTCCCTTTGATTAAGAAACAAATCAAGGAACCTTTCTCGCTATTATTTCAACACTCCCTCTTAGGGAGGAAGGTGCTTCTGGAAGAACCTAATCCATCTAGATCTGTCTCCAATACTACCATGGTCTCCATTGTTGCAGTTGCTCCCTCTGAACTAGAAGACTTCCCTGATTTCTTCTGTAGAACCTGCTTTGAAGACCTATTCTTTCCCACCATGTTCTATGAGTCCATCACTTTAGTCATAAGTGCCATGTACCCTATGTAACTTTTTGGTTGCTTCCTATAGCTAGAAGTAATACTAGAATATTTAACTCTATTCCAATCTCCCTTGATTAAATCCTCTACCCACTTGGCTCAAAATCTCCCTATATTGGAATTCACTAATTGATAGTTTAACTCGACTTGCCTTGGGTTATCGTCATCATCATCTTGTTGGCCAACCTAACTTCCAACTAGCTTAGACTAAAAATGAGATAGTAGCTAAGGCTCCATATTGAGAGCTCTATCCTGCTCTCGCTCAACCACCACTTCTCTACTCTGAGCTCTCCCAACCTTGTTGCTCAAGGTTGCACCTATCTCTAGTTGCAACTTGGAAAGGTTCATCATCCTCACACCTATCTGCTTCACTGTCCCAGAAGCTAAATGCTTGAGGTATGTCTTACCTCTTGTTGTAGCTCCTAGAGACATCCCCTGGGTTGAAGAGACACCAGTGCCTAGGACATATTAATGAGTGTTTGCAAGATTTGCTGGAGTAGCTCACTTACACTCAATAATAAACATATTTTTTAAAAGGCTCAGTTCAAAATATTCTTTAAGAAGATAAATGCAAATTTGGTAGAAAAATAAAACTCATAGAAGAATTAAATTATAGTTTCAGTGGCCAACATTACTTGAGTATGAAGTTCATTAATCATTGTAGCATATGGAAGAGAAGAATTGTAGAGAATTTAAACCAAACACACAGGGCTTAATTCATAATCCTGTGTCAGACTTCAGCATGAAACAGGTGAAAATAACACCAAATGAGATGTTAGATTACATGGAGCACATATTAAGGATGTTAAATTTTACCAGTCACAAGCATCTTAGATCAGCATTAGACATAGATGAATCTATGATTTCATAAAAACACATCCAACAGCTACTATTACATGTAATCTGAAAAGAAGAATGGAGATAAATGGATAAACACAAAGGATAATACATACTACAGCCTCATGTGAGCCAGAATCACCAAAAACTTTCATTAATCTTCAAACAGGGCATACATTCCATTCACAATTGCAGAGCTTCCCTCTTGAAACAAAATTCAGAACCCTTAATAATGAATCATAAATTGTTTTTATAGGGCCTCACAACGAGAACCCCTTACAAAATATTCCTTCTTGATTTCCCAATGATTCATCATAACAAAAAGATGTGAGCATGCTAGTAGCACAGCTATATTAGCTAAACCCTAACTAACTGGAGTTCATTACTGGAAATAAAATATTTACAGAAACATAAAAAATAAAGTGTCATGATTAACACAATCAAAATATCTTCAGTCATGGTAGATCGATTGAGGAGGAAGAGTCGTTGGATCAATGTTCTGGAGTAGTGGAGGGTTGATGAATTGATCACATCTCTACCACAGCACTGGACTTGGTAGAGGAGCACGAAAGAACACCTAATAGGAAATCTTAATATTTGTGAGCTCTTTGTATTGAGCCTATGGGGAAATAAATTATTCACCAACCCCAACAGTTGGAACTCTTTCCTCAAATAGTTGACCACAGTTTTACCCTTCAAGGTGGCAGTCTTCTCATGGGATGAATCAACCCTACTCTTGGCCTCTACCAGCATCTGAATGTATTTCTCCCAAGGGATTAACACTCCTACAAGGTCCCAACAACTGGGCAATCCTACTCGAACCCTGTGTTCTAACTCTCAATCGAAGGCAGCTACATCCTTCAATACAACTTCCAGGAATTCTTCAGCTTTAGATATGGCTTCTTATTTTTGGACTACCTTAGAGATCTCTATGATTGCAGGCACCTAATCCACCACATCTATGGCCTGTAGGTTTTAACCCCGTACAGAAATTACCTGCATATGAATTCTAAGAACAGAAAATAAACAATGTGAGAGCATAACACATAAAACACATATACATAGAGATTTTCCCCTCGATCCCAAAACCGGGACTACCAGCTTGATTTTTCATTATTTTCCTTTCAATGTTACAATACATATTTATACATGTCGAAGCATCTAATACCATGGATCGAAAAATCATCGCGTCCAAAACCATGTGCGAAAACCATGCACAAAACCATAGGTAGGTCCGCCCAACCTAATATAGGGTCCAAAAAAAAAAAATCTCAGGGCACTACCCCGGACCCTGTATAGGGGCTAACCACCCCCCTCAAACCCCCTGTGACCCCCCCGCTACGCAATCGGTGCAATGACGGGGGGGCTCCGCCCCCCCTCTAACCCCCTGATTAACTAGGTAGGCTAGTCGTGGAAAGAATATAAGACAACCCAACATTCTCCCACTTGTTGTTTTCTTTCCACAGGGGGCCACAAGAGAGCTTATTCGTTTATCCAGCCCTGAAATGCCCATTATTTCTCTGCACCAAGAGAACTTCTCAAAGCTCATAGATTTTCTCAATGCATCTGCAGTATTCTTCAAAATGTCCACCTTTACCAACAACACCTTTTTGTCTTCTATCATATCCCTCACAAAGTGATACTCAACATCATTGTGCTTTGTCTTTGAATGGTAAGCAAGGTTCTTTGCCAAGAAAATTTTACTTTAGTTGTCACAGTCTATCCTTATAGCTCCCTGTACTAACCCCATACTTGAACATAATCTCTACAACCAAATTGCTTCCTTGCTTGCATGAGTGGCTGCCATGTATTCTGCCTCTTTAGTTGATAGTGCCACTACAAATTATTTCTTACTCATCCAACTAACTGCACCTCCAAATAGGTTAAACACATACCCACTCGTGGATCTTCTCTGATCCAGATCTCCAACCAGTCTGCATCAACAAAGCCACGAACATCCAACACTATGTCCAATCCTGGTCTTCCTTGGTAGCACAAACCATAATCACTAGTGCCACGCAAATAACTAAAAACCCGCTTCACTGTTGTGCATTGCTCCTTCCCTGGTTTTGACATAAACCTGCTCAATACTCCCACTACATGTGCAATGTCTGGTCTAGTATAGACCATTGCATACATCAGGCTACTTACTACACTTTCATATGGAACATGGGACATTTCCTCTTCCTCTTCTTGTGTCTTGGGACAATGTTCGACAGATAAATTTACACCTACAGGAATAGGAACCTTCACCGATTTATGATCCTGCATATTAAACCTCTACAGTATTGTCTCAACATACTTCCTCTGGCTTAACCAGTGCTTCTTCTTTGCTCAATCTCTTCTAATTTCCATGCCCAAAATATAGTTTGAACCACCAAGATCTTTCATGTCGAATTTGGAAGACAATTGGGTCTTCAAATCCTAGATAATTTCTTTGTCATTTCCAACTAGCAACATATCATCCACATACAAGACTAGATAAATAATACGGTCACCAATTAATTTAAAATACACACAATGATCTTCTTTGCTTCTAGTGAAGCCAAGTCCCTGTATAAATGTATCAAATTTTTGATACCACATCCTTGATGATTGTTTTAACCCATACAGAGACTTCTTTAGCTTGCATACCAATTATTTCTTACCCTTCACCGCAAAACCTTCAGGTTGCTTCATGTAGATCTCCTCTTCCAAATCCCCATGAAGAAATGTTGTCTTCACATCCATCTGTTCTACCTCAAAATCAAAAGTAGCAGCAACAGATAAAAGTAATCTAATAGAAGCTATCTTGGCAACAGGAGAAAAAATATCACCAAAATCAATTCCCGGCACCTGGGAATAACCTTTTGCTACCAACTGAGCTTTGTATTTCTCCACCTTTCCTTCTTCATTTGTCTTCTTCTTGAACACCCATTTTCTGCCAATGGGTTTTCTTCCAGCCGGCAACTCCACCAGATCCCAAGCCTCGTTTTGTGCAAAGATGCCATTTCATCAACCATGGCCTCTTTCCAGAGTTTGCCATCCTCTGAATCTACTGCTTCCTTCACAGTTCTGGGATCATCATCAGTAACAGATAAAGAAAAATTTGAACAGAAAGCAGATGGGCTATACCTTTCTGGCCTCCTTCTTTCTCGAACTGATCTTCTCACACCCAGAGTTTGTGGCTCTTCATCTTCTGATTCCTCTTCTGCTGTAGAGTCTGATTCTTCCTCGTTAAGCTCAAACTCTATCTTGTCGGGTTCCTTTGGTTGGACTTCACGTTTAATAACATCTTTCACCTCTCTGAACACCACATCTCTGTTGTACACAACCTTCCCTGTTACTGGGTTCCAAAGCTTATAACCCTTTAAACCATCCTTATACCCAATAAAGATGCACTTTTCAGATTTACTATCCAACTTGGTTCTTTTCTCCTTTGGAACATGTACATATGCATCACATCCAAATACCCTCAAATGTGAAAGAGAGGGTTTCTTACCAATCCATACCTCTTGTGGAGTCTTATCCTCTAACGTTGATGAAGGTGATCTGTTGACCAGGTAACATGTTGTCTCAACCACCTCTGCCCAGAATTCCTGTCCTAACTCGACAGCACTGAGCATGCTTCTTGCCCTTTCCATCAACATCTTGTTCATTCTTTCTGCAACTCCATTTTTCTTAGGTGTGTATGGAGTAGTCTTTTGTCATGCTATACCACACTTCTTACAGAACTCTTCAAATTCCTGACTGCAAAACCCTCCACTGTTATCTTTTCTCAACACCTTTATCTTCTTCTTTGTCTAGTTTTCCACCAGAGCCTTAAATTCTTTAAACATGTCAAAGAATTTAGATTTCTTCTTAAGGAAATATATCCATGTATTCCTTGAGAAGTCATCTATAAATGATAAATAGTACACAAACTTACCCAATGATGGAACCTTCATAGGTCCAAACACATCACTGTGCACAAGCTCTAATATATGTTTCGCCTTCTTACCACCAGAGGGGAAACTCACCCGATTCTGCTTCCCATATACACAATTTTCATAGAAATAAAAATCCAGAGAACTATTACTCATACCTTCTACCATACCTCTACCATGAAGTATTCGAAGGCCCTTCTCTCCAATATGTTCAAGCCTTCGATGCGACAACATGGTCTTCTCTCCAGAGACCACTAGATTTTCTGCTCCACTTTCAGGAACCATAGAACTGTTGCACCCATCAACAACAGTGCCACCTTGCAGCTTGTACAAAGTTCCAATCCAATCTCTCCGCATCAATACCAGTGCTCCCTGAACCATCTTGCAGGTATCTTTCTCGAACACTATTTTTACACCTACATCATCTAGCTTGGTTATAGAAATCAGATTTCTGGCCAATGCAGGAATGTGCAGGACACCCGAAAGTGTTCTAACCCTTCCACCTTGCAAATTTGACTTTACTTTTCCACGACCAATGATTCTAGCCTTCTTGTCATCCCCCAAGAAGACATCATCACCATCATATTTATCATACTCGAAGAACCACTCTCTATGGGGAGTGAAGTGAAAGGATGCACCTGAGTCAATCAACCATGCCTCATGATCTACATGTGTACTTGAAGAAGCCAAGTACACATCCCCACCTTCATCTGAGGTGGTTTTCTCCTCTACAGAAGGAGCATCATCAAATCCCTTTCCTTTGTCAGGAGCTTTAGATTTACTGTCCCTTTTGTAGTGGCCTTCCTTTCCGCGTTTCCAGCACACCACCTTTATAGGTTTTCCTGTTGATTTAGATCTCCCACTCGATGACTTGTTTTTGTTTTTGTTATGGGATCATCCTCATACAGACAAGGCATCACCATTCTAGCTCTCCATATTTTTCTGTCTCATCTCCTCCGTCAGCAAGGATGAGACTATTTCATCAAACTGCAAGGCAGTTGCATTGCTACCTATTGCAATAACTAGACTATCCAACGAATCTTGTAGAGAACACAACAAACTGATGCACTTATCTTCATATGAAATTTTAATATCAATAGATGATAACTGACTTACCATAGTATTAAATGCATTCAGATGCTCTATCACCGAGTCTCCATCTTTCATCCTTAGATTATACAGCTTTTTCCGTAGGAACGGTTTATTCACCAGAGACTTAGATTGGTACAAAGTCCTTAACTTGTCCCACAAAGCCTTAGTCGTAGCTTCCCCTGATACATTCAGCAATACTGAATCTAAGACACATAATCATTTGTGTTCTTTGCCTTCTGATCCAACTTTTTCCATTCTTTATCAGACACTCCCATTGGTTTAGTACCTGGATCTACCGCGATCCACTGATCTTTATCCGCCAACAGATCCTCCATCTTGAGTTTCCACAACTCAAAACTTTGACCATTAAATTTCTCGATCTCTATCTTTCCATTGCTCCTCATATTCTTTCATGACCAAAATCGATCTCGCAGATCTCCCACTAAACAGGTTCTACCACAGGCCCAAGTGAAACCCCTCAGCAATAAAGGCATCCCCTTGAAGCCAAAACAGCTCTGATACCAAATGTAGGTTTTAACCCCGTACAGAAATTACCTGCATATGAATTCTAAGAAAAGAAAATAAACAATGTGAGAGAATAACACATAAAACACATATACACAGAGATTTTCCCGTCGATCCCAAAACTAGGACTACCAGCTTGATTTTTCATTATATTCCTTTCAATGTTACAATACATATTTATACATGTCGAAGCATCCAATACCATGGACTAAAAAACCATCGCGTCCAAAACCATGGATCGAAAACCATCGCGTCCAAAACCATGTGTGAAAACCATGCACAAAACCATAGGTAGGTCCGCCTAACCTAATATAGGGTCCAAAAGAAAATTCCCCGGGGCGCTGCCCCAGACCTTGTACAGGGGCTAACCGCGCCCCTCAAACCCCCCGTATAGGGGGGGCTACCGCCCCCCCCCCCCCCCCCCCCCCTTGTGACCCCCCCGCTGCGCAGTCGGCGCAACGAAGGGGGGGCTCCCCCCCCCCCTCTAACCCCCCAGTTAACTAGGTAGGCTAGTCATGGAAAGAATATAACACAACCCAAAATGGCCCTCAACTCACTGAGTGGATTTTCATTAACATACTGGATGAATTTCTTAGGAGTCTGAGCATTCTTTTCACTCTCTTCCTTGGAAGACAAGATGAAGGATTCATAGTCTTTCATTACAATCTTTTATTCAACCATTAGAGTTATGTACTCCCAGTGATTCTTAATCTCTGCTATGATTTCATCCCATATCAGTTCCTTTGCCTGGAGGAGGGACATGTTTCCTTCCAGTCTTTCTTTGATCTCAGTGATTTCTTTAATAGTTGCCTGTAAATTCTAGTTGATCAGCTTTATATTATTCTTGGCAGTCTCGAGTTGTTTCTCATTTTATGCAAGGGTCTAATGGGAATTTTCCAAATCCATTTGTACCTTCTTGAGTTCCCATTCTTAGAGTTGTATCCCGGTGAGGGTCTTGATAAGCTTCTCTGTAGGGTTTTTAGGATTCTCTGGAACGAGCATTGCAAAAATGTAGGAGTCTATCTTCTATTGAATCTTTGCTACCTACTTCTTGAGAGCCACTACCTCATTGTTCCTATCTATTAGAACCTTGGCCAGGATCTCTTTATCTTCCTCCACATGTGCCAGTTCTTTGGATCACACATGTTCACTTGCAGGAATCTTTAGCTTATGCCTCAACTCCTAAATATCAACCTATGAACTCTGGAAAATATTCTAAAAAGCGGCCTTGTCTTCTGGGTTCACTCTAGGCTTCACAATCATTTCTTTGAATCTCTCATTCTGCATATGTAGAGCTCTATAATTAGCTCTCTCTTGTTTCAAAATTGTTGTAGCCTTCTCCAACAACTTTTTGGCCTTACTTATGGTCATGGCATTCTTGTTTAACTCATTGTATAGCATTTCCCCCACCTGCCTATGGAAGTTGATCTTGTTTGGTAGGGGGACACTTGTCAGGTCCAGAGACACATCCAAAGCCTTGAACTGTGAACCTGAAGGTAGTGACTGTGCCAAAGGGTGGTGCAGTGAGAATTTCATTTGGTTCCTCTCCAAGTCCATAGCAGCTAGGAGTCTGGTCTGATATGAGACCAAATGTGATTCCATTTGTTGCTACATCTCTTCCCTGGTATTCTTATTTCTTTCCTCAATTTATTTCCATGCAGGCCAAATGGGCTCTTTCCTAGTTACACCCCCAATCGAAATTAGAATGGCTACCTCCGAAGATAATGAGGTAGTGGCTTGCAGTGGATCTTCTAAAGTTACCTGGAAGCTTGGTTGGTCTGGTTTTATCTCCACCAGCATAGTTTCAATTTCCTCTTCCTCTACCTCTTGAGCTTTAACTTTCTTGATGGTGTGAATTTCCTCCATCTCCAAGTCCTCGGCTTCATCCATGGTCATTTTTTGTGCCTTGTATTTTGTTGTTGGAGTCTCAATCCCCATGTCTGTGTTAATGGCCCATGAATCAAGGTTAGTATTCCATTCAATCTCAAGCCTAGATTCATGATCATAAGTTGAATCATTAATGGTATTTCTCCTTTTTGAAATAACACCATGAGGGTCATAATGCCATACATCTCCCATCTCAAAAATAATTTCTTTTAGTAGCTCTTTAGCTGCCTAAAAGGCCTATCTGGTGTTGACAATGAAAGGACCTACAGGTTTACCCAATTTGAACATATACCCCTTTTTGGCAAGGACAAAATGAGATAGGTCAACATTCAGGCTCTGTCTAATGAATTCCAAGGAAAATATCCTCATTGGAATGAACACAAGTAGGTGATAAGGAGGAAGCTCACACCCATAAACCCTAATATATGTGTATTCCTCAAAAAAATACCAGTCACCCACCCTGGTATCTTTGCTGAGTTGGAGAATCTCTTTCTACTGGGGAATGATCCTTGGGGAGAGATAATATGAATATATTTGTAAGCAATGGCCATGTAAGAGGATATAAATTGGGAGTATCCCTAATTGTTTGGTTTTCGCCTAACAGCAACATCCCAGTTAAAGACTAACTTCCTCTGCTTGTTTGGGGCCATCAGACTGAGACCTAGGCACTCAAATTCATCAACATGAGTGTATAGGAACATGTAAAACATTAAGGAATAATATCTTAAAAATGAACTAGTAGAAAACTATTGTAGCTAGAACTTCATGGACTCAGTCAGGAACGAACGTATGTCAAAAAGATGACCTGGTTGCATCATTTATTTCAAAAACCCTATAATGGACTTTGTGGCAATGTTGGCATCATCTTCTCCAAACATATGGGAAATTACAGTAAGAATAGGTTGCATTTCTTCTATGAATATGGACACTGGGATAGTTTCAGTAATGGGCAAGGCTTGGTAACCAGTGGCTAGATTCAGTTGCAAGAAGGCATGTTGTTCCCCAGCTGAGAGGGCAGCATAGTTGTAGAACAGAGTGGTCACGGTGACTTTTTTAGGTGTAGGAGAAGTAGGGTACACTAAATCCTTTTGGATAAGTTCAGGGGTCACCTCCAAGATTTTGGCTCCAGTAGAAAAAATGAAATAATTCTTCTTCTCGATGTAAGATGCAGCTAACCATGAGATAAACTCGGGGAAATGATACACAACAGGCATAATTTGATAGTAAAGGCCTGAGTCAATGACTCTGAAAGGGTCTCCCCCCTGACATGGTGTCCATATAGGTTGAACTGGAGGTCTAACAGGTTATAAGGATAGGAGGGGTCAAAAATTTGAGCCTTTATATCCAATAGTGGCTCGATGTTGGAGGAGGGTTGGACTCCCTAGGCTTTGGGGATCTTTGGAGTTGGTTTCTTCATTTTCAACATAGATACAAACAAGTTGCAGGCAAGGAGACTAACTGTTTACCTAGTTGACTGGGTGGGAGCTGGAGAATGACGTTGGTGGGAGCCTTGGATCCATTCAAGGGTTGAACGTCAATGCAGACCAGCTCAAACAACGGGAGTGACTGGTAACATGAAGTACATTTTAAATTCAAACGGTTGCAGTGGGAGGGATCTTTATAGGAGGATGGGAAATAGTCATCTGACGTCATATGACATCACAGGGAGGACACATGGTGGAGGATGATTGGGGAGGTGACAGGTGGACAAGAGCGGGGGGGGCTTTACCATTTACTTGTGGTTCTCACTTGTTGACAGGATGAGTGGGTCCATCTCGTGGCAGGTGGTCTCCATATCTCTCCAATGTGTGAATGATTGGGGAGCGGGATCAAGTTGAGACCCACCAGAATCATTCTGGGTCGTTGATCGACAGATACCTCCCCGCTAAATTTTCCACTATAGGGGGTAGCATCAGTTTATTTTTCACATATGTTACCCCTTGGAAGTGTCTCCAGGGCCGGTTGCGTGGAGGTGAATGATGATCCGCCCTCAGACCTACTCGACCATTAGCCCCAACTTTGTTCCTTTGCTATTTTCTCTTATCAAACTATTGTGCCCACTTAGTGAAGGACTATATCCTTATGAGCTATGACACTAGAGGTTCTTGGTGTATCACTAGGACCCAAAAGTTCCCACATGATCCATTGATCTATTTTTGAGCCAAATATTCTTAATGCCGCCCGCTTAACACACACACACAAAATGTAGGGTATACAACAACACCTTTATTGAAGATGACATAATATCCCTTGTCCTCAAGGGTTGCTACTGAAACCAAGTTTTTCTTCAGCCCTAGAACATAGAGAAATTTTTTGAGATGAGAGATCTCGAATTCTCCCTCTCAAATATGATGATACCAAATCCCTTGGTTGCATACTTGCCATTATCTCCAAGCTCGATACGAACCTGCATATCTCCTCCAGCTAACTAAAATACTCCATATTCCCGGTCATGTGAAAAAAGGAACCTAAATCAATATACCATGTGTCAATGATTACTAAGCTTTCTATGCAAGCTATCAATGAGAAATATTTCTTAAACTAAGAAGAAAACCCATCTACCTTAGTTGATGAAACCACATGCTCCTTATTCGACCCCTTCTTCTTCTGATTTGGACACTTAGTAGTGTAGTGCCCAAACTCATGGCAGTGGAAGCACTTTATCTTACTTAGATCCTTGTTCTTCTTGTCACTCTTCTAACTAGTCTCACCCTTCCCCTTGCCTTTCTTTCCCTTATGTTCACCTTCAAGATGAAAATTCTCCTCTTCATTCTCAAACTTCAAACCCTTGCCACTGCTGCTAGTAGAACCCTCAATAATACTGATCTTGAGCTCCTCCTAAGTGAAATCATTCCACAGACGTTCCCAGTCTGGTAGCTCATCTCATCTATTTATTCCCTAAACGAAAGTTTTCCATTCCTTGGTAAACTCATTTATAGTTGTCTACACAAAGCTCATTATATTATGGTTTCTCTCCTATAGCTGAAATCTCTTCTCAGACTCCTAGAATCCTGGAGAGATAGGAAGCTATGTTCTCTCCCTTTTACATCTTTGTGAGCCTCAGTTTCTCCTTGAGAATCATTTTATGATTCTCAGATGGATCCTAGTATAGCTTAACAACGACATCCCACATATCCTTTGTTGTATTCTTTTCTATAATATGTGGAGTTATATGATCTCGAACTCCATCAAGTATCATCCTCTTCGCCTTGGACATATCCTTCTTGTACTCATGGAAATGGATAGGATCTGTCAGTACAACTATAATAGTTGTCACAAACTCCTTCAGACCAATCTCATCAATAGAAAGATCATCTTGTCCTTCCATACACCAAAGTTATAGGCTTTGTCAATTCTATCCTAATCTTTGAGACTTTTCGTCTCCATCTTCTCCTACTTAGATTTCTTCCAAATCTGAAATTTATGTGTTGGTCGATTCTGTTCACTGATCTAATACCATGTAGAAAATCCATGAAATTATGTAACTACTAATATGAACAATTTGAAACTAATTTCTTTTCAAATATACATAGAATTTCTCTATTTATTTTGCAATGAAATAGAACAAAATTCAATACACAATCACACAATTCAACAACACAATTTTTCTAGGGAACCAAACTAGGAAAACTCTCTGCTTGATTGAGAATCTTATTGAATAAGAATGAGAAATAGATCTCTTATAATAAAATATAGTTTCAATAGAGAATACAATGATCTCCATGCTTGAACTAAGCTTGAAACAATCTACAAGACCCCTAATTTGTTTGCCTTATTTCCTTGCTTGAATGAAACCAAAGTCCTTGCACAAACCCTAGGATATAAGCCCCTATTTATTAGTGCATGGGTTGATCCTATTTTTTAGGAATTAACCTCTATTTCCTATCACATTCCCAAGGAAATTATTCTATCTTCAATACTCACACAAGATCCTTCTTGCACGTTCTTTCCCTCATAAGCTCATAAACTCAAAAAATAGTGCTCAATAATGAATATAATTGTGCCTTTGTTCCTCCTTATAAGCTTTTGTTAGTGTTGTTGGACCTACCAACATTCAGGGGATCACCCTGGTATGAAGTCCCAACTAGACCTCACACAGCTTGGTGTGGGAGTCCCATATGGTATGATGGCCGATTACCATTGCCTTAAGGATTTGCCTCAACTCTTGCTTGTTAGAACAGGAGAGTGGTTCGCTTTGTCTTCAAGAAGTGAGTTTCGCATGCCTAGTGAGTGTAAGTGTACTTATTTCAATGGTTCTTTCATTGTGAGGGGAAAAGGTGAAGGTGAGTTCCAAATTGAGAGGGATCAGTCCCAACTCGGCTAGGAACACACAACACAAAGGTCATACACAGCTTCCGGCAGAGCATTCCACTTGAATGTGGCAGTCACAACTTACAAGGAAAGATAACATGTACAACACTCATGGATCAGTCTAAGAGGAGTGCAACGGTTGTTACAGCAAGGTTCATGTGAAAGGTTTGTCTGATTTCTGGCAGAGCGGTCAACATGGATAGGACAACATTAACATCATATATAACACATTTCCATTAATAGATTATGCATTACAACAAATGAATCAGTTCAAATGTAAAACACATGGTTAAAGAAACATGCATTACAAGTGTTAAAGATCGGTCTTACAACAAATACAATACATGTGTGAAAATGTGCTGGCCTATTGACAGGCTTCTAAATTAAGGAAAAGTTCCAAGACACATTGTTACACCATACATCACTAACCCTGTCAGCGGGGTGTTGGAGCCACTACTTACTCCTCAAAGAAAATATTACAGACTCTCTTGGCTATGTGGGAGGAGCTGAGGTGAAAAGTCCTTTCATGTACAAATTAGGGGGGTATTTATAGCCAAGGGTGAAACTGACCCTTGTGGTTGTTTGACTACCCTCATGACCGTTCGACTTTCATGACTTTCTGACTTACATGATTCTATGTTCAACAAGTGGGTCTCTTGGATTTCCATGTTACATCACATTGATTTACAATAAGCCCATAGTAGAGATGTGGGCTACATGACTCATGACTTGACTCGACATGACTTGAAATGACATTGCTGGTACATTCGTGTTGTCGTTGAAGTGCATGTCGAGCTAGAGTGCTGCTGAGTGATGGATGTCTTCATGGTGTACCATAGCTTCACCTCTACATGGTGAAGTGCATGGAGTCTTTGATGGTCCTTGGTTCACTTGGTGAAGCTTTAGCATGTTGCTCCTTGATTTCATGTTGGAAGTCTTAACAGGATCACTTGTTCGCGAAGGTGCATGTTCGTTGCATTCATCTGCTTCGCATGCTTCGCTCGTTTGTCCATTGGTGAACCTCTCCATCTGCATGTGCTCCCTTTGTTCATCCCATTCGTCACCTTGACATGTTTGTTTGTGTACCTATACCTTCAGTCACTCATGATGAGATGACATCAAATCTAAAACCTCCTAGTCTACCATGACACATGATCATTCGAATGCAAGTGACCAGGAGAGGTAGCAGGGCTGTGACGTAGGATGATGGCTCCAAGCAACTGCTGATGAAAACCACGCAAGAGTCACTAAGAGATGGAGATAGGCGATATGAGTCAACAGTGATTAACTGCAAGGTCTAGCTCGGCTGGGAAGAAAAATTGCACAAATTTTGGGAGGAACAGTCCGGGCTGTTGGAAGGCAAGGCAAGCATGCTCTGTGTATTTTCTGGGATGAACAGCCAGCAGAGGCTAGACAGCCAAATTTGTGCAATTTTCCATAGGAATGGGTCGGGCTACATGAGGGGTCAGCAAGTAGGGATTGCACAATTTTCCTGGGGAACTCCCAGGAGACTAGCAACCAGATCTACGCAATTCCCAGAGGGAACTGCTAGTTGGCTGCTGGGGTCACTAGTAGCTAGATCTGTGTAATTCCTAGAGGGAACTGCTAGTTATTTGTTGGGGTCACTGGCAACAAGATCTGCGCAATTCCCAGAGGGAACTGCCAGTTGGCTGCCCAGTCACTGGCAACAGAAACTACACAATTCCTGGAGGGAACAGACAGTTTGCTGCTAGGAGCTATTGGCTGGGAAAACTATATTAAGGCTGGGAGGTCAGCCTGTTTATCATCTCTGCACAATTTATGAGCTGAGTTGACTGATGGGAAATGGGATGCCTGCTCATGAGCACTGCGTAATTTCTGAGATGAACAGTCGGTCGACTATCCGGGTGGCCAGCATGAGTGCTGATTAAAATGCTTGCGAGCAGCACAACTTGAAAGAACTAGCTTGGTGCTTCTACATTGTTCTAGTTGACAATCAATCAAGTCGAAAGCAGGGTGATGGTCTGGTTGTCAATGAAGAGTCTGGTCATCAGAACTTCAGCAAAAATGACTAAGTGTGTGAACAGTCGAAAGATGCATAGGTGATCATACAGACACACACTTGCATGTCTTGATTACGAAACTACCAAACCATATGGATGCATACGTTAAACATGACTAACCAACGATGCAAGCGAGAAGCGCGACACTCGTGATTGATCGTTCATGATCGAGACGACACTTGCACGACAGTGAATGTGACTCCATGTGTGAGTGCGACAGATGCTTTCATGGCGAACACATCAAACACATACGAAGCAAAGACTTTGATCATAACTAGAAAATGGTCGCAAGCATGACTTAGACATCAACATGCAGAGACTTGAGTGCAATAAACAAGCAAGGTAAATGTAAAGGCTCACACGAGCTCACGGAGTGAACCCAAGTGTGTGTAGTCATCAAGTGAAACTCTCCAAGGGAGGCTCCAAAATTGGTGTAGGCCAAAATTTTGGAGGGTGGTTGTAGCCACTACAACAACTTTTCAAATGGCTAAATCTGGAAAATTATATTTTAGGAATTGATTTTTTGATTGAAGAGATAAATGGGTTGAACTAACTCATGCAACTCATCTCATCTCAATTCTAGAAATTGAAATTCAATCACTCATCCTTTTCCCAATTTAACTCGCACTAGAAGACAAGAAACTCGACCTTCTACTTCAGTGCATTATTTAATTTCTTCATAACTTGTCCTCACTCTTAGGAACAAATCCTAAATTATAGGAACTTGACCTAATTTGTAGGGACTTATCCAAAATATTAGGAACTCATCCTAACATATAGGAATTAGGTCCTAACTTATAGGAATTCAAGCATGCTAAGGAAGAACTCGTTGAGGTCCCTTTGATTAAGGAAAAAATTAAGAACCTTCCTCACTACTATTTTCAACATGCTCTTCTACCTCCATGTTCCCCACAACATGCCAGGTCAGCTATGGATTGGATTTTTTCTTCCCAAGTCATATACGTTGTTCAAACTTCTGAAAATCCATTGCTTAATGGACAACTACAATGATCCAGGTGGTTGTTGGTGGCCACCCACCTATCCCATTTGGACCCCCACAACTGTCTCTTTTAGTCTTTTCAGTTTCCTCAATTGTAGCATATTTTACTATTTTTAGCAGTTTTTTCAGGTCCTAAACTTCCGGAGTTGCTTTGAGGCCCTAAACAACGTTTTTTGGGAAATCTACCGCAACGATTCTTTTGTTAAAGAATCGTCTTTTCTGTCGTAGTCCTCGGAGAGATCTTTCCAACGGGCTATCATGCGCGTCAAACGGAGATAATATGACCAATTCGCGACCTCGGGAAGTTGATGTACCAACTTACCCAGAAACGGGGCCCACAATTTGGAGTTTCATCTTCTAGGGTTAGGTTTTGGAATGTGAAGGGTTTTCCATTGTTTCTCAACAATAAATAGGCCTTCGAGCCTCATTGTAACACAGTTCAGAGGCATGTAGCCACCACATCTCTTCTCAGAGATAAGCTACCATCGCCCTAGCTGGTTTATTTCCATTGTTGTTTGTAAACATATTTCAATATTTATATTAATGAAATGAAGTATTATTTCCGCTGCATATCTGTGTTATGGTTATCTCTGTAATTTGTTGCGTTCCTATTTAAATCTGGATCAGTGGTATCAGAGCGGTCTGCTTTTTCTCTATTTTTCTTTGCATGTCCCCAACGAGGTCGAGATATAAGGAGTTAGGGCTTGAACTGGTCGAACCTTTGCAAGACCAGCCTCACAAATCTCGACGACCTCCCATGGCGGATGAGAAGAAAGATGAGGGGGTAGGAGATCCTATCAAAATCTTGCTCGAAGAAGTGCTCGAGCAGCAAAGGAACGCGATGATGGATAGCTTTGCACAGATCCTTCAGCGGCTACCCAGAGGCGACGCATCGGCTTCCAATAGCTACTATGGAAACGCCACACCGTTTAAGGTACAAGTTAATTTTGAAATCCCCATATTCGAGGGTCAGATAGATGCAGATGCCGTAGATAAATGGTTAAATCTACTAGAGGGTTATTTTTCTGTTCATGAATTTTCAAGTCGGGGAAAGATTGTTTTCGCTCTTCTCAAAGCAGCCCCCCACGTCAAGGACTAGTGGAAAACCTACTGCAAGCAGAAGGATAAAAGTATAGGCTCACTATTTTCAGCTGCACCCACTTGGAATGACTATCGGGATGCCATCAAGGAGCAGTACTACCCTGTCAAAAGCTATGAGGACAAATACATCAAATGGACCACACTGCAACAGGGACGAGACCAAGATGTGCCGGAGTTCACAAACATTTTTCATACCCTTCGCACACAGTTGGGTATCAAAGATTTTGAGCTACATCTGGTACTCAAATACCGCGGCTACCTACACAAATACATCCAGGAAGAGATGGAGTTCTTAAACATCTCCTCACTCGGCACAGCATACCGATACGCTGTCAAAATCGAGCAAAAGTTCAAACAGAAGAAGCGAGACTTTGGATCTGCAAATCCGAAGCCAAAAGGACAAAGCCAAGGCGGGGTGACCCAAGACAACCTGTCGAAGCCATAAGAAAAGAACAACACCACGAAGCCGAAGAAGGACACAGGAAAGTGGTGTGAGTTCCATAAGAGTCCCACTCATAACACAAGTGAGTGTCGGACCAAGCAGTCGTTGGTGGCTGATTTGAAGGCTTCCGAATCAAATGCATGTTCTGACCCTGAGCCAGAACCCGACAAGGGGAATGGCAAAGGGAAGCAGATCATTAATGCAGAGCCCAGTGCCACTATTTCCACCACCAAGATCCAGAAGAATGAGCCAGAAGACACAGAGGAGGGGGAGTGCCTTTTCCACTCACAAATGTGGGTGAAGGGTTCACCGCTACAATTCATTGTTGACAGTGGGAGCCAGAAGAACCTCATTTCAGTAGAGGTCATGAAGCGGTTGGGCCTACCGACTACACCACACCCGCAGCTGTATAGTATCGGGTGGCTTCATGAAGGACGAGATCTCAAAGTTCGCCAGCAGTGCCGCCTTCCCTACAACATCAAGCCCTTCACAGACGAGGTATTGTGTGATGTTACACCTCTGGATGTTTGCGATGTACTATTAGGCCAGCCATACTTGTGGAGGCGACATGCTGTGTATGAGTCAAGGCCTCACGTTGTCATTATTTCTTTGGATAATTCATTATATAGGATACCAGAGGTAGCCCCACCTACCGCCACCTCTTTGATCACTGCCAAGAAAGGCAGCAAGCTCATCTCCCAGACTAGGAAATTCATTTTATGTCTGATTCGCTCCCAAAGTAAGGGGAAGATCGTTGCTACATCCATGACCCCTACGAAGGGTTCCTCCACGCAGCAGCAACAAAAGGATATGGTCATGACAAAACATAGGAACAACTTCTTCTCACCCACAGGGGTACCACACAAGTTTCAGGTGGGCAACAAATTTTGGTTGCATCGACAGAAAGAACGCCTTACTAGAACCCATCAGAAGCTCAGGTCACTCCGACATGGTCCTTACACCAGTACCAAGGCTACGGGCAACAATGCTTTGAAGCACAACATTCCTCCATTCCTTCGCTTGCACCAAGTGATCAATGTGGACAGTCGTCGACCATGCTTGCCACCATTTCTGGACACATCAGAGATTGCAGAATAGCTCAATAGAGATCCAGCTCAACAGAAGCTTCCTCATCTCAGGTAGGAACTCAACGCAATGGGGACCATTGCTTCCTAGGGGGGGGGGAATGATCCAGGTAGATGTTGGTGGCCACCCACCTATCCCATTTGGACCCCCACAACTATCTCTTTCAGTATTTTCAGTTTCCTCAATTGTAGCACAGTTTTCTATTTTTAGCAGTTTTTTGGGTCCTAAACTTCCGGAGCCATTTTGAGGCCCTAAACGACATTTTTTTGGGAAATCTACCACTAGTGATTTTTTTGTAAAAAAATTGTCTTTCCTGTCGTAGTCCTCGGAGAGATCTTTCCAACGGGCTATCATGTGCGTCAAATGGAGATAATATGACCAATTCGCGACCCCGGGAAGTTGATGTACCAACTTACCCAGAAACGGGGCCCACAATTTGGCGTTTCATCTTCTAGGGTTAGGTTTTGGAATGTGAAGGGTTTTCCATTGTTTCTCAACAATAAATAGGCCTTCGAGCCTCATTGTAACACAGTTCAGAGGCATGTAGCCACCACATCTCTTCTCAGAGATAAGCTACCATCGCCCTAGCTAGTTTATTTCCATTGTTGTTTGTAAACATATTTCAGTATTTTATATTAATGAAATGAAGTATTATTTCCACTGCATATCTGTGTTATGGTTATCTCTATAATTTGTTGCGTTCCTATTTAAATCTGGATCATACAAACCCTAGCCAATCCCACCACAAATATCCAAAAAAAAACAAATGATTCAACATGTATGCCTCATCCCTTCCATGTCTAAGGTCGAGGATGAGATTCTCCCACTTCATTGATCACAAACATCCTTTGTCGTTGCTCCTCCATGGCACTAAAAAAAAGCTAATATATAATGACAAATTGATTATCCTAATCTTTTGATTAAGCGAGCTTAATATAACTGTGGTCATCCAAGGTGTGGGGCATGTAAAGTGTTCTTATTTGAATGAGACACTGGATGGGTAGATTAGTAACCACTCATTAGTTAATTAATATTTAAGCTTGATTAAGTTAATTTTTGGGGTTATATAACTCAACATATTCGATCATCCAGGGGACAGAGTATGTAAGGTATTCCTGGCATGAAACTAACCTGGATGGGTGGATACATTATATAGAATCCAAACTAAAATAAAATATAACACAAAAAAGCAATAGATCTGGTTTGTTTAACAAAGGGATAAGGATAATCCACATATCTAGACATCCAGGCTGGCCAAGGAACATCCTATTATGGGACAAGGTAAATGTTGGATAGGAATATTAGTACTAAGACAAACATGACATCTAGGACTCATGATTTTTCTTGGCCATTTGCTCCAAATGTGATCCTGATATGAATTTCTAATAAAGTTCAAAAAAAACTATATAAAACCAAACTTAAATTTTTTTTATTTCATAATAAATCTATTGAGAGAAACTTATAGCTAGCTATATAATGAATAAGGTAAGCAAAAATAAGTAAAGAAAAATAATAGGGTCCCCATTTATTTTAGAAACAAATGGGGGGTTTTCATATGCACCACAACACTACCCAAGATGCAGATCACTATTGTATATATATCCATTGTCTCAATCCTCTCTAAATCCACCAACTATATAGTTAAGTCCCTTACTTAGACCTTGAGTACACTATGCCTATCTATCAACTCCTTTAGTCACATCCAGAAGGAAACACTGATTGATTTTCTCCCACCACACCCACAGGAGGGAGCCTTGTCAAAAAAATATATATTGTAGATAGTGATAGGGATGTAGATGTCTTAAACTTCAAAGGGATCAATATTTGGATCCCAATAACTCATGATCCAAGTAAAGAGACTCTCACCGGCCCTCATCAATGGATTCTAAAATAATTCAAGTAACACATATTGGGCCAAAACCCCCTCCATATCTTGGTTCTCCAAAACTTGTATTTAGATTTCATCAAACTCCCATTCCCTCCATAACACCTTGAACTTTTCCATACCTACAAAAACAACGTTTTTTGTTAGTAATACATCAACATGTAAAAATTTAGGGTAAGTTTTGAAATAGGTCCTCCTTGAGGGGAAAAATTGCCCCACTTGAGGCCCCCTAGGATCCAATTGACTAATGAAGGTCTCCCCATGAGACCTTTGTTGGCCCAACATAGATGTAATTTACATTTAATGTGGTCCCACCACTAAAACATGCTCAATAAATGCATTGACACTCAAAAATTGGGAAGGTGGTCTCTATGGATCTTAAAAGACCTAATCCTAAAAACCAATCCACAAAAATTGACAAGTGAAGGACACCCACATGAAAGTAAAAGATCCAAATTTTGACGATTGGTTTTTCTGCAAAGATCTCACCAAGATTAAGGGCCTCCTCCCTTTCTCCAAGCTCTACCCCACCAAATGCAACAATGACTTGGAATTGGAAGGAAAACCCCTTTTCTAGAAATTTCCAAAACTTTTCTCTTAGCCATTATGGGCTCGTCCAAGCTCCAATTAATTAAATGTTAGAATCTTCAAGATCACCTTTTCAAACCCTCAAATGGGTATCTCTTAGTTCCTTTTGGTTTGATGCTTCACTAGGAAGCCATGTTTTCCATGAAGCATTAAATCCTTTTCTTTTACAATCTAATTTCTATACATTTCTCTCTCATACTTGGACACCACATTATCCTTATACCTGTCAAATTTTTTTTGTAATTTCATCATGAGTATACCACCATAACTCATGTTTATGTGTTTCCTCTGGCCCTATTCCCTGTGGCATATAGCATAGAGAACCATTTCTTCATTCATTGCATTTGCTTACCATTTAGCGAAACTTACCTTAGCGACCCCCACACTTTGGTAGATGGATCAACCCATCCATATTTTTCATATGCCATCTATCAAGTGTTAGAGCCTTCCTCACATGGGCATGATAACATCATAACCTCCATTGCAGTTTGGTGCCCATGCCCTTCAATCCACTTTTGGATTGGGAGTTTGGTTTAACTCCATATCAGAGCCAACAACACCTATATTTCCACTCATCATGTTAAGAACCCATGTACCCCTGAACTCCCATATTTATTACCTCTTGGTTTACTCTAAGAGGGCCTTGTACCCTAGTTGTACTTGGTTTAGTCAGTGGAAACATCAAATTGTCACATTTGTTCAAAGCATTCACATTAAGTCACCTTTATGTCCTATGGAGTCTCTTCAATACCACATCAATTCCTATTATAGTATGTCAGCAACTCCATGAGTTGTACCCATCTTGTATTGTTTATATTTGACCTCTAGATGTCACATTGGTTTACGGATGTGTCTTTGAAAAGATTTTACCTAGTAATTGACCATTCTTATCATAATGTTTTTAGTTGCTACCAGGTCAACTTTCATGTCATGCTCTAAACAAGGGAAGTCAAAAGTCCACCCCTCAGAGCATTATACCCACATTGGTGTTAGTATTTGTTAAATGCATTATACTTTTTACCTCATGCCATTTTTTAGGATTCATCATTTCCTTAACTCTAGTGAGTCTTCCTTTATCAACTTCAGCACATCCAATCTAGGGGATTGGCCTAGAGGAAAATGTGATCTTCCTCATTCATGGGTGTCTCAGATCAAGTAGAGTGAGACCTCATTGCTCTCTAAATTGGTTATTTCTCACGTACTTGACCTTAGCTCATCATTGCATCTTAGAGAATCACACACTTGATGATCTAGTGCTTTAGATGATTGTCTCAAATTCACTAGGCATTCCTAAGTTGTTTTCAGACCTCGGGAGGGGATTGTCCTTTAGGTAGTCCCTTGCTTTCCTAGTCTAAAATAATTGATTATCCAACCTTGGATGCAGATCCACTGATTTGACTGGTCTAATTACACTTTTCTCAGAGCCCACAACATCAACATCATTCTCTCTCTAGTTTTCTTATTCAAATCTTTAGAGCCCCTTCTTATTCAACATAAGTTGTTTCTACCCCCTTTCTTCAGAAAGGGGGCATTTGGTCCTATGTAATAAGATTAAAAAAATTCATGGTATTAAGCATGGCCTCTTTGTTCCAAGAACATGTATCTAATGCTCTATATTTCATTGTACTATATTCTTACCCATTGATGCCATCCATTTGATGTACTATATATTATTTTCCTCAACCCCTCTTTGTTAGGCACATAATTTTATTCTTTATATTTAGTTATATCAAAAAGTATGTGTATGCCTCCCTCGCCTCATTTACATCATGTACGCCACTTTGAAACTCTTGGTTGAGGACTAGTATCATCCCAAACAACCTCCTCTATCACTGGTCCACATGCTCATAGTAAAATCTCTCTCTCTCTCCCCCCCACCCCCAACTACTTGTGAACGAAACTACAATGTATTTCAATCACAATATGTGCTTCTAGCCTCACACATTAGGGGGTAATTTGTTATCACACTAAAAGTGATCACCTAACCAACATTTCTAGGATTATCAAAATACACCATGTTAGTATGGGTTTACTACATTAAAACCCACTTTCACATTAAAAAAAAACCCATGAAAATAGTCTAAGGAACCACTTTTCATAAGATGTTTTAATCAATTTTTTTTTTACATGAAAATAACCCATAAATTCATTGGTGTTATTATTATTTTACTATTTAATTAATTTATTTATTTCACGACTAGGAATCAACAAATAGGTGGGTCTTGTACTCGCATGACATAGGGTCAATTCTTGTTGCTACCACTATAACCTCTAGCTTATTGTTAGGCAAGTGGTACACCCACAGGATTTGGAACCAATAACCGTTACACAAGGAGTTCCTTAACATTGCACCCATTCACTAATTGTTCTACACCTGGTAGCCTAATTCATAAGTCTACAATATTTTTATTATTTCATCTATTTATATGAAAATAATTAAATTATTTTCACCCATTTGACTCGTTCAAATGGAAAAATTTGAATAACTCAATTATTTATTAATTATTTTCATTGATTAACTTGAGAAATCATTATTCTTGAGTTTGTTACCCATAATAAAGATCACAAACCACCTTTTTAACCTTTATCTCACATATTTAATCAATAAAAAGAAAAATCATATTCAATTAATAAAAAACAAAATAATAATAAAAAATCAAAGGGATTTAGATATTGATTTGGTCAAATAATATTTTTTTATTATTTGGACCATATCAAATCTAACCACTATTTTTCTATAAATATGAGAAATTTTCTCCCTCGTTTCACATGACCATTTCCTCGTCTACATTATGGTCCTTTTCCTTTTAAGCTCAACCATTTTTCAATTCTCACATAATAGCTATTTGCTAGCCACTAAAGAGAGAGGATAGTTTTTTCTTCTAAGTATTGGATCAACAAAGAATCCTCCCAAGAAGGAGGCCAAGGAACCATCTTTCTAGCCAACTCATACGTTTTAATAATAATAAAGCTTCATTACTGGGTAATTGGCGTCTCTTTCAATGGTTTTTTTTGTCCTGCTTTTGTAGTTTTTTAAGAAAAAAAAATTAGATTTATGATATAAATAAACTGATTGTTAGATAATAGATATTGGGTTTAGTTAATGTACTCTCATTTTTTATGTTGGTTTAGGTGAAACCACTAGGAAATAAATTTTGCTAACCCTTGTGCACAAATTACACCAATAGACTCAACTAAGGTGCATAATGCTTCAAATGTAGACAAGCTCAACTACCTCACACCTAGGAAAATATTCAATTGAGGAATGGTATACAATCAAATAATACTTATAGAGAGTCGTGCTCCACATTTATCAAACATTCTTTGCTCAATTATTTTAGAAATTAAATAACAGAGCAATGGAACACATAAAATATTACATAAACACAAGCATAGAAAAGCATAAAATAAGAGAAACAAAGACATATGTGGTTCACCCAATTTGGGCCATGTTGATGAAGAATCAACCAGGTCTTCCTTTTATATTATCTAGCAAAATGAAAAGATACAACCTACAGAAAATATGTTGTAATTTCCTCTTCTCTCTCACACAGTCTCCTCTCTTTTTCTCACACAGAATAATAATATACAACCACAATAAAATTCCATCATATAAGTCGAGGGTTGCCTTCTAGGGAAAAAAAACCCTAAATTAACATAAATTCTACCATCAAATCTTTCGCATAACGAATGGCCTAGATTGACTACGAAATTACAATATTCTACAAGGAAATTTATCATCTATTTTTTTCCTTCGATGGCGCTTCCCCCAAACCCCTGCCAAGGGGGGGCTCCAAAGAATCACAACCACACCCACCCCCCCCACCCCCCCCACAAGAAAACAATAGTGGGGGAGGAATCCCCCCACCCCCCCCCCCCCCCCATCAAGGACTTGGATCCAACCATGGCTGAAACAAAAAACTTCTAAATAATCAAGCTCCACACCCAGCAATCTCCCACCTGGAGACTGATTACATCAACTCCATCATTGCTTCTCTTGTTGGACAATGCCTCCACTTGGACCTAGTTTTTTCTTATCTTCACCATCATACTTGAATACCAATTGAAACTAAGAAGAAACTCAATTTCTCCTTGGTTACCACCTTTGTCAATATATCTGCAGGATTCTAGCTAGTGTGTATATTTTCCAGCTTCAATTGTCCATCTTCCAGAATTGATTGTTTGAAATGATACCTAAGTTGTATATGTTTTGTCTTGAAATGACACACAGATTTCTTTGCAAGATAAATGGCACTTTTGTTTTCATTATATAACATGCTCATCTCCTTCTTCTTTCCCAACTCATCCATAAACCTTTGTAGCCAAATCATTTGTTTACTAGCCTTTGTAACAACAACATACTCTACTTTCGTTGTTGAAAGCACAACAATGTTTTCCAATTTGAAACCCAACTGACAATTGTTCCACCTACAGTAAACACATACCATGTGGTTCTCCTCCTTTTATCTCTATCACTTGCCATATTTGCATCAACATATCCTGTAAAATAGTGTTTGAGCCTCCAAAACATAACGCTTGATTTGTGGTACCTCTCAAATACCTGAGAATCCACTTCACTGCCATCCAATGCTATTTTCCTAGATTGTTCATACACCTGCTCACAACTCCCACTGCATGTGAAATATATGGCCTTATGCACACCATTGCATACCTTAAGCTTCTAATTGTTGATGCGTATGGGACTTTAGACATATAATCAATCTCTTCTTGGGTCTTGGGACACATCTCCTTGGTTTAAAATGGCTAGCCAAAGGTTTATTAACTAGTTTTGCTTTTTGCATATTAAATATTTCCAACACCTTTTCTATGTACTCATTTTGAGACAATGTTAATTTGCGATTTTTCCTGTCTCTAGTTATTCTCATACCAAGGATTTGCTTTACAGAACCCAAATCCTTCATTGCAAATGAATTAGGCAATTTTCCTTTGATCACATTTATTTCTTGTGTGTTATCCCCAACAAAAAACATGTCATCTACATACAGTAGCAATATAATATAGTTTCCATATTTTCTTTTAAGGTAAACACAGTGGTCAAAGTGACATTTGGTATAACCTTGTTCAGACATAAACCTGTCAATTTTTTTATAACACTACCTTGGAGCATGTTTTAAGCCATACAAGCTCTTCTTCAATTTGCACACTAATTTTTCCTTACCTTTGACCTCATACCCTTATGGTTGCTTCATATAGATCTCTTCCTCCAAATCCCCATGGATAAATATTGTCTTTACATCTAATTTTTCAAGATGCAAATATTATGTTCCCACTAGACTTAAAATAGTTCTTATTGAAGTCATTTTAACAACATGAGAAAATGTTTCATCAAATTATATACCTTTATTTTGTGAAAACCCCTTCACCACAAGTCTAGCCTTATACCTTTTTTTTCCTCCATCTTCTTCCTTCAACCAGTAAACCCATTTATTCTGCAATGTTATTTTACCTGCATGAAACCTGATTAAGTCCCAGGTTTGGTTATGTACCAAGTAGTCCATCTCTCCTTCCATGGATTGCTCCCACTTCTTCCTATTTTCTACCTGCATTGCTTCTTCATGTCCTTTTGGTTCACCAGAATCAATCAACAACACATAATATAATGAAGGAGAATATCGTTCAATGGGTCTACTTAGCCTGGTAGATCTTCTAGTAGCACTAGCGAGAGTTTGAGGTGCATGTTGTTGTTGTTTTTATTGATCATTTTGATTTCCTTGCACCTTTGAATTTTCTTTGCCTTTTATCTCATCAAGCACTATGTACTCTATGTTTTCTTTTTCTTGTTTCTTTCCCTACAATTGATCGTTGTACAAAACCTTTTCATTGAATACCACATCTCTACTCTTGATGATTTTATGGTTCTCATGATCATATAAGTGATAAAAAAATCATTAACACCATATCTAATGAAGGTACACTTCTTTGATTTTTCCTCAAGCTTTGCTTTGCTTTTTATTAATGTGAACAAATGCTTCACAACCGAAAGTATTTAGGAATGAGTATTTTACCTTTTTACTTGTCCATGCCTCCTCTGGAACACCACCATCCAAGGAACTTGAAGGCCCTTTGTTTATTAGATAAACAATAGTATCTATAGCATCTTCCCAAAATTGTAAGGGAAATCCTGCATGCAATCTCATGCACCTTGCACGCTCCACGATTGCCTTATTCATTCTTTTTGACACAACGTTTTCTTGTGGTGTTCCTAGAACTATCTTATCTCTATTAAATCCATGCTCCGAACAGTATTTATAAAACTCCTTGTCACAATATTCACCTCCATTATCTGATCTGAGACATTTCAACTTATTCCATGTCTCATTATCAACCAAGGCTTTCCATTTCTTAAACATATCAAAGACATCATATTTATTTCTAATACAATATACCCAAGTTTTTCTAGGTACATCATTAATAAAGGAAACTTAATAGTGAGATCCACCAGGAGATGACACTTGAGCAGGTCCCCATACATTTGTATGCACAATCTCTAATTTTTCACTCTTTTTTTTGTTCCCAACTCTGATAAATATGACTCTCCTCTGTTTTCCATAAGGAAAATTCTCACAGAAATCCAAATCAACATGCTTCAAACCTAGAAACAAATTCCTTGAGTGAAGAATATACATCCCCTTCTCACTCACATGCCTGAGACTATGATTCCAGAGTGTCGTATCTACTATAGTGGAGGTTAAATTATTAACAAAATTAGAAATACCATTTCATAAATACAATGTACCAACCTTTTATCCTTTAGCTATTATGAGGGCTCCTTTAGTGACCTTCCAGGTTTTTTCTATAAATGTAGTTACACAGCCTTCACCTCCCAAATTCCCTATTGAAATTAGATTTTTCTTTAGATATGGAAGATGCCTTACCACATTTATTATCCATTGGTTTTAATTCCATTACTTTATAAAAACATTACCCATTCCAATGATTTTACAAGGTTTATCATCACCCAAATGAACCTGTCCAAATTCTCCTTGAACATAGTCATGAAAATGTTTCCTATCAGGTGTGGCATGGAATGAAGCCCCTGAATCTAACCCCCAGGAATCAATAATATTTTCTAACGAAATAATGAAAGAATCTTGCAATACATCACCTATTACATTTGCTTCATGATTGTTCTCTTGTTGTCCATATCCTTCTTTTCCCTTTTGATATTTGCAGTCTTTATTCAAGTGTCCTTTCTTCCCACATTTCCAGCACACTATCCTAGATCTTGATTTGGATCTTCCTTTCCTTGACTTACTGCGATGTCTTGAGCTCTTTCCTCTCTCTAGATTTCTTCCCCTAGTCTCTACAATCAAAGAATTACCTGTTATCTCGCCTAAAATTTTATGCCGCATTTCCTCGCTAAGGATAGCACCAACAACATCATCAAACTTTAAAGTAGTAGATCTAGAGAAAATTATTGATGGCCTTGACTAAGCCATTCCAACTTTTAGGAAATGAGCAAAGAAATAATAGAGCCCTAACTTTATCATCAAAATTTACCCCTATATAATTTAACTGACTGGTAACTGTGTTAAATTCATTTAAATGATCAGTAACAGATCCATCTTCTTACATATTCATATTAAATATACACTTCATAAGAAATACCTTATTCGACATGGAGGGTTTTTCATATAGTTTTTCCATTGCCATCATTAGACCCTCTTTATTCATTTTCTTTGAAATGTTGAATGTCATCGACGCCAGCAGGCACAACGATATTGTTCCTAGTGCCTTTTAATCAAGAATCTCCCATTCTTCATTCGTCATACTTGTCGACTTCTTTTATTTTCTGCTCAATGGTAAGTAAAGATCTTTCTGATACAAATAATCCTCCATTTACATCTTCCATAGCTGGTAGTTTTGACCATTAAATTTCTCAACCCTAAACCTACCATCTTCTACCATTGCTCCCACTCGAACCAGGAACCTTTCTTTCCCGCGAGTTTATCAGCTAAATATACCTTCGACTCTAATACCAATTGTTAGAAATTAAATAATAGAGTAATGTAACATATAAAATATTGCAGAAACACAAACATAAAAAATCATAAAATAATAGAGACACAGATATAAGTGGTTCACTGTTGGGCGCAGCCCAACATAGCCTAGATTTTGGTGAAAACTCCACATTTTGTGGAGCAGAGTGCGAAGTAAAGAATGCAGCGGAGTGCGAAGTGGACCACGTAGTGGAACAGCGGAGCGCCAAGTGGACCGCACAATGGAGCAGAGAAGCTCCAAGTGGACCGCACAGTGGATATATCGCATGGTATATGGGCTTCAGGGCGGGCCGAAGCCCCTCCTTTTTGTAAAATAATGTAATGTTGTAAAACATCAATGGTTTTCGGACCATAGTTGCTTGTACTAGGGGATTCCATGGTATGTGGACCATGGTATTTTGATGATATATCCCTCGATGTAATAGTATATATAGGGATCAATAATAAGGGGAGAATCATATCTATGGTCCAGATTTGTGATTATGGTCGAATTATTGTGATCTATAGTTTGTGGCAAAGTAAAGGCTCTCTAGCTAACTACGCAAAGGCCTGAATCTGCAGTTGAGTGCGTAGATAACCTGCAACTTAGTGTGCATGTCAAGAACTATTTGTTGTACAAGAATTATTATTATAATCAACAGTTCTTATGGACATAGTCCCACATTGGGATGAACCACGGTAAAATATGTGTCTTCATGTGTATGTGTATATTTGATTATTATTTGTTGTAGTGTAGCAGTTTATTACAGTGCATTTTATTACATCGCAGTGATGATTATGGGTTTATATGATATGTTTATATGATCCAATGAATGTTGTGAAGTAATCTATGTATGTTAAAGATAAAAATAACACAAAAATACCACATTGCATCATCCCTCAAAGCTGCAAAAACCTAATTCTACATCCTCCCAGAGTCACTTCGGGTGAGACTACAATATACTTGGAGGTCATTGTCAAAAGGGCCAATGATTAAGGGTTTTGTTACTATGCAGTATAGGTTGAACCTGGGTCAGCCCAATCATAACCAACAAATGGTTCTGTTGCTAAGACTGGGATCTATTTGAGGGACATGTTTATGTGGCATCCGTCGAAGAAGGAGATTCAATATTGGACAGAATCAAAGGAATGAAAATTTGCAGATCAAGAGAACAGAAACCCTTGTCTAAATTTTGAAGCTTGGTTACAGAGATATGTTTTCACAAATCCATACAAAATTTTCTTCTCATCATTTCCTGTTAAACTGTACGAGTGGATATCAAGGTTGACTGAAAGAAATACATGTTTTAAAGGTGGAGAACCTACGACGTGGACTCTTGAATTGATACAAAGAGTCAAGAAGATTAACAACGATATTTCAAGGGTTGTCAATTTTTGGATTGATAGCATCTTGGGAGGATTTATTACTAAGTTCACAGTAGACCAGAACGTGTCCTACAACGAAGAAAAATGATGATTCTTCAAAGCATTGCGAGGTAAGTATTTGAAATATTTGAAACTCTGAACTAAGATGCTTCTATGTGAAAAAGGAGTTTTACGGATGCAGCCAGATTGTTAGTTTAATTATGTTTGGAAGAAAATAAAATAAATCTAAGCAATAGATTGGAACAATGTGAAGTGGAAAAAGATATAAAATAGATACCAAAAAGAGATCTCGTGGACAAGATCCGAAGACCTTTGTAGAGACTGAGTATAGTACTCTTTTGAGTGATTCTGAAAGTGAAAGGGAAGATAGCCACCCTGATAACCCTCAGATAACTTCGTAGTATTCACCTTCCAGGCCTGAGAGTTCACAGAAACCAAAATCCAGCAAGAGCTAGGGTATTTTTTACTCTCCCCCTCCCCCTCCCCCTCCAAGAAGAAATATGGATGATGATATTAAGTTGTCTGTTTTCAAAGGAACTAGATCGGAAGATCCAGAGAAGTTTGGTTTTTATGTGAAGTTGTATGGACCGCGAAGCAAATAAATGATGAAAATATACATAAAGTGCAGCTCATTATGATGCTGAAAGATAGAGCTATGACATGGTATATGAAGTATTCAAGTAACTAGATCATAACATTTGCAGATATCAAAGCAGCGCTGATCAAAGATTTTAAGAAGTCGAAGTCTAATTCACAGTGCATCACTGAGTTAAAAGAAATTAAACATAAACCTACTAAATTTGTTTGGGAATTTGATCAGATATTTGAGGAATTTTTAGATCAAGTGAGCTTCAAAATTGCTCCGTGGAAATAGTAAGAATGGTTTATAGTTGTTTTGTTACCCTATATCAGATTACCATTGATGCAAAAAAAGATAACAAGTCAAGCAAAAGCTCTACAGATTGCGATGAAGTTGGAAACTTCACATATAGGAGATACTAATGAAGGTATGCAACAAATTTAGATTCAATTGGTGAACCTAACCTTGTAGATACAAGATATCAAGAAAAGAAAAGAAATCAGAGAAGAGTTATTGTGTACAAAGTGTAGATCGGAGGGCCATTCTAAAGAACAATGTCCTATATTTAGGGATTACATGGCTAGTGGGGCACCAAATCCCTTAAATGTAAGATCCAAATTGTGGTGCGAGATATGTAAAATCAGAGGCCAACATCACTCAAAAGATTGTTACCTGTTACAAAAATATGTGCAAACTCCAAGGAATCTATTTTGCAAATTTTGTAAATCAATAGAACATGATGAGAACAATTGTCAAGCTTATGAACTAATGATGCAGCGTAATGCTGACACTTATATAATTCAAGAAAAAGAACATGGACATGAAGGAAGTGGACAGTGCAGTGCTTGAGGAGGCTACCAAGGAAGAGGTCGAGGTATTGCAGTTGGTCAAGGATGTGGATAAATTATTTGCTATAACTGCGGCTAGGCAGGTCATTTTGTGAGATATTATCATAACCCTACTACGACATGTAAGTACTATAAATATTTTGACTATGTAATTGAAGAATGCCATGTACTTATTGAAAAAATGCAAGAAAAAAGGAATCAGCAACCAACACAGAACATTCAAATGATGATTGTTGAAAGAAGGAATGATGAGTCATGAATTAGTATTATTACTAGAAGTGGAGCCGTGACTGGTCGTGTTAAAGTAGATCGAAAGAAAGAATATGTCAGGCCAGGAGGTAACTCCTCAAATCGAATTGTGTCTCTTCATTAAGGTTTCTCATGGTTATATACAAGAAGGGAGAGACTATTGGGCTTGAACTCCCATTCTCTCTTCATTTTATTATTCTCCATTATTTACTATTTGAAATATTTACAAATGTTCACCCAATCCCAATGATTAGGTGTCAACATTCCCCCCTTAATCTGAAGGGATGTTGATGAGTCCAAGCATCATTATGAATATTTTGAAAGTTTCTCTTCCAAGCACTTTGGTGAAGATGTTTGCAATCTACTGATTAGTGGAACGATGGTGTAGATGGATTGTCTTGGCCTCAACATGATGTCGAATCAAATGGTGTTTTGTATTTATTTGCTTCGTTTGATCATGGAACTTTGGGTTCTTGCCAAAATTTATTGCAGAAGTATTTTCAATCATGAGTGGAGTTGAATGTACTTGTTTTACCTGCAAATCTTCCAGAATTTTCCCGAGCCACACAATTTCTTTTGTTGCCTCAGTAGCTGCCACATATTCTACCTTTGTTGTGGAATCTATTGGAGCTTATTGTTTGCATGATCTCTAGGAGAAATATCATGATCCAAGACTCATAGCATAACCTAAAGTAGATACCCCAGTTTCTTTGTCTCCTTCGAACTCTGAATCAAAGTATCCAATCAAGTTGAAGTCACCCACCTGTGTATACTTGAGTCCAAAGTCTTGGGTTCCCTTCAAATACTTTAGAACTCTTTTTGCATCATACCAATGTCCCTCACAATGCTTTTGAATAAACCTAGAGAGGATTCCAATAGCACATAAATATATGTTTTGGTAGTAGTCAGGGAGTTGAGACTTCCTACAAGTTGTTTATACCTTGTTTCATCCTCAAATTCTTTTCCTTCAATGGATGTCAGCTTTAAGTTATGTTCCATTGGATTATTCAAAGGATTGCACTCAGCCATACCAAACGTATTTGATATATCTCCAATGTACTTCTTTTGAGAGAGGAATATATACTTTGGATGTTGAGTTACTTCAATACCAAGATAGTAGTGGACATAGCCCAAATTAATCATTTCAAAACCTTTCATCAATTCCTTCTGTATGGATGCAATGTAGCTCTCATTGTTCCCTATCATTAAAATATCATCTACATATACCACAAGATATACAATTGTTTTGCCAACTTTCTTGACAAACAAAGTTGCATCATCAAGATCATAATGTTTGAAGTTGATTTTCAAAAGATGCTCAGTTAAATTTTCATACCAGGCTTATGGTGCTTACTTGAGGCCATAAAATGATTTCACAAGTTTTCATACTTTATGTTCATGTCCTTTCACAACAAATCCTTCTGGTTGGTACATAAAAAAAATTTCTTTCAAATCTCCATTTTAGAAAGCAGTTTTTACATCCATTTGATGGACTTTCCAATCGTTCTAATCTGCCAAGGAAAAGTGAGCCATCATCTTTATACTTATTCTTGTAGATCCACTTGTAGCCAATTGGTTTGGTTCCCAATGGAGGATCAACTAGATTCCAAGTGCCATTCTTTATCAAGGCGTCATACTCATTTTGCATTGCTTCTTTCCATTCATCATGAGAAGCGGCTTCTTTGAAGGAAGTTGGTTCAAAATCTGTAGACAAATTTAGTTCACAATCATAAGAAACATCCATATCAACAGGTGAATTAGAATCATCTACATCACCTCCAATTTGCCTGGTTGAATTTCTTGTTCCTGTATTTCCAACCTCATTATGATGATCACTTTCAAGTGTCTTTGTCAGCCACTTTGGGGAACCTTTCTGAGATGGTCTAGGTTGCTCAGTTGACTAAGTTGGGACTAAATCGAGATTGAGTCTCCCAATTATTTCAATCAGATACTCAAAGTATCATCAGTGGTTGGAGTTTCATGTGGGGGAGAGAGTGCTTCAGAATAAGATTCCACAGATTGATCCAGTATAGGAATCCCCCCTTCAAGATGTGGAATTTGATTATCAAATTCTTGAAATGATTTTGCATGTCTGAATCTATCCAAGAAATCAAGTTGTCGCTCAACAACATTGTCAGCTTTGGAAGATTCAAGAAATATTACATATCTAGATACAACAAACCTTTTATTAACTTCATCATAGGGACAGTATGCTTTGGAGGTATTTGAATACCCCAAGAAGATACACTTACTACTCCTTGCACCAAGTTTGTCTCTTTCTACCTTTGGTATCAAGGCATAATAGGTGGAACCAAAGACCCTGAGATGCTTTACTGAAGGAATGTGGCCATACCACATTTCATAAGGAGTCTTTTTTATAATAGCATTACATGGACATCTATTCTTTACATATACAGCACATAGAATTGCATCAGCCCAAAACATTAGTTTTACATTCTTAAAAAACATCATGGAACGTACCATACTTAATATTGTCCTATTCATTCTTTCAGCTACTCTATTATGTTGGGGATTAAAAGGCACAGTTGTTTGATGTTTGATCCCATGTTGGAAAAGGTATTTTTCAAATTTATTTGAAGTGTATTCTTTTCCATTATCAGTGTGAATATAGCCAATATGAGATTGTGCATCATTTTCAATCCATGTATGAAATTTCTTAAATGTTTGAAAAGCATCGGATTTGTTCTTCAATAAATAAACCCAACACATTCTGGTATAGTCATCAATAAATGTCATCATATATTTATTTCCATTTGCAGAAGGAATAGTCATTGGACCGCATAAATATGAATGAATGAGTTCAAGTTTTCTATGTGCTCTGGAATGTGAATCATGAAAAGATTGTTTCCTATGCTTTCCTAGAATACAAGCATCACATTGCTTAAGTTTCATAGGAATTGTAGGCAAACCAGTAACACCATTTTTCTTCAACAAGTGAAGGTTGTCATAGTTCAAGTGTCCAAATCTAGCATGCCATAAAAGACTTGATGGAAATGTACGTTCATCATAATGAGAATTGTATGAGAAATTTTTTGTACAAGCAGAGGTAACTTGCAGCTTCAGAAGTATTTCTTCTTCTATCCCTGTCATGACAAGCGAGTGATTTGATGCTTTTCTCACCTCAACCTTGCCATCAAACATATGAATGGAGTGTCCTTGCTGGCGAATGTGGACCAAGGACAACAAGTTTCTCCTCAATTGTGGGAGATATAAAACATCATGCAGAAGAAAGTCTGGAAGACCAATCAATTTTTTATTTGTCTGCAAAGTATACTGCTCCATCAACATTGTCAGTAAATTCTTCAAAAAAATATCTTCTAAAATTCATGTGGCAAGTTGCTCCTGAATCAAGCAACCAATCTTTTTTCCAAGAAGCAAGTGAAGCTGTAAATAAGTCTTCATTTACTCCAATATTACAATGTGCCATAACCTAGTCAGTGGATTCAAGTGCTTTACCTTTCTCTTTGTCATTTGTTTTACCTTTGGCTTGATTTCTTTCCTACTCAATTTTGTCCCAAGGAAACTTGCATGTGGATGCATCATGTGATCCATCTCTATTGCAACATATGAAATGAATATCATACTTTTCTCCTTGAGAGTGTCTGCCCCCCCTACCTCTAAAATTTCTTCTTCCTCTTCCTCCTTGGCCACCTATTCCTCTGGAAGAATCTTGAGCATGATTCTTCTCTCTATGTGCAAGACACACGGCTTCTTCAGAATATTGAGGAGTTGTCTTCTTCCCAAAATATTTCTCTCTCTCAACAAATTTATTCACAAGAGAGTCAAAGGTAATCTCTATGAGGTTTCCATTTGCTTGTAATGACTCAAGATAATTTGAATAAGTGGGATAAAGTGCCTTGAAAAAAGCTATCAGAGGAATGTCTAGTTCAACATTAGTGACTTTGATATCATGCATAATAGATTTTACTTCTGATGCTAGAGCAAGAGGATCATCATTTTTTAATTCAAGACTGAACAATTTAATCATCAATTGGACAACTTCAAGTGCGGAGTGTGAGTCATAGAGTTTCTTAAACTTTTGTAATGATTTAAGAGCATTTGAAAATGGTGAAATATGGTGACTCACCTCTTCATTTACAGATGTTGCAATCAAGGCATAGGCCTTGTTGTTCTTGTTTTCCCAAATGGTGAACTCCTTATCTGAAGTGGGATTTTCAGGTGCATTGTCTCCTACACCTTCACAGACTCCTTTCCACAACTCATTGAAAATGAGAGTGTGTTTGATCTTCTGAGACCACTCAAGATAGTTCTCCTTTCTAGAGAGAACTACTCCAACTATAGAGATCAATGAATGCATTTAAATGTGTACTGTGTAAAAAAAAACACTCCTCTGCTAGCAAAAATTTTCACTTGTTGTGTAAACAAAACTATGAAAATATGATTCTGGTTGGTATATATAAGAGGTATATTTGGGCACGTAGGTGGAGTATTGATGTCAGTCCATAGTGGGCAAAAATGGCACTAGATAATGCAACACAGTGTTATATTAAAAAAGGCGGAGTGGTATGGTGGATTCATATGGTGGTATGGGCCAGCGTTCAACGTAATCTCCAACAAACGTCGTATGGAGTATGGAGTATGGGGAGCGCTGACTGTCCAGGAGATTAGAAGGAGTAGTCAATGTTGCATTATGGAGTATGGATTATGGGTAGTGCCGACTGTGCAGGATTATGGATGGAGCGCTGACTGTGCAGGAGTATGGACAGAGTAGTCAATGTCGCAGAGCCAAAATGTGGGTGGGTCGGAAGGTGGAGGGACATTAATATGTGGTGTAGCGGATTCACTAGCACGATGGGTTGGATACCAGTCTGGCTGTTTGCAGCGTTGTATATTATGACAGGAGGTGGTATGGTATCACAATATACGGTGTGGTTTGGAGGAAGAGTTACATAACAGGTGTTATAAAAAACTCAAAAATTAATACAGTCATAGTTATGCTTCTGCCATTCCATTGACTATAAAAAAAACCTTCAATGTTAATGGATTTTAGTCATAAAGAAGGACTTACCAAACACTTTCAATGCAGAATGAACACTGCAATCTCACCATCCAACGCATAATGAACACTGCAATCTCACCATCAGAATGAACATTGCAGTCTCACCATCTTCAACGGTCTCACCGAATGTTTGCAGATCCGCTCCACAATATTTTAACCAGTGTTCCAACACTTCCACACCACGCAAGCACAAAGCTTTATGAGAGTTATTCAACTAGAGGTTAACTCTCAAATCCTTGCAATCATCACAGAGATAATTTGATTGTGCATTTGAATGCAGAGGGTGGTCTGTCCAAATGCATAGATTTGACAAAGAGCAGAGGCAGGAGGGAGTTACAAAGGGCAGAAAACTAAAAATAGAGGTTGGCTCTGATACCATGTCAGGCCAGGAGGTAACTCCTCAAATCAAATTGTGTTTCTTCATTAAGGCTGCTCATGGTTATATACAAGAAGGGAGAGACTCTTGGGCTTCACCTCCCAGTGTCTCTTCATTTTATTATTCTCCATTATTTACTATTTACAATATTTACAAATGTTCACCCAATCCCAATGATTAGGTGTCAACATAATCTGAAAGTACATGGGTTGGAAAAAATATTGAGAAAACTCTTGTTTTATATATTCAGAAGGAAAAAGAAGTGTTTATGCAAGAAAAGCAAAGCTTTATGGATGTTGGAGCTTCGACCTCCAGTGCGCAACCAAATCAGAAACTAGTTGCAGTGTGTCATCAGCTTCGACACAGAATCAAGTTTTGACATAGAATCAAGTTTCAACGTAGAATCGAGCTTCAACACCGGATCGAGCTTCGACACAGGACTAGGAGTCAGCAAATCAAGGAGTTACTTTAAAGTCTTTTCTGCAAACTTGTATGAAATTATTAAGAGATCAAAAGGTTATAGAAGGGCTTCAGTAGTTGATATATTCGTATGCATCAAAAGAAACACCGCGATGCAAGATGCGCGCAATGAATCATTTTCATCGCCAAAAGAGAACTGGAAGAGAAATGAGACTTAGTGTGCAGATAGGAGAATATGATATGGATCATGTTATTCTAGATCTGGGATATGATGCCAATGTTTTGACAAATCAGACATGATAATTAATGGGTATATTGAAGCTACAGTGGCCACTTATCCAGTTAAGGATGGAAAATCAGCAAAAGATATTCCCTTTAGGAATACTACCAGGGTAACAGTGAATACTGAAGGAGTTCGCACTATTGTTGACTTTGAAGTACTAGATCTTGTTGATGATAGTAACCCTTATCCTGCATTGCTTGGAGTTGACTGGGCAAATTTTGATAATATAGCCATAATTAATCTGAAGAAGAGACAAATGATATTTGAAGGAAGCAATATGAGAGTAGTTGTTCCCTTATATCCATCAGAAGGAGTAAGATATACAGAACCAGTCAAAGAAGAGTATTGCATAGTTGATATAGATAATATCTATCAAATGACAGTGTAGGAATAGGATTTTTCTAACCCTACTACAAAAGGCAAGTTGAGTTGGAAGCATGATAGTCATTGTACCTTAGACTTAGAAGAAGAATTGGAGAATTGGCAGAACTGACTACATGAAGTATCTTCAAGGCGTTGTGCAAGAATTTCCAAATCAGTTCGTTGCATGACATCTGCGGTATGTAACCTACCTTCTTATGATGGCTTAGGTAATGTGAATATTTTTCTTGATGAATATGAGGAACAGGTTCCAAAAAGTCGAAGATTGTTAGCCTTGGATATAGCCCTGAAAGCTACTCCTACTAGATGGTGGGGTGCACACAAGAAGAATATAGAAGGTTGGCAAGAATGTCGAAGATTGATGTGGATAAGCTTTAGACAGTTCGATACAGAAATAGAGACAAAATATGATGGTGAAACTAACCCGAGGAAGCATATCCAGCTATGCACTACTATATGGAAGGAGATTCCATAGAAAGAATGGGTACATGGATTCATTCATACATTAGAGACAATCCCTAAGAACTGGTACTTAGAAATAGAGCTTCGACATGGTACTGTGGATTAGGCAGACATGGTCGGTGGTTTTATATTGACATTTAGCTTTGAGGATGATTGTCCGTACATACATTTGGCTCTTCAGATAATTAAGAAGAAAATATTTGAGAATGTAACCCCATTGACATGGCAACAACCTGATTGGGCTACACAGATATAAAATGCACTAGAATCTCATAAACTTACTATAGAAGAAGAAGAAGATCCTCGCAACATTGACATAGAAGAATCAAAATGATACTGCGAAGTAAATGGGCCTGAGTTAGAGATACCATATATAACAAAGCCACTAAACATCAAGAAGGTGAACATAGGATTAGAGAAGGAGCCCAAGTTTGCAACAATAGGAGATTATTGGGAAGAAGAGACAGTCAATAAAGTTACATTGTTACTTCATGAATATCAAGAATTGTTTCCCACCAAGTTTTCAGAGATGAAGGGCATAGTAGGATATCTAGGAGTCATGAAGATTTCCCTTAAGCCTGATGCGAAGCCAATCAAGAAAATACCTTACAGATTAAACCCAAAGTATAAGGAGAAAGTAAAGATATAACTTGATAAGATGATAGCAGTAGGAATTATTGAACCTGTGGAAGAATAAGAATGGGTGAGTCCTATGGTGCTGCAAGAAAAGAAAACTCAAGGAGAAATCAGGATCTCTGTTGATTTGAGGAAGTTGAATGATGCATGTTTACATGATCCATTCCCTACCCCTTTCACAGATGAAGTGTTAGACAATGTAGGAGGTCAAGAAGCTTATTCATTTACAGATGGATTTTCAGGTTATCATCAAATTAGGATTGCACCTGAAGATTGGCATAAGACCACATTTGCTACAGAATGGGGCTCATATGAATACACAATAATGCCTTTTGGATTAAAAAATTCCCCCACTATATTTTCTAGAGTAGTGGTTGCAGTTTTTAAAGAATACATCCAAAAGTTTTTGGAGGTATACTTTGATGATTGGACAGTATTTGGGTTGTTAAAAAAACATATTGGAAGTTTAATACTTATGCTTGACACATGTAGACAATATCAAATCTCCTTGAATTTAAAGAAGTGCATATTTTGTGTACCTTTTGGTATATTGTTGGGACATATTATTTGCAATCAAGGATTAATGGTGGAACCTACTAAGATTGCTATTGTTATGAACTTGCCTCCACCTAAAACAGTAAGATAGCTTCACACTACATTGGGATATACAAGGTATTACAAAAAGTTTATCAAGGGGTATGCTTAGATTACTGTGCTTATGGAGAAACTATTGAAGAAGGAAGTAAATTTTCAGTGGGATGAAGAATGTCAAAAGAGCCTCGACATATTGAAAGAAAAGATGGTAGATGCACCTATATTAGTGTTTCCTGATTGGAATAAAGAAATTCATGTCCATGTGGATGCTTCTTGTATAGCTTTGGGAGTGGTACTAGCACAACCTGGTGAAGCAGAAATTGATCATCCTATAGCCTTTGCAAGTAGGAAGTTATCTAAAGCATAGAAGAATTACACCACTACAGAAAGGGAAGGATTGGCTATGGTGTATGCATTGCATAAATTTAGACATTATTTGTTGGGATCACACTTTAAAATGTTCATAGATCATTCTGCACTGAAGTATTTGGTTAATAAGTCTATCTTAGGAGGAAATATTTGCATATGGTTAATATTATTTCAGGAGTATGATTTTGAGATCATTGTTAAACTAGGAAGGCTGAATGCAAGACCTGACCATCTGTCAAGGTTGGAAATAGAGGAAGAACCAACCATCATACAAGATAATCTCCCTGATGCAGAGTTATTTTCAATCAAAGTTGCAAATGACCATTTCCCAGATATCATTTAGTTTTTTACCACAGTGATGGATCCTTCAGAATATACTATGCAACAGAAGAAAGAATTAGTAGTTAAGGTAGATGACTTTTCATTAATAGCAGGACAGTTATATAAGATGGGACCTAATGAGATACTGCACAGATATGTTCCTGAACATGAAAGATAGATGATTCTAGCAGAAGCTCATGGTGGCGCAGCTGGTGGACACTATGCATGAAAATATACTGCATAAAAGATTTTGAGAGCAAGATTATGGTGGCCTACACTACATAAAGATGCAAAGGAATATTTCAGAGCATGTGATATGTGTCAAAGAACATGAAAACCTTCAAGAAGAGATGAGATTTCATTGGTACCACAAGTTACATTGTAGGATTTTGATAAGCAGGCTATTGATTTTGTTGGACCCATCAATCCACTTGGGAAGAGGACTGGTGCAAGGTACATAATTACAACAATTGATTACTTGACAAGATGGGTCGAAGCACAACTAGTAAGGGACTGCAACACAGAGACTGTTGTGAAGTTTATTTTTGAGTATATATTGTCTAGATTTGAATGTCCAAATATTTTGAAGAGTGATCAAGGTTCCCACTTCTTGAATAAAACTATTGAAGCATGGACTGAGGAATTCCAAGTCTATCATCAGAAGAGTACCCCTTATCACCCTCAGGCCAATGGAACAATAGAATAATTTAATAAGATCCTGTAGAATGCACTGACTAAGGTATGCAATGTGAATAGAGATGATTGGGATCTCAGAATTCCACCAATTTTATTAGCTTACAGGACCACATGTAATAAGTTGACAGGTTATATACCCTTCGAGTTGGTTTATGGGCAATAAGTTTTGATGCCCATGGAATACATTGTCCCTAGCCTAAGGATTGTAGCTTCTACAAATATGGTAGACCCTGACATAATCAAGGAAATAATGTCGCGGTTGATTGCTTTGGAGGAAGATAGATTCATAGTAGGATTCCATCAGAAGGTACAAAAAGCAAGAGAAAAATCCTGTCATGATAGACGTAATAAGCAGAATAAGTTTCAAGTAGGAGACATTGTTCCCCTCTATGACAGAAAGTTTGTGAAATTTCCAGGAAAATTCAAGATGCATTGGTTGGGCCCCTACATTATCAAGCATGTTACTAATGGAGGCACAGTTCAATTAATGAAGTTAAATGGAGAATTGATTCAGGGAAGAGTAAATGGCAGTAGGTTGAAGTTGTATAGGGACAACCCTATCCCTACAACTTGACTCTGAGGAAGAGAGGAGAAAATTCTTATTTTTGCCTGCACTTGAAAGTGGGAATTGTACTATAAACTACGCTGCAGAGAGATTCAACGTAAGGAGTTACTTCATTATAGTCTGGATTATGTCAAAGTACATAGGAGCTGTGACAAAAGATGTAATGTTCACTACAATATGGATGTGTCGAAGCTCGCCAGAAAAATATGACTGTTAAAAGGGAAAGTTAACATTAAGATATGCGGAAAATTGCATTTATGAGGACAGGTTGACAAGATCTAGGGATAGATATGCAATTAATGTACAAAATCTGAACAAAATATAAGTTAATGAAGGGGTTAGAAACTCGAAATCATTATAAAAAGATGCCTCCCACCCAGATCAAAAACTTTGCTAAATTAAGAATTTGAGTCTTGAGAATGCAAAGAAATTGCAAAAACTTTAGTTGTCGTATCTCATCTGATCGTTCTTGGGAAGAAATTGTGCTTAATTTTTGCAAGAAGGGCTTATATGGAATCATGGAAGTCAAAAGTACTCTCACAGCATCAGCTGAGACGCCCATAGTAGCATCAACTGCAGCAGCATCTGCACAAAAACAATAGAAATCGCCAAGGAAGAAACCAACCAAGGAAGAAAGAACCAAAAAGAAATAGGATAAGAAAGTTGTCAAGCCTCAACCACAACCAGAGCAAGCCAAAGAAAGCGAAGAAGAAGTGGAGGAGGTGCAGATGGAAACAGGTGGTGAAGCATTTTCGTCGTCTCTACCACCATACATTCCACCAAGGAAACCAAATGTTAAAGTAGTCAAAGACTCAAAGGATGCGAAGTTTGGTACCTTCACACCCCTATTGCCAGAGAAAGTACCATTTACTGGGGAATTAATTGGAAAAATACCATGGCTGAAGTTCGCAGATTATGACTCTGACAACAAGAAGAAGTACCCTCAATTCACACCAGACCGGTATTTGAAACAGCTTCACTACCCGGACAATGGAGTGACAAGGCTAGAACCACAACAATGGGAAAATGGGTTGGCGCGGTCGGGATTATTGAATATGTTAAATGTACCGCGCTTCAGCAGAAGTTCGGGGAATAAATCGTGTGAGTGTCAGTTGCTCGTGTTGGTGCATGATGGAGGATTATGGATGGGAAATAAGATCCCTATAGACCCAATGTTGATTTGGAGGATCACAAGACTAACATACCAAGGGCGAAACCTCGTCGAGGAGTTCGTTGGAAATGATCAGGACCGTATTGTAGCGGACAGTATGAAGAAGAAGTTTGGGCTAGAAAAAGGGAAGAGGGGATATGACATCAATTCAATCAATGACCAAGCAGTTTGCTTCACAACGCACATATTGGCTAGGAATATCATGAGAAAATGTCAAGTGAATGAAGTTCTTGCGTCGGTGGTTTCATTAGCCATGCAATGTGCCAATGGGGTTCAATGAAACTAGGCCGAATACCTGTGCAAGTAATTTTTGGATGATTGTCGCGAATTCTAGGAGAAAGGTACCACATTCCATTATGCGTGGTTACTTTTGATTATTGCAATGTTAGCATGGAGAGAGCTGAAGGATTCACAGTTCCCCCCAGTAGCATCAGATGTCTGTGAAGCTGCGTGGTATGCCTCACTATGGTTTACCACTCAACCATCGTGAGCTATGGAGAATAGAATGTTTTTTTTGTTATACCATATGGATTTGCATATGATGGTGAACCAGCACCCTTGCCTATCGCCGAGCCTATACGAACAATATAGTGTTGTTGCGAAGTTCAAGGCCCATTTTCACAGAGTGTATATACAATCTCGCAGGGATACAAGCAAGAAATGGTATCCCCTACCATATTTGGTTACAGAGGATGATCTCTTAGAACAGGTACAATAGTGGCCTACAGAATGGATGATTGCACCGGAGGTTGAGACAGAAGTAGAAGATAGTGTGATAGAAGAGGACACTTCATAGCGTGATGAAGTGAGTGGAAAACACAAGGACAAGGATCAGGATGGGTATGAATCAAAAGAAGAAGAGCTACATGATGAGGGTCACCAGGATCCTCTAGAAGAGCATAACATAGAATCAAAAAAGACAGAGACAGACCCTATTGTCGCAAAAAAAAGGAAGGTAAAGGGAGAAGCTAACTCAAAAAGAAAGAAGAATCAGAAGGTCGATAAGACAAAAGATGTCACGCCAATGGTCCTTACTGAAGGGGACTTAGATTAAATCGGGGACAAGATACAGGAAGCAACAATAGAATCCTGGAACATAGTAGAATATTGCTATGACACACTTCTGACTAGTGTCACAAAGCGGATCACAGAATTGAAGATACTAGCGCAGACGGTCAGAAAACCACCACAGATAGAGGAAATTGTTGGAGTAGAAAGGCAAATAGAGCCCACACTTGCAGCTAGGTTAGCTCAAATACCTACAGGAGCCCTACAGTTTGACTCCGTCGAACTATTGCAGTTGGCTAAGGAATGGAAGCGTGTCAATATGAACATTGCAGCGATACCATTTCCAAGACTACACAAGTTTCACTTGGAGATAACTGAAGAGTTGAAGTTGCGTTAACAGAACACCTCACAACTAAATATTCAAGTAGAAAAATATCAAGTTGCGCTTTGGCAGAAGCTTGAGTAGGTGATCCAAGAAAGGGATCAAGTAGCACAGGAGCATGAGAAGATCAAGGGGGCAGTGGAAGCAACGTGCAGAGAAATTCCAGACCTTGATTTCCGAGAGAAGAGCCAATAGAAGACAAGGTCGCAAAGTTCGGTTTATAGTGAAGGGGTATAGGAGAAAATTTTCGCAGTGAGATTCAAGTACAAAATGCAAATCAATGAGCTACAAATGAATTTTCAACCAACTATGCCACAGGAAGTATGGGATCAGAGGGAGACTGACCTAAGGACTGCAATGGCTAGCATCTTCGCAGTAGTGAAAAACTGTGGAAAAATCTTGAATGAAAGTCTACAAATTTGGACTTCCCTGCCAGAAGATCTAAATGTATAGAAACTTCAAGAATAAATCCAGCAGAAGTAGCAACATTTAGAAGAAATTTGGGCATCTGCGAAGACCTTACCAACCTCATAGAAGCTCACAAAGATCAATGAGTCGAAGGACCTCCAAAATAAAATTGAGGAGTTGAATAAAGAAGAACATATTTTGATAGAGAAGACTTAGTCTTAGCAGGATGAGGCCCTCTGGCTATCGCAGGAAGTAGATGAGAAGCTTCAACAACTTTGACAGAGGGAGACAGTGTTGCCCTAGGTTGTCATTGATGTCAAAATGGAAATATTCTAGATACTAGAGGATGACATGAAGCCAAGGGGAAGCAGAACAGATCCATGAAGAGACAGGAGCAAGGCCATCAGGGTAGCTAAGCCATAAGCAAGAGGAGTTATCAAAGGAGGCATATCAAAGCATATTACAGGACATCAGAGAAAGAGAGGCATATCGGAAGAGGCAGAAGCCATCAAGGTATGAAGGTATAAGAGGAGGTCTTTGAAAGACATTGCCAAGCTAAAGGAGCCACATTGGAGCAAGAGGAGAAAACAGAACTATCGGAGCAAGAGGAGCCATATCGGAGGAGCGTTGCATGTAATACATGCCAAAGAAGAACCAAGAGGAGCTACAGGAGGAGCCATATATATATATATATATATATATATATATATATATATAGATATAGATATAGATATAGATATAGATATAGATATATATATAGATATATATATATATATATAGATATATATATATATATATAGATATAGATATAGATATAGATATAGATATAGATATATATATATATCTATATCTATATCTATATCTATATCTATATCTATATCTATATCTATATATATATATATATCTATATATATATATATATATATATATGCCAAGAAGAACCAAGAGGAGCTATAGGAGGAGCCATATATATATGCCAAAGAAGGACAGAGCCATTGAAGGAAGCAGACAGAGCCATTGAAGGAATCAAACAGAGCCATCGACGGAAGCAAACAGAGCTATCGAAGCAATGTATGCCACAAAAGGGCCATATGGATGCAAATGAGCTATCGGGAGCCATATATGCCACAGATTACACTATCGAGAGCCATATATGCCACAAATACACTATCGGGAGCATATATCATATATATGGATGCATTTACATTATAGGGAGCAATATATGCCACAAACTCATATATCGGAGGCCAAAACTCATAAAACATATATAGACAGGGCTATATACACTATCGGTGGCATAAAACTATACATATATGGAAAAAACATATCGGGGGCAGAAAGACTTAGTTATATGGCATTTACACAATCGGGAGGCGGAAAACATAGTTATAATGAATTACACTATTGGGAGTGGAGAATATATATAAATGGGAAAACACACTATCGACGGACAATACAATACCGGCGACAGTGTAAGTCGGTGGTTCGGCTATGTGCCACCACCCCAAAACCCCCGATTGCGATACATATATATATATATATATATATATATATATATATATATATATATATATAGATATAGATATAAGTGGACCCACGGACCATTACAATGTGATATAACATAATATTGGTGGAAATCAAGTTATGGGTTAAGTCAAAGAGTGGAGGAATATACACAGACCTAAACGGGTTATAGCAACAACCCTATATAACATCGCGTCCACCCATCGGAACTCTCATATTGCAATGTATAAAGGGCTGTCACCCCCGAAGCGCTGATTGTGATTGCAAGACCAGACCCGATGAAACATTATAGATGGGCTTAATATAATATCGCATCCAATGGAGGATCGGCCATCAGCCATCGGCGATGCCATGGTCTCGATGTATAAAGGACCCCCGGAAGTCTTGAGCACCAATTGCGATTATGTTGTGGACCCGATACAGTATAGATGTGGGTGTAATAATTCCTGAAGTCCGCCCTTTAGCCTTTTCACCTGTTTTTGCTCATATTTCCTATGTAATTGCATATTTGGCTTACGCGGGGTTTGGAGGCAGAAATACGTTAAGGAATGCTCCTCATAGTTCAGGAGGCCTAAACGGTAGTTCAGTGAGATGAATCAAGCTGATTGTGATTGCAATTAGGATGTGGCATGTCCATTAAACAATGTTGTCTCTATGTATGCCTGCTATCATGAAAAAAAAGGGAGCGATGTTACAGTTTTTGGAATATGTGTTCTCGGTGGATGATTCAATGCTCGTCGTCGAATCAACATGTCTCAGGAGTGATGGTGAGCACGAAGAAACAAAGGAAATGATAGAGACCGAGGAGGAAGCCAAAGGGCCAGCAAAGAGAGGAAACCAATAGACAGAGGATCAGGAATGCATAAAAACAAGGAAAAACAGAAAACAGTGGTGTGGTTGAACATTGTTGAAAGTTGGAGGAAAAATAGGCAGTGAGAGGGTCCAACAAAACAAAAAGAGGGCCTAAGGATCAACATGACAGTAGACATTCGAAGGGGAGAAGTAACCAACAGAGAAACAGTCATGTTGAAGCATTCACTGTGACAATAAGAACATATGCTTGAACAAAAAGCAGGTTCTTATGAAGAGTTTAGTGCAGCTATAGTGGACTCACTAAAGCTGTGTGGAGATATGATCAGAGGTTAGCTATTGGAGACTCTATGTGGACTGTATGAAGAGTTGTAAAGAATCCTTCATAAGAAGATTGGTTGTCATTGATGCTGTAGCATGGAGACTACAGTGAAGCTGCAAACATACAGAACTCAGTAATGAAGAGTTCTGAGAGTGGAACACTACTATCAAATGTGCCTTGAAAAGATTGGGTCGGAACCATTGGGGCTGGTGCCTCAGAAGCAAGAAGGATTGGTGTCCTTGGGGCTAGTGCCTCAGAAGTAAGAAGGATTGGAGTACCTGGGGCTAGTGCCTCAGAAGTAAGAAGGATTGGAGTCCTTGGGGTTGATGCCTCAAAAGTAGGAAGGATAGGTGTCTTTAGAACTGGTGTCTCAGGAACTGGAAGGATTAAAGTCCTTGGGATTTGGTACTCCTAAGTCCAATATTGTTGCCTTGGCGAAACAGATTTGGAGCTATAGAGGTTGGAGCCTCACAAAAATCCAAGTTGGTGCTTGGCAACCGATTGCAACCACTTATATATTGTATCTAGTTTACTGCAAAGATTATATTAATAAAAGCATTTATTATTGTTGTTCATCTTGTGTTCTGAATATAAATCTTTTAACTAGTAAAACAACAGTCGGAAAAAGAAATATTGATTCACCCCCCCTCTCAGTATTTCCAACAGACAGTGTTGGTACAGAAGGTTGCATAACATGTGAAAAAGGCACTACTGTAGGAAGTGTGCAAAGAGGAAAAGCAGGTAACAGAGACTTTGTAGTAGTTCAACTAGGCCTACAATAGAATCGCAACAAAAATTAGAGGCAAAGCAGTTAAGTGACTCGGGACAAGTCATATATGAGCATTGCGGGCCTGTTGGGCACAACCCAAATTGACCTTGATTTTCGTGAAAACTATACACTTTGTGAAGCAGAGCGCGAAGTAGAGAATGCAACGGAGTTCAAAGTGGACCATGCAATGGAGCATCGGAGCGCCAAGTGGACAGTGCAATGGATATACCATGCAGTATATGGGCTTCAGGGTGGGCCGAAGCCCCTCCTTTTTGTAAAATAATGTAATGTTGTAAAAGATCAATGGTTTTCAGACCATAGTTGGCTATACGAGGGGAGTACATGGTATTTTGATGATATATCCCTCGATGTAATAGTATATATAGGGATCAATAATAAAGGAGAGAATCATATTTATGGTCCAGATCTATATTTATCGTCGAATTATTGTGATCTCTAGTTTGTGGCAAGGGAAAGGCTCTACAACTGAGTGTGCAAATGCCTGAGTCTACAGCTGAGTGCACAGACGACCTGCAACTTAGTGCAAAGGTCAAGAACTGTTTGTTGTACAAGAATTATTATTATAAGTGATAGTTCTTGTGGAAATAGTCCCACATTTGGATGAACCATGGTAAAATCTATGTCTTCATGTGTATGTATATATTTGCTTATTATTTTTTGTAGTGTGGCAGTTTATTACAGCGTAGTGATGATTATGGGTTTATATGATATTTTTATGTGATTAAATGAATGCGGTGAAGTAATCTATGTATGTTAAAGATAAAAAGAACACAAAAATACCACATCGCATCATCCCTAAAGGCTACAGAAACCTAATTTTTCATCCTCCCATAGTCACTTCGGGTGTGACTAAAATATGCTTGGAGTTTGTTGCCAAAAGGGCCAGTGATTAAGGGTTTTGCTACTACGCAGTATAGGTTGAACCTGGGTCAACTGAATCATAACCAACATTCACCTAATTTATGCTACATCCAAGGAGAAGCAGCGAGGTATTCCTTTTATATTATCCAGCAAAATGAAGAGATACAACCTACATCAAATCTGTTGTAATTTCCTCTTTGATCTCACACAATATCCTCCCTCTTCCTCGCACAAAATAATAATATACATATGTTGGAAATAATACTGAGAGGGGGGGGGCGAATCAGTATTATCATATCAATAATTTAATTTTCCAAATAGATTTGTATACACTACTTCAGCTAAGTGAACTAGCGTGTATACGCGACTGTACTTAAAGAAACCAACGTATATGCAGAGAACTTTTGATTTACCCAATTTATCATGCATTGAACTTTAACCAATATATCAGATATTTATTAGACATTGCAGTAAAAGCAGAATAAAGCATCACACTTAAGCAACACACATGAGCACCAAGATATAAGGTGGAAACCCAATGTGGGTGAAAACCATCTATTGTTGTCGTCTCTGTCTTCTTTTAATAATAAGAGAATATGTTTACAATTTTGTACTGGTGCAGACTTATACTAGTATGTAGGCTTCTACCTGCAAAAGGTTACAACCTTCTCTCATTCTCCAGCTTCTACTGGAAGGGAGCTACAACCCCCTAACTCTTGTACTAGCCGATATGTTTACTAGTACGTAGGCTGTGACCTACAGAAGGCTACGACCTTCTTTCTTCCTCCAAGGACCACGTTTCATAAATTTTCAGACTAGATCCATCAACAACATCATAACTATAATTCAATCATCAAATACATCTGCATCAACCAATCACTTTCTGAACCAACCACAACCGAATCAATCAATCACTTTGACAACCCATCAATCTGATCATTCAAAACACTGTCACTATAATACAATAATCAAAACCCAAACGAGAACCCAGAACTCTATAACAACAAACAGAAACAACTTAAACATACTTTATAAGGTATACGCTACTTCCATGTTTCAAACCTACATGTATACGTGCTTTCCTCGAAGCCAACCAGCGTATACATCTGCAAATATTAATTCATAATCCCGCAGGTATTCCAGACTTCAGTTATACCCAGATCATAATATTTACATAACAACACATGCGTCAGTATTCAGATCTAGAATAAACATGATCAAACCATATAAAGATAATTCATTTCAAGCCTTAAGATCTCGATCCATCATTAGATCTTATCCTCCATCAACCGCTAAGTTTCATCCCTGGTTCAGATCAAGCACAGCATCATAAGCCAATAACCTGCATACTAGATCTCACACTTCATCAGATATTCGATATTTGCACACCTGGCCTAATGATCTTCTCCTCCTTTTATAGTTTTAGGCCTTTCTCAATAACATGGACCAAAATCACATAGGACCAATACCTTGGACCAAATACCTAGGGTCAATACCTCGGACCAGATACCTTGGACCAATACCATGGATCAAAACACCATGGACCAAATACCTTGGACCAAAAACTTAGTTTTCCAAGATATACGCGCTTTTCCTTCTGTGAAAGTGCATGTGTACATATACACTACTTGTGTTTAGTGAACCTGCGTGTATACGCACCTTGGTCAAGATGAATCTGTGTGTACCTCTCTTTTTTCATTCTTTGTAGTCTAATCTGTAATTCTTTGCTATTAACCTAATGTAGAGTGAGTTGCCATTAAGGAAAACACTTGTATCATAATGCCAACAATCTCCCACTTTGGACTTGATGGCAACAACAACACCAAGTCACTCTCCCCCTTTAACATCAAGGGCAAAGGGTCATGCTCCCCCTGAGTACATGCTCAATTCCCTGATATGTTGAAATGTACTAATTGAGTTCCCATGATTGAGTCCATGCTCCCCCTGAGCACTAGCAAAGTTTGCAAGAAGATTTTCTAAAAGAATAACATGACTCTATAAATCAACTATGTGAGGATGACCTTCCTATCACCAGTGACTCATACATCCATCTCCCAGCCAAGTGGGGATATACCAATTTTGACTCATCCACCCAACCAAGTGGGGATATACCAATTGTTTATACATGACAAAAACAAGAAATATTACATCATCCATCCCATGCGTAGTGGGGTTAAAAATTAGGTATTTTCATTACCTTTACATTAAATGATATACATGACATTTATAATAAGGAAAACTTATCTAAACAAGACCATGATAGTTATCAACAACTATCATACACCATATACGATCTGCACCATCAGGATCAACAACCTGTATACTTCCATCATCAAAAGAGTCACCTGAATCAAAATAATTATGTGGATCTGTACAAAGATCTTCTAAGATAATGCCAACAGTGCATTATTAGAAGCATATGCTCCCCCTGAACCTGTGCCAGATGTTCACTGTCAGATCTTATTATTGCATATATCAGTAAGAAATATCAAGGCATCATCATCAATCAGATATACATCAAGTTATCAATAACTTATGAGGACCAACATATTTCCACATGTTATCAACAGATTGTAACCATCATCAAACAGAGAAAATAATTGACAGTACCATATCAGACCCCTTTTTCCTGAGTTTGTCCCACTGCTTTTCCTCAAACCAACATATACGTGATTGTGCCCACAGAAACCCGCGTATGTACGTGACTACGCTTCATGAAACTCGCGTATAACAACCTTTCTCTAAAAATAGTATTTAACAGCACAATGATGCAGCAACTACTCCTAGCTTTTGTCAGAGATATTCAAATGTCTCTCTGGGTAGTGGTTTAGTGAATATATCAGCAACCTGTTCTTTGGAGGGAACATACTCCAATTTGACCTTTCGTTCAAGCACTTGTTCACATAGAAAATGATATTTAATGGGTATGTGCTTGGTCTTGGAGTGCATGACTGGATTCGTTGAAATACTGATGGCACTTGTATTATCACATAGAATGGAGATGGGTGGAGTACAAGTGATCTGAATGTCTTGCAAGGTTTGCATCATCCAAAGTAGTTGTGTGCAGCAAGATGCAGCAGCCACATATTTTGCTTCAGATGTAGATAATACAATTGAACTTTGTTTTTTGCTGAACCAAGACACTAACCTGGAACCCATATAAAATGCACCACCACTAGTGCTTTTTCTGTCATCAACGCTTCCTACCCAATCTGCATCTGTATATGCATGAAGAGTAAGATTTGTATCTCTAGGATACCATAAACCAAAGTTCTGTGTTCCTTGAAGATATTTGAAGATCCTTTTGACTGCCTGAAGGTGTGATTCCTTTGGATTTGCTTGGAATCTTCCAACTATTCCCACTGCATGCATGATGTCAAGTCAGGTACCTATTACATAAAGAAGACTGCCAATCATGGATCTGTAAGTTGGTTGATGTACTGTTGTTGATTCATCATTTGAGCTGAGACTGCATCTTGTTACCATTGGCGTACATACTGGTTTAGAATCTTCCATGCTGTAATTTTTCAAGATCTGTTTGAGATATTTGGTTTGTGAAAGAAAAATACCATCTTTATTTTGTTGAACTTGTAGACCAAGAAAATAGGTAAGCTCACCAAGCAAGGACATTTCAAATTCTTGTTGCATTACTGAGGCAAAATTTTGACTCATGGATTCTTCATTGCTACCAAAAATGATATCATCAACATAAACAACAATTATTAGCAATTTATCAGTGCCAATCTTTGTATATAGATTGCTATCAGTTGACCCCTTTAAAAAACCCTGTTGGTGGATATATTTGTCAAGACGGTAATACCAGGCCCTTGGAGCCTGTTTTAGACCATAGAGAGCCTTTCTGAGTCTGCATACAAGTTTTGCATCATTTCCAAGAATGAATCCTTTTGGTTGTTCAATATAGACTTCTTCTTCTAATTCTCCATTAAGGAAGGCAGATTTTACATCCATTTGGTATACTTTGAATTTCTGAAAACTAGAAAGAGCAAGAAACATCCTTATGGCTTCAAGTCTAGCAACAGGTGCAAAAGTTTCTTCAAAATCTATACCTTCTTGTTGAGCATATCCTTTACAAACAAGTCTGGCCTTGTTTCTAATAACTTCTCCATTTTCATTCAGCTTGTTTTTGAATATCCATTTAGTTCCTATGATATTCTTATCATGAGGTCTAGGAACTAATTCCCAAGTATTATTCTTTTCAATTTTCTCAAGTTCTTCATTCATGGCCTTGACCCAACATTCATCTTTGCATGCTTCATTTACATTTTGAGGTTCGGTGGAGGATAGTAATGCTAGATAGCTTGAGGTTTCTGTAATAGTTCTTCTTGTCTGTACACCTGCCTCTTTTTCCCCTAAAATTTGAGTTTCTAGATGATTTTTCTTAACATACCTGGACGGAGTCTTTTCTTCTACCATTATCTCTTCTTCTGGTGCTTCATTGGTTTCTTCTTTAGAATCATTGTGATTTGATGTGGGAAAATAATGCCCATCTTATTCATTTTCATAATCTTCGGTTTTTATCTGTTTTGGATTTTTGCATGCTTCATCAACTACAACATCAATACTTTCAATAATTTTCCCAAGTCTTTTATTATAACATTTATATCCTTTACTTCAGGAAGAGTAACCAAGAAGAATAACTTCATCTGCTCTGGGCTCAAAATTTCCAAGTTTTTCATCAGTCCTTTTGATATAGCATTTGCTTCCAAAAACTTTAAAGTATTTTACCGTAGGAGTCTTACCATACCAAAGTTCATGTGGAGTTTGAGTGTTGTTTACCCGAACATTTTCTTGGTTGAGAATAGTTATGGCAGCGAATGCAGCTTCACCCAAAAGGTTGCAGGAGTTCCATATTCATCTAGCATAGCTCGAGCCATTTGTTGAACAGTTATGTTCATTCTTTCTACCACTCCATTTTGTTGAGGAGTCCTTGCGATGGAGAACTACCTTTTTATTCCATGTTGTTCACAAAAGACAAAGAATTCATCTGAGGTAAATTCCCCTCCTCGATCAGATTTGAGGCATTTGATTTTGTGATCTGATTCATTTTCAACCAAAGCTTTGAAGGCTTTGAACTTTTCAAATGCTTCATCTTTATGCTTTAGAAGACCTATCCAACACATTCTGGAAAAGTCATCAATGAACAATATAAAGTATTCTTCTCCACAAGGTGACTTTTTCCTTGATGGTCCATATAAATCAGTATGAACAAGTTCAAGAGGCTTACTAGCTGACCCTTCTTTTTCAATGAAGTGAGATCTGGTTAGCTTATCGAATTGATATGGTTTTCATATTGTATTTTTAGGAATGCTGATGTCTGGAAGATCACGAACAGCCTGGAATCTGCATGCTTTTCTTATTTGAGAAAAGCTTAGATGTCCCAATCTTTTGTGCCATAGCCAGTTTTCATCATTTTTGCTTAGATAGCACTGTTGTTGTCCTCCCTTGAGTATGTATAAGTTGTTTTGAGTTCTTGTACCTTTGATCATGGTTTCTCATGTATCAAGCTCATGAACAACACATGTGTTTGATCGAAACACCACTTCATTTCCTTGACCACACATTTGGCTGACACTCAACAGGTTATGCTTTAGACCATCTACATACATAACATTCCCAGCTTTAACCTTTTCTTTCAAGAAAATAGAGCCTTTACCTTTTATGACAGCAGGAGCATCGTTTCCAAATGAGACATTCTTTTCTTTTTAAAAGGCATTATATGAGTGAAGTTTTCCTTTGTCACCTATCATGTGTTTTGAGCATCCACTGTTGATGTACCACTTATTTTCTTGTCATTCTGCATACAAGGATATACCACATCTTTCTGTTTGAGGTTATTTCCTTCTCCATATTTTTGGATTTAATGGAGTTTTCTCCTTTGAGATGTTTGCCAAAATTTACTCCTGCATTCAGATTCTTTATGGCCAAATTTGTTACAGATTGAGCATTCTATTTCATTTTCAAGAAGAGAAAAGTTATTATAGGAACTTTTCTTGATCCCTTTCACATTCCTTTGATTTCGTGCTTCTCTAGTCATGATGGTTTTGTAAGCAACACATTGAGCAGCTTTGTGTCCAAAATTATGACATGAGAAACATTGACCATTAAAGAAGTTCCTGCGATTATCGAATCTATTGACCTGGTGATTGTAGTTTCTATTGATATTCATCTTTGAAGAAAATTGAGTATGATTTATCTGAGGTTGGTTGTGGCTTCTGTTCATCCTTGAAGAAAATTGAGCCTGATTTACCTGGTGATCTGCTTTATGCCTTTGCTGACGATTGTCAAACTATTCACTATTCTTTGCTGCATCAAGATAGCTTTTAGTGGAGGTTGACGGCTTCTGTGATTGAGATGCTTCTTCAGTATATCCAGGACCTATCTTTATCAGAGGAGAACGTTCCACTTTGATAATTTCATTTAAGGTTTATGATCCTTTAGCAAATCTAAGATTGAGAGATTTTGTTTTCTCAAGATCCTTTCTTAGACCCACAATTTCACATTCTAGTTTTTCCTTGTGTTTTTCTCTTTCAGCAAGTTGGTATGTCAAGGTATCTATAATCATATTCTTTTCTTCTAAACAGATTTTGAGTTTAGAGATTTCTACATGAAGGTCATCTTCTTCTAAAGCATCCCAAAAATTATCATCTTCATAATCCATTAGAAGTCTATAATCATTACTATTTTCATCTTCATCACTATTTGATAAACCATTGCTATCTTCATGAGCATAGTAACTCTTTTTACTTACACTTTGTTTTCTATTCCATTTTTCAGATTCCTTCCTTTTATCATATTTATCTTTATGAGGACATTTGGTAGCATAATGAACGACTCTACCAGAGGCAAAACATTTGAAAGGTAGTTTACATCTAAATCTTCCGGAACCCCGTTGAAGCTTCTTGACAAAGTTTACTTCATCTTCTTCTTATGAAATATGTCCTAATTCATTGAGTTCTTCCTTTCCTTTTTTTGAAGCCTTAAATGTGGCTTCTCTCATAACTTATGGGCCTCCTTTTCTCATCTCAAAGGCAGTTGAGATTCCGTGAAGATGTGTCATAGTGATAGTCTGTAGATCCTATTTTTCTTCTATGGCAGATAATTTTGATTCAAATTTAGTAGACAAGGATCTTAAAACTTTCTCAACTAAGGTAACTTCCTTTATCTCTTCACCTAGATTCTTCATTCAATTAACAACCTCATCTATATGTAAGAAGTAACTAGCTATACTTTCATCATTATGCATCTTAAGAGTTTCATATTGAATTCTGAGAGTTTGCAGTTTAGCACGTTTTACCTAAGGGTCTCCTTCCTAGCTTAGAACGATTTTGTACCATATTTCTTTGGCTGATTTGAGCTGCACAACTTTTACAAACTCTTATTGTGACAGACTTCCCAATAATGTATTGGCAGCTCTGGCATTGGTTTCATATTGCTTTTTACCTTTTGTATCTATAGGAATTGCTGATGGAAATGTATATCCTCCTTCCATGATTTCCCAGACATCTATTCCAAGAGATTGTAGATAGGTTGTGGTTCTAATCTTCCAATAAACAAAGGTTATCCCATCAAAGATTGGCGTTCTGATGGATCCCATGCTTTATTGATTACTTATGATGATGGATCTCCCTTCAAGCGATAAAGCTTCTTCTGAAGGACTTGCTCTGATACCAATTGTTGGAAATAATACTGAGAGGGGAGGTAAATCAGTATTATCAAATCAATAATTTAATTTTCCAAACAGATTTGTATATGCTACTTCAGTTAAGTGAACTAGCGTGTATACGCGACTATACTTAAAGCAACCAGCGTATATGCAAAGAACTTTTGATTTACCCAATTTATCATGCATTGAACTTTAACCAATATATCATAGATTTATTAGATAGTGCAGTAAACGCAGAATGAAGCATCATACATAAGCAACACACATGAACACCAAGATATAAGGTGGAAACCCAGTGTCGGTGAAAACCACCTACTGTTGTTGTCTCCGTCTTATTTTAATAATAAGAGAATCTATTTACAATTTTGTACTAGTGCAGACTTATACCAGCATGCAGGCTTCTACCTATAGAAGGTTACAACCTTCTCACATTCTCCAGCTTCTACTGGAACGGAGCTACAACCCCCTAACTCTTGTATTAGCCGATATGTTTACTAGTATGTAGGCTGCGACTTACAGAAGGCTACGACCTTCTTTATTCCTTCAAGGACCACATTTCATAAATTTTCAGACTGGATCAATCAACAACATCATAACTGTAATTCAATCATCAAATACATCTACATCAACTAATCACTTTCTGAACCAACCACAACCAAATCAATCAATCACTTTGACAACCCATCAATCTGATCATTCAGAATATTGTCACCAGAATACAGTAACTAGAACCCAAACCAAAACCCGGAACTCTGCAACAGCAAACAGAAATAACTGAAACATACTTTATAAGGTATACTCTACTTCCATGTGTTGAACCTGCGTGTATACGTGCTTTTCTCAAAGCCAACTAGCATATACATCTGCAAATATTAATTCATAATTCTACAGCTATTCCAGATTTCAGTTATACCCAGATCATAATATTTACAGAACAACACATGCATCAGTATTCAGACATAGAATAAACATGATCAAACCATATAAAGATAATTCATTTCAAGCCTTAAGATCCCTATCCATCGTTAGATCTTATCCTCCATCAACCGCTAAGGTTCATCCCTGGTTCAGATCAAGCACAGCACCATAAGCTAATAATCTGCATACTAGATCTCAAACTTCATCAGATATTCGATACTTGCACACCTGGCCTAATGATCTTCTCCTCCTTTTATAGTTTTAGACCTTTCTCAATACCATGGACCAAAATCACTTAGGACCAATACCTTGGACCAAATATCTAGGGTCAATACCTTGGACCAGATACCTTGGACCAATACCATGGATCAAAATACCATGGACCAAATACCTTGGACCAAAAACTTAGTTTTCCAAGATATATGCACTTTTCCTTCTGTGAAAGTGTCTGTGTACATATACGCTACTTGTGTTTAGTGAACCTGTGTATACCTCTCTTTCTTCATTCTTTGTAGTCTGATCTGTAATTCTTTGTTGTTACCTGCTGTAAAGTGAGTTGCCATCAAGGACAACATTTGCAATAAAATTCCCTCATATAAATTGAGGGTTTCCTTCTATGGCAAAAATCATTAATTAACATAACTTCTACCATCATATCTTTTTCCTAATGAACAACCCAAAAATTACAATATTTTACAAGGCAAATTTTTCATTTAATTTTTTCTTTGGGGGCACTACCCCCTAGACGCCCCTAGTAGCAATACTGGGGGGGGAATCCCCCCCACACTCCTCTATCAAGGACTAGGATCTAACCACGGCTGAAACAAAAAACCTTTGAACAATCAAGAAGACAATCAAGCTCCACACCCAACAAACTCCTATAACAACTAGCACCTCAATCACATTCAACTCCTATTTCTCCTTCTCAACCAAATCCAACACCTATTTCTCCTCCTCGACCAAGATTCTAATTCTCCATCCCTATTGCATTAGATTTGAATATCCCATATTCAATTCAACATACATCGACAAAGGAAGAGTGTTCCAATGGGAAAAAAGGGCATGGACCAGTAAGAGGTATCAAAAGTTTGGATAAAAAGGTGGCCTTGCATACTTGGCCAAAAATTATTCTAGAAGAACTAACTTTTCTAAGTAGCGCAAACATTTGAATCAATATGATCTATTCAAGAACAACTAACAACATTTCTAGAAAAATATCAAAAGAATGTTCAACAAACTTAAGTGAAGCAACATACACTACAACTTCATTTTGTTCAACTTATCCACTTTTTTGTAATCGTATTCTTTATAATATTTTTTAAATTATAAAGTCACAATCTCCATTTTGCTCGGAATGAGTAAGTATTTGGGGTGGGGGGAGATGTTGGAAGGGCTAGTTGACTAGACTCGACAATTAACTAAGTCAGGTGTGTAATTCATTCCATTATCTAGTTGGACATGTAAGTCGATCAACCACATACTCTAGTCGACCAACCAAGGAAATTAGACAATTATAATTTCCTTATAAATGATTCTTTAAGTATAAATATGTGACTTATGTAATAGATAAGTGAGATTGTTGTTGTTGTGTTCTAATAACAAAGTGTATGTTGCTAGTTATCCCATTACTTTGTGTTCTTTTCCATCTCTTCTATATTTTTCTATTTGTTTAATATTGTGTGTATTTTCATAAATTGCTCTTTTCAATAATACTACTGGTAATTGTTCCCCACAAATCCCTAGGTTACAACATATAACTCAAGGGACTACATGCTAAATAATTAGGGCAACCCATTCCTTGGATTTTGTAGGCTAAAGAGGAAAAATAGCTAGTGGATTAGAATTGCCATAAGAGGTTACAAATTGTGAAATTATAGGAAATTGGGACGTCAGAGCAAGGAAAATTTTAAGGATGGAACATTTTCTTGAAATTTAAAAACATTGGCGAATCTAACTAATCCCTAATATGCAAACTATAAAACTTGTATTCATATATATGTAAAATTATTCAAATTTATAATGATTTTATATATAGTATCTATATAATGTTGGCGATTTTTAAGGTAAAATAATTTTATATTCTAAAATTTGGGCGAATCATCTTTTAAAAATTGGAAATTGGCGAATATTTTTTATGGAAAAATCATGGAAAATTAGCCCACTGGGCGAATATTAGCCCCTAAAATTTTCCATGCGTCAGAGAGGATTATATCTAGCCATAAGTGATTTATTTCTTGTCGAATCATAGCCTCATATTAGGATTGGCCTCGTTGTAGGAAGATTATAGGAAATAAAAAGCCTATGGTTGGGTGTAATTTCCTTTGTTTACAACCAATTCCTGATCAACTCCTACAAATATAAGTGTTGAAAATGCAGCAAGAAAATCTAGTTTTGACTTTGCCTTGGTAAAAATAGATTAAATTTCTATTTCTATTTTAGCATAATACTTGGAGGTAGTTAACTGAGGTGACATGGCTCTTGTCACTTAGTTAACTTCGTAAATTCGAGTTGCAGACACTTGAATTTAGTTCTACATGATTGATTGCTAATTTGTAGCAATTTATTACATTTAATTTGAGTTATTATCAGTTTAATTAGCTCTAACTATCAGAAGAACTAGTGGAGGTCAAGTCGTGGGTGTGTAACGTTTTCCACACTAAGTGATCAATCATCCTAAAATAATTGTTGCATGCAGAGAATTCGAGTTACCCAGTTGATATTGGAGTTCAAGGGCAGTGTACAATCAGTTGTAAACTATTCCAAGTTGTACAAGTGGTGTAAGCAGTCACATGATTGGCCTATGGTAATTGTGCAATTCCTTGGTGTGAAATTACTAAATAATAGGGGAAATTTCCCAAGGGAACAGTGCAAGGAAGTAGGATCTTGGGAAGGCTTGAAATTGGCTAAGTGTTGGTCCAGGTTCAGTGAGGCAGGAAAAGAGATAGTCTATACACTTGCAGCATGTGCTCAGGCTTGAGCAAGCATTGTATTTCTTCTCTATTCTCTGATTAATGAAATACAGATAGTAAGGGGTTTTGAGCAGTTTCTTTCCCCTAGATAAATCTATGTGTATGTGTGATGTTTCCTTTTGCATGTCAATGATTCTTGTTTTAGATGGTGAATTAACTTTCGCAGATCAGTAGAGTAGCTTCAATTCTTGTGATTTAGTAAATTTCATGAGCAGTTTTGAATCTACACATTAATTTCTATAATAAGTGTTATCAATTATTTATGATTATGTTGATTTAATTTTGTTGATATGTGTATTGAATAAATATTTAATTTATTCAGTTATGCTACATTTATAAGTCTACTTCTGTAATTACTAATTATAGACAATTTCATTGTGCTTGCATGAGCCTATATTTTCATAGTTGTGTGCATTAATCATTCCATAAGAGAACAACCAAAAATTGTGGTTTTATAGATATATAAAGTGGGTTTAGCCTAGTTATATGGTTGTCTACAATACAGATAGTATTAGAGCAAGAAATTGATGGAAAAAATTTGGTATGAAGAGCATACCTTGTAGCCTCAATAGAGGATAGAGGGTATCGTGTATGTTATAAAACACTTCACACCATCATTGCCATATAAGAGTTACTGTTTTCAAGGGGAAAATGTAACAAAAAAACATTTATTATGCATTTATACTTAAGCTAAATACATGCATGTGAAATAGATATACTTTGAAACGCTACATGTAGAGGGATGACAAAACTAATATCAAAGATGACTACCACTATGATCTTTGTTTTATCACCCCTCATTTTGAAGCCTTATGGTCTTATATTCTCAATTGGGTATTGTGGGGTCCATTTTCATGCAATTGTGGCTTTTTCGTAATCTGTGAGTCAAAGTTTTCTCCATTTTTTAGCTTTTCGTCGACATTTTGACTCAACTTTTCAAAATTAAAAATTTCACACAGTTTGTATCTCCTAGTTACAGTTGTGTGCATCAAAATGTACATAATATTAGCTTGACACAAGTAACAAGGAATAGTGCAAATCACATATATTCAGTATACAAATAAGTATATGTTATTATTTTAGTAGCACCTCATATTTAGGGTTTTAGGATTTCAAAAACATGGATTTCTCCAAACTATTGGTTCTATTCTATCTTCTCAACTCATTCCCTATCTTATTTGAGAACTATGCCATTTTTTATTTTCATCTTTAAATCAAGAAGAGTAATAATCCATGTTTGGAGAAGTCTAACACCATTATATGATATGTTAGGGTATGTTTCATGGAAAAATTGTTTGTTATGAGTTAGCATTCACTTGGTGGGATTACTTGTTGCAATTCATTATAACTTCCTCAATATTATTTAGAGTAATTATTGTAACCTCAATTTGGAATTGATGTCAAAAATATGCTTTCAATGGTGTTGGTGTGACTTCCATGTAGTTCCTAGCAAAAATGAAAATCACATAGTCAATAGAGTTCTAGAAAAAATGAAAGATCTACTTCCCGAGGGAATAAATACTATAATATTTCATCGAGTCATTATTATGACCCCAATTCAAAAAAGGAGGCAAATTCCATGTTTGAGTGGCACACTTGTTTGGGAATAATCCACCATACTAGTGAAAGGATATTCTAGTAATGGTTTATTAGTGGTTTGACTAGAGGGAAACAAGAAATAAAAACTATCAAAGAGAGTAAATCTAAAGCTTTGATTGTAAAGGGCTAATCATGTTAGATTTAGTAAAGGTGTGAGATGAAGGCTTTAAAAGTGACTGGGCCCTAAACATCATGATTGACTAAATATAATATTATTTAATATGAACATCAAACCAACTATGTGTATACACACACAATCTATATATATATATATATATATATATATATATATATATATATATATATATATATATATATATATATATATATATATATATGCGAAAGAAAATTGTTTTAGTTACATGTTGAAGGTGCTAGACCCGCCAACATCAGGGGATCTCCCCGATATGAAGTCCCAACCAGACCTCACACTGTTTGATGTAGGAGTCCCATCCGATACGATGGCCCGGTTTCCATTATCTTAAAGATGTACCTTAGCTCATGCTCGTCAACATGAGAGAGTGGTTTGCTTTGTCTTTGAACAATGAGGTTTGTGTGCCTCATGAGTGCTAGTGTTGCTTGTGTCAAGGTTCCTTCACAACACAAAGAGAGGGTGGGAGTGAGTCTCAAGTCAGATGGCAGGAAGTCCCAACACTGTCGGAGACACACAACACAACAGGACATGCACAGCTTCCGGAAGAGTAATCCACATGGATGCGGTAATCACAACACATAAGGGAAGATAGCACGTACAACACCTAGCGGGCAATCCATGCGAGTGCGACGGTCGTTATAGCGAGTTTCGTAAAAAGGTTATGTTTGATGTCCATGAAGTAAACAACACGGGTAGGACATCGTTAACAACTTATACAACACATTTTCATAATATATGTATTAGAACAGCTCAATGAGTTCAATTAGTTAACACGGATTAAAGAAACATGTATTACAAGTGTTCAAGATTAATTCTTACAAACATTTACAACACGTGATAAAATGTGTTGGTCTGTGAGCAGGCTCCTAAATTAAGTGAAAGTTCCAAGACACATCAATACACCATGCATCACTAGACCTGTGGGCGAGGTGTTGGAGCCACTACTCACTCCTCAAAGAAAATATGACAGACTCTCAAGGCTATGTGGGAGGAGCCAAGGTGAAAATTCCATGCATGTACAAATGAGGGGGTATTTATAGCCAAGGGTGAAACTAGCCCTTGTGACTGTTCGACTTCCCTCATGACTGTTTGAATTTCATGAATTTTCAAATGACATGACTCTTCAGATTACGAGTGAGTCTCTTAGACTTCCACTTTACATTACATTCATTGACAACAGTATGGCCCATAGTAGTGATGTGGCTGACATGACTCATGACACGACTTGACATGACAGTGTTGGTATGTTCATGCTGCTGCTGGTGTGCATGTCAAGCTGCAGTGTTGTTGAGTGATGGATGTCTTCTTGGTGTATCACAGCTTCACCTCCATATGGAAAGGTGTGTGGAGTCCTCGATGGTCATTGGGTTCACTTTATGTTGCATGTGTGCATTGCTCCTTTGTTTATACTTTGTCATGCTTGACATCTTTGTCCATTCGCGAAAATATATCCTCGCATTTTTCGTTGTTTGTCTATTCGCAAAATTGTCTCTTCACATGTTTCATCCATTCATGAAACTGTCTCTTCACATGTTTCGTCCACTTGCAAACACATCTTCGCATGGTCGTCTATTCGCAAAACTATCTCTTCGCATGTTTTGTCCGTTCTCGAACACATCCCTTTGCATGTACTCTCCTTGTTCATCCCATCCATCGTCGTGTCATGTTCGTTCATGCACCAGTATCTGCGATCACTCATGATGAGACAACATCAAATCCATAAACCTCCTAGTCTATCATGATGCATGATCATTCGCTTTTGGATGCAGGTGACAGAGAGAGATGACAAGGTTGTGAAATTGTGCAAGGAAAGTTTTGAGCTGGGATGCAAGCTCCAAAGCTGCAGGTGAAAATTGCGCAGAGGTCGCTGGGAGACTGAGATAGACAATCCGAATCGGCAATGACTGTCCACGAGATCTATCTCGGCTGGAGGGTAGATCTACGCAATTTCTGGGATGAAGCAGTTTGTGCAGCAGAGGGCCTTGGTAGAAAAAAATGTGTAATTCCTAGAGGGAGCAGGTTGTGGGCTTCAGGGTGGCTTGGAAAAAAAATTTTGCAATTCTTGGAGGGTGCTGGCAGTGGGCTGTGGGATTTGCTAAGACAAAAATTGTGCAATTGTTGGGAGGTTGACCTGATGACCACTTCTGCATAGTTTTTGAGCTAAGCGGGATGTTGGGATATGGAGGGGCTTTCTTAGAAATTTGCACAGTTTTTTGGGTGAGCAGCCAATCGGCTTACTGGTGACTAGCTGGAAAAACTGCGCAATCCTGGAGGGGAGACAGGGGCGGATATTCAGTGTTTGTCTATCCTATCTACGAAGTTTTCTCAGTCAGCGGAGCGAGCAAGGTCTACAGCTTCTATGCAAATTTTGATTAGAGTGAGTCCTGGGGTGAATGCCCGATCAAACATTCTAGTTTACCAGTTGGAGGGTTGGATGATCAGCTTGCAGTCAATGCAAATTGAAATGGATTTTTGGACATTTCTGCATTATTTTGGGTGACAGTCGGTCGAGTTGATTGCAAGGTGGAGGTCTGGCTATCAGAGGGTGATCTGGTCGTCGAAACTTCAAAAAAATGACTAAGTGTGTGAGCGAGTGGATTTGTGCATACGCGAACATTGCGAACACACACTCAACATAACTTGACGACAAGACACCTCAAACCATCTGTTATATGGAATTTATACCTATGGATAAGTACATCTTCCCTAAGTAGATAGTTACACTTAGAACAATAGAAGTAAAGATGTTTAACCTTTTCCTACAATAGACAGATAATATAAAGGAACATACTTGTGATCCTTCGCTTCCTTTGATCTCCTTTGAATTTCTCTCGTCACTCCCGCTCAAACTGAATTCACTCAATTGGTACCTGCCAACATAAATAGAAGACAACAACAATCAAAGCATATGATCTATCTACTGTAAACAAATGGAATCAACAACATTTGAACATACATTCATCATAGGTATAGACAAAAGTATGGGAAAAGGAACAAACAACTTTATTGATTGATAGAAGGAGAAGTTACACCCAATGTAGTTCAATCCCGTGTCACTCATCCAGCTTAGTCCAAACCCTCATCACACCAATAGCACATCAATCCAGCAGCATAACATTACTTGACAATGATTTCAAGTCTCAAACCAACAGTATTTCTCTATAATATCCAAGTTCTAGCCTCCTTATCACTATGATGAGTGGTCAATTTATAGGGAAATGCAAGTGGTTTTGTCATAAATTGGGCATTGAATGGTTTTCCAAAACTGGAGTTAGTTTCCATGGAGAAAGGGATGAGAGGATAGAGGGATAATTGATCCATAGCCTATCCAAAGATGAGCTCATAAGATGAGATAAGAGTTGGGCATCCTTCTAGAATGCTCTAGAATCAAGGAATATTCCTAGAATCCTATGCCAATTTCGCTCATTCTCACCCAGTGCAGGTATAAGTGGGCCTAAGTGCACTACAGTGCAGGTCTAGATGGGCCTACCTGCTCTACAGTGTAGTTTCTCCTAACCAAGGTTGCACTAGTGTCCCAAGGAGGTATTTCAACAAGGTTTCAAGCTAGGAAACTTTCATGGATGAAAGCATCCAATTTGATGACTTGTCTAGGGCATGTAGCAACTAAATTAGGGTTTGATAAGCCCTAATTGTACTGATCTAATCATCGGGAGTGATGTGCCCAAAAATACCTGTAACAGTTTCCCCCTAAAGCATGAAGTTGAAAATGGTAATATTTAGTGATATGCTTTATGATGTGACGAGGAGGATCTGAAGCGGATGGTTACGTGCATCAATTACAATACATAATATCATGATATATTTGAATTTTTCATGAATTTCTAAGGGAAGGAATACCCATACTCAGCATATAAACTTTGCACTATATGTACATAAATCAGATAGTCGTCTACAGATATAGAACCATAATAGGATGACCATCTGTGTAAAGCCATCGTACAAATGATTTAGTACTCTCTTGAAATCGCAGCCCAGATGGATGAAACTATATTCAAGGTCTTCAATCTTGTCCAGTCATTTTCTCAAGTACGAGTCTAACCATGTGAAAATGTGATCTAAAGTCAAACATGGGAAGACACCGTCTAATTACCAGCCAATGATGTAAATTGTTAAAAGGCACGAGAGAAATCACCCATAATGATAATGATTCTCAAGGTACTACAGTACATTCTGCATCATGTGAATAGATGTTTTGATGTTGAACACCATACAAAGTCTTTCGATCAAATGCCTATGATGTCAACCTATTGCCAGAAGCGAGAAACTTGCCATTGATGTATGCAAGCCTCAAGGTACTAGAAGGGTGTTTCCAAGTCAACTTCCTGGATAATGTGATGATGTTGACAAGAAGCGACTCGTCGCAAGAGGGCATTGATGTATCCCCCATCAACGACATGAAATGAGTGTAATGATTTTGAAGACAGAATGTGACTGACGACACAATGTTCAGGAATGGCGGTCATGAAAAATTAAGGTTTATGAGTATTGCAAAGGATGAAGTTTATTGAGTGACTTCTCTTGAACATGTCAGCAACATTGAATGAACTGGTAGCATTGGCCCAAAACCAAAGAGATGGATGGTGTGATAGACCATAGGTATGATAACCATCAAGTAGATAACCCAACCCAAATAGTCACAGAGATGAAGTGAAATTGTCATGTTCAAGAGCGACTTGCTACCATAAAGTGATTTATCCCTTTTCCCATTTTCCTCAGTCATTGTTGACTAGTACCTCTTTATTTTTTAACAAGATTGAGGAGGATAACATATGCTTGTAGTATAATTCCACCTTTCGGGTGAATCCATCACTATGTGATGTTTAAATGAGTCTAGCGAAGGTGAAACTCGGTCTTGTCATGATGGACAAGTTTGTCGCTATTTGATGTTTTAATGAGTTTAATGAAAATGAGAACTCGGTCCTTTTCATGTTTAGAGAGTTTGAAAAGGGACAAAAAGAAAACTCCACAAGTTCTTTTTCGTAAATTTGTCTCCCAAGTCCGAAAAATCATAAAACAATACAAGAGAGAACCTATTGACCATGTTCAATCAACGTATTCCTTTTTCCTAAGTAATCTATCTCAGTCCAGAAAAGGGTTAAACTTATACTGAGTAGATGTCGTTTCCAATCCGTTTACGAGCTATAAAGGACAAGCACTCAGAAATCTTTTCATGTTTCAAGAGTCTAAAAATATCATAAAGAGGACTCCACTTAGAGGAATGAGTGGTGTCTAGGATAGAAATTGGTTTCGGTGATGTTGGAACTTCTCAAAACATGTTGATTTATGTGAAGAGGTTGGCTAATAAGACCACTCATTGCAGATTTTCCTCAAAAAGGGTAAAACAACCAAGTGAAAGTGTATGATTAGCTAAGCAGATAGTGACAATGGAAGTAGAAAAACCAAGGTTCATCTGACGGAAGAGGATGATAGAATGGCAATCACGAGGGTTAAAATGGAGATGGGTTCATTTTTACACAAGTTTGAACCATAGGGAACTATTCTTGGATTCAGTTTCATGTTTACACAAGCTTGAAACAAAAAACTATGCTTGGATTCAGTTTCATGTTTACACAAGCTTGAAACGAAAAACTATGCTTGGATTCAGTTTCATGTTTACACAAGCTTGAAATGAAAAACTATGCTTGAGATTGGTTTACATGCCCCCAACATGATGACTTGAATCTAGGTGCATGCCCCCAAACTTCGTTACATTCACCTAAGTAGAATACTCGTGGCTATGAGGTGGATGGAATGAAGGTTCATATACTAGAAAAAGTGAAAGACTCGACTGGGATTTTACAAAATCTAATCAAAGATTCAAATTGGAACTTTGCTGCAAGGGACCTTGTTTTATTTTTTAAAGAGCTCGACACAAGACAAGGAACTATGCTCTCGAACCTGTTTCATTTTTTAATGAGGTTGACATAGTAAAAGAACTATCATCATATTCCTTGTTTCATTTTTTAACGAACTTGACATAAGTCAAGGAACTATGCTCATATTCCTTGTTTCATTTTTTAACAAGCTTGACACAAGACAAGGAACTATTCTCATATTCCTTGTTTCATTTTTTAACGATCTTGACACAAGACAAGGAACTATGCTCATATTCCTTGATCATGACCCATAAGAGTTCATGACTTCCAAGAGGTTCTCATCAGATGGGAGAACAATGATCTGGAAGGGATACATAGCAAGGAATCTGTTAGAGAGATCTGGTTCCAATTCCCCCAATACATAATGCACAACATCACGAAATTGATCGTCAATTGATGTAGGCATGGAATGGGTTGCCACATAATTGACCCGTGGCGGGGAAGCTACCATTGGGACAAAAGGACCATTTAGGGAATATGGTTGACTGGAAGCCATATTTGGGCTGGGAAATTAAATTTGGTCAACGGTGACAATTTTTCCTTCATGCGGGAAACACATCACTCAAAAGAGTGTTGAAACAATAGCTCCCATGTCATAAACAGAGTTGTGCCCAAGATGTAAATTGTAATCTAAAGGGCCCGGGACTACCATCACATTGGGATGAACAATTTTTCCTCCCAAAGTAATAGGCAACTAAGGAAGGATCCCTAATGGTTGATTGGTTCCTCTGTTAAAAGCCAACAAATTCTGGGTAACAGGCACAAGTGGCGGCAAACCGAGCGCCTGCCAAGCAGTGGAGGAAATGATACTCACAGATGCACCTTCATCTATAATAGTTCCAGATACAATCATATTATAAACGTGTACTATGATCTGGAAAGGCACATAAGAAGGAAGACAGCATCCTGCCAGTCGATTATAATCAAAGGAAGTGACCAGACTACTTGGACGGGGTACCGTAAGAACGAGAGAATTACCCACTTGAGTTACGAGAATGAGAGGATTTTCCTCCTGTCTTGATGGAACAAGAGGGTTGCCTCCAAGCTCATTGGAATCTGAAGAAACGAAAAGAGCCTGAGTGGCATCATACACACTCTCTACGGGAAAGGTACGATTAACTAAAGGTGAAATCGGGTCAACTGTTTCCTCTACCTTTGATTGCTCAGGTATAGACTCATGGGATTCTCATTAAGTGAGAGTGGGTTTGACCGACAATTGATTTGGGTTAGTCACTTCATCAACTAGTGAAGGATTAAGGGAGAGTCTCCTATAACCAGATGGAAGTCGCTGCTAAGAATCAAGACGGTTATCCAACACTTTTTGGGCTTCATCAATTATACCCAAATCATAATATTTACATAACAACACATGCATCAGTATTCAGATCTAGAATAAACATGATCAAACCATATAAAGATAATTCATTACAAGCCTTAAGATCTCGATCCATCATTAGATTTTATCCTCCATCAACCACTAAGGTTCATCCCTGGTTCAGATCAAGCACAGCACCATAAGCCAATAACCTGCATACTAGATCTCACACTTCATCAGATATTCAATACTTGCACACCTGGCCTAATGACCTTCTCCTCCTTTTATAGTTTTAGGCCTTTCTCAATACCATGGACCAAAATCACTTAGGACCAATACTTTGGACCAAATACGTAGGGTCAATACCTCGGACTAGATACCTTGGACCAATACCATGGTTCAAAACACCATGGACCAAATACCTTGGACCAAAAACTTAGTTTTCCAAGATATACGCGCTTTTCCTTCTCTGAAAGTGCATGTGTACATATACACTACTTGTGTACAGTGAACCTGCGTGTATACGCACCTTGGTCAAGGTGAACCTGCGTATACCTCTCTTTCTTCATTCTTTGTAGTCTGATCTATAATTATTTTCTGTTAACCTACTGTAGAGTGAGCTGCCATCAAGGAAAACACCTGTATCATAATGCCAACAATCTCCCCCTTTGGACTTGATGGCAACAACAACACCAAGTCACTCTCCCCCTTTGACATCAAGGGAAAAGAGTCATGCTCCCCGTGAGTACATGCTCAATTCTCTGATATGCTGAAATGTATTGATTGAGCTCCCATGATTGAGTCCATGCTCCCCCTGAGCACTAGCAAAGTCTGCAAGAAGATTTTCTAAAAGAATAACATGACTCTATAAATCAACTATGTGAAGATGACCTTCCTATCACCAATGACTCGTACATCCATCTCCCAGCCAAGTGGGGATATACCAAATTTGACTCATCCACCCAACCAAGTGGAGATATACCAATTGTTTATACATGAAAAAAACAAGAAATATTACATAATCCATCCCATGCGTAGTGGGGCTACAAATTAGGTATTTTCATGACCTTTACATTAAATGATATACATGACATTCATAACAAGGACAACCGATCTAAACAATACCATGATGGTCATCCGTAACTATCATACACCATATATGATCTGCACCATCAGGATCAACAACCTGTATACTTCCATCATCAAAAGAGTCACTTGAATCAAAACAATTATGTGGATCTGTACCAAGATCTTATAAGATAATGCCAACAATGCATTATTAGAAGCATATTCTTCCCCTAAACCTGTGCCAGATGTTCACTGTCAGATATTATTATTGCATATATCAGTAAGAAATATCAAGGCATCATCATCAATCAAATATACATCAAGTTATCAATAACTTATGAGGACCAACATATTTCCACATGTTATCAGCAGATTGTAACCATCATCAAACAGAGAAAATAATTGACAGTACCATATCAGACCCCTTTTTCCTGAGTCTGTCCCACTGCTTTTCCTCTAACCAACATATACACGATTGTGCCCACAGAAACCCACCTATGTACGTGACTACGCTTCATGAAACTCATGTATAAAAACCTTTCTCTGAAAAATAGTATTTAACAGCAGGTTGATGCAGCAACTACTCCCAGCTTTTGTCTGAGATATTCAAATGTCTCTCTGGGTAGTGGTTTGGTGAATATATCAGCAACCTGTTCTTTGGAGGGAACATACTCCAATTTGACATTTTTTCCAAGCACTTGTTCACGTAGAAAATGATATTTGATGGGTATGTGCTTGGTCTTGGAGTGCATGACTAGATTCTTTGAAATATTGATGGCACTTGTATTATCACGTAGAATGGAGATCGGTGGAGTACATGTGATCTGAATGTCTTGCAAGGTTTGCATCATCCAAAGTAGTTGTGTGCAAAAAGATGCAGCAGCCACATATTCTGCTTCAAATGTAGATAATACAATTGAACTTTGTTTCTTGTTGAACCAAGACACTAACCTGGAACCCATATAGAATGCACCACCACTAGTGCTTTTTCTGTCATCAATGCTTCCTGCCCAATCTGCATCAGTATATGCATGAAGAGTAAGATCTGTATCTCTAGGATACCATAAACCAAAGTTCTATGTTCCTTGAAGATATTTGAAAATCATTTTGACTGCCTGAAGGTGTGATTCCTTTGGATTTGCTTGGAGTCTTCCAACTATTCCCACTGCATGCATGATGTCAGGTCGGGTACCTGTTAGATAAAGAAGACTGCCAATCATGGATCTATAAGTTGGTTGATGTATTGTTGTTGATTCAACATTTGAGCTGAGACTGCATCCTATTACCATTGGGGTACATACTGGTTTAGAATCTTCCATGCCGTAATTTTTCAAGATCTGTTTGAGATATATGGTTTGTGAAAGAAAAATTCCATCTTTATTTTGTTGAACTTGTAGACCAAGAAAATAGGTAAGCTCACCAAGAAAGGACATTTCAAATTCTTGTTGCATTACTAAGGCAAAATTTTGACTCATGGATTCTTCATTGCTAACAACAATTATTAGCAATTTATCAGTGCCAATCTTTGTCTATAGATTGTTATCTGTTGACCCCTTTGAAAAACCCTGTTGGTGGAGATATTTGTCAAGCCGGTAATACCAAGCCCTTGGAGCCTGTTTTAGACCATAGAGAGCCTTTCTGAGTCTGCATACAAGTTTTGCATCATTTCCAAGAATGAATCCTTTTGGTTGTTCAATATAGACTTCTTCTTCTAAGTCTCCATTAAGGAAGGCAGATTTTACATCCATTTGGTATACTTTGAATTTTTGAAAACTAGAAAGAGCAAGAAACATCCTTATGGCTTCAAGTCTAGCAACAGGTGCAAATGTTTCTTCAAAATCTATACCTTCTTTTTGAGCATATCCTTTACAAACAAGTCTGGCCTTGTTTCTATTAAATTATCCATTTTCATTCAGCTTGTTTTTGAATATCCATTTAGTTCCTATGATATTCTTATTATGAGGTCTAGGAACTAATTCCAAAGTATTATTCTTTTCAATTTTCTCAAGTTCTTCATTCATGGCCTTGACCCAACATTCATATTTGCATGCTTCATTTACATTTTGAAGTTAGGTGGAGGATAGTAATGCTAGATAGCTTGAGGTTTCTGTAATAGTTCTTCTTGTCTGTACACCTACCTCTTTTTCCCCTAAAATTTGAGTTTCTAGATGATTTTTCTGAACATACCTGGACGGAGTCTTTTCTTCTATCGTTATCTCTTCTTCTATTGCTTCATTGGTTTCTTCTTTAGAATCATTGTGATTTGATGTGGGAAAATAATGCCCATCTTCTTCATTTTCATAATCTTCGGTTTTTATCTATTTTGGATTTTTGCATGCTTCATCAACTACAACATCAATACTTTCAATAATTTTCCCAAGTCTTTTATTATAACATTTATATCCTTTACTTTGGGAAGAGTAACCAAGAAGAATACCTTCATCTGCTCTGGGCTCAAACTTGCCAAGTTTTTCATCAGTCCTTTTGATATAGCATTTGCTTCCAAAAACTTTAAAGTATTTTACCGTAGGAGTCTTACCATACCAAAGTTCATGTGGAGTTTGAGTGTTGTTTACCCGAACATTTTCTTGGTTGAGAATAGTTATGGCGGCGAATGCAGCTTCACCCAGAAGGTTGCAGGAGTTCCATATTCATCTACAATAGCTCGATCCATTTGTTGAACAGTTATGTTCATTCTTTCTACCACTCCATTTTTTTGAGGTGTCCTTGCGATGGAGAACTGCCTTTTTATTCCATGTTGTTCACAAAAGTCAAAGAATTCATCCGAGGTAAATTCCCCTCCTCGATCAGATCTGAGGCATTTGATTTTGCGATCTGATTCATTTTCAACCAAAGCTTTGAAGGCTTTGAACTTTTCAAATGCTTCATCTTTATGCTTTAGAAGACCTATCCAACACAATCTGGAAAAGTCATCAATGAACAATATAAAGTATTCTTCTCCACGAGGTGACTTTTTCCTTGATGGTCCATATAAATCAGTATGAACAAGTTCAAGATGCTTACTAGCTGACCCTTCTTTTTCAATGAAGTGAGATCTGGTTAGCTTATCGAATTGATATGGTTTTCATATTGTATTTTCAGGAATGTTCATGTCTGGAAGATCATGAACAGCCTGGAATCTGCATGCTTTTCTTATTTGAGAAAAGTTTAGATGTCCCAATCTTTTGTGCCATAGCCAGTTTTCATCATTTTTGCTTAGATAGCACTGTTGTTGTCCTCCCTTGAGTGTGTATAAGTTGTTTTGAGTTCTTGTACCTTTGATCATGGTTTCTCATGTATCAAGCTCATGAACAACACATTCGTTTGATTGAAACACTACTTCATTTCCTTGATCACACATTTGGCTGACACTCAACAGGTTATGCTTTAGACCATCTACATACATAACATTCCCAACTTTAACCTTTTCTTTCAAGAAAATAGAGCCTTTACCTTTTATGACAGCAGGAGCATCGTTTCCAAATGAGACATTCTTTTCTTTTTCTAAGGCATTATATGAGTGAAGTTTTCCTTTGTCACCTATCATGTGTTTTGAGCATCCACTGTTGATGTACCACTTATTTTCTTGTCCTTCGCATACAAGGATATACCACATATTTCTGTTTGAGTTTATTTCCTTCTCCATATTTTTGGATTTAATGGAGTTTGCTCCTTTGAGATGTTTGACAAAATTTACTCCTGCATTCAGATTCTTTATGGCCAAATTTGTTACAGATTGAGCATTCTATTTCATTTTCAAGAAGAGAAAAGTTATTATAGGAACTTTTCTTGATCCCTTTCACATTCCTTTGATTTCGTGCTTCTCTAGTCATGATGGTTTTGTAAGCAACACATTGAGCAGCTTTGTGTCCAAAATTATGAGATGAGAAACATTGACCATTAAAGAAGTTCCTGCGATTATCGAATCTATTGATCTGGTGATTGTAGTTTCTATTGATATTCATCTTTGAAGAAAATTGAGTATGATTTACCTGAGGTTGGTTGTGGCTTCTGTACATCCTTGATGAAAATTGAGCCTGATTTACCTGGTGATCTGCTTTATGCCTTTGCTGACGATTGTCAACCTATTCACTATTCTTTGTTGCATCAAGATAGCTTTTAGTGGAGGTTGACGGCTTCTGTGATTGAGATGCTTCTTCAGTATATCCAAGACCTTTCTTTATCAGAGGAGAACGTTGCACTTTGATAATTTCATTTAAGGTTTATGATCCTTTAGCAAATCTAAGATTGAGAAATTTTGTTTTCTCAAGATCCTTTCTTAGACCCACAATTTCATATTCTAGTTTTTCCTTGTGTTTTTCTCTTTCAGCAAGTTGGTATGTCAAGGTATCTATAATCATATTCTTTTCTTCTGAATAGAGTTTGAGTTTAGAGATTTCTACATGAAGGTCATCTTCTTCTAAAGCATCCCAAAAATTATCATCTTCATAATCCATTAGAAGTCTATAATCATTACTATTTTCATCTTCATCACTATTTGATAAACCATCGCTATCTTCATGAGCATAGTAACTCTTTTTACTTACACTTTGTTTTCTATTCCATTTTGCAGATTCCTTCCTTTTATCATATTTATCTTTATGAGGACATTTGGTAGCATAATGATCGACTCTACCACAGGCAAAACATTTGAAAGGTAGTTTACATCTAAATCTTCCGGAACCCCGTTGAAGCTTCTTGACAAAGTTTACTTCATCTTCTTCTTATGAAATATGTCCTAATTCATTGAGTTCTTCCTTTCCTTTTGTTGAAGCTTTAAATGCGGCTTCTCTCATATCTGATGGGCCTCCTTTTCTCATCTCAAAGGCAGTTGAGATTCCGTGAAGATGTGTCATAGTGATAGTCTGTAGATCCTATTTTTCTTCTATGGCAGATAATTTTGATTCAAATTTAGTAGACAAGGATCTTAAAACTTTCTCAACTAAGGTAACTTCCTTTATCTCTTCACCTAGATTATTCCTGCAATTAAAAACCTCATCTATATGTAAGAAGTAACTAGCTATACTTTCATCATTATGCATCTTAAGAGTTTCATATTGAATTCTGAGAGTTTGCAGTTTAGCACGTTTTACCTGAGGGTCTCCTTCCTAGCTTAGAACGATTTTGTCCCATATTTCTTTGGCTGATTTGAGCTGCACAACTTTGACAAACTCTTATTGTGACAGACTTCCCAATAATGTATTGACAGCACTGGCATTGGTTTCATATTGCTTTTTACCTTCTGTATCTATAGGAATTGCTGATGGAAATGTATATCCTCCTTCCATGATTTCCCAGACATCTGTTCCAAGAGTTTGTAGATAGGTTGTGGTTCTTATCTTCGAATAAACAAAGTTTCTCCCATCAAAGATTGGCGTTCTGATGGATCCCATGCTTTCTTGATTACTTATGATGATGGATCTCCCTTCAAGTGATAAAGCTTCTTCTGAAGGACCTGCTCTGATACCAATTGTTGGAAATAATACTGAGAGGGGAGGTAAATCAGTATTATCAAATCAATAATTTAATTTTCCAAACAGATTTATATATGCTACTTCAGCTAAGTGAACTAGCGTGTATACGCGACTATACTTAAAGCAACCAGTGTATATGCAGAGATATTTTGATTTACCCAATTTATCATGCATTGAACTTTAACCAATATATCAGAGATTTATTAGATAGTGCAGTAAAAGCAGAATAAAGAATCATACATAAGCAATACACATGAACACCAAGATATAAGGTGGAAACCCAATGTCGGTGAAAACCACCTACTGTTGTCATCTCTGTCTTCTTTTAATAATAAGAGAATCTATTTACAATTTTGTACTAGTGCAGACAATTACCAGCATGCATGCTTCTACCTATAGAAGGTTACAACCTTCTCTCGTTCTCCAGCTTCTACTGGAAGGGAGCTACAACCCCCTAACTCCTGTACTAGCCGATATGTTTACTAATATGTAGGTTGCGACCTACAGAAGGCTACAACCTTCTTTATTCCTTCAAGGACCACATTTCATAAATTTTCAGACTGGATCCATCAACAACATCATAACTGTAATTCAATCATCAAATACATCTGCATCAACTAATCACTTTCTGAACCAACCTTAACCAAATCAATCAATCACTTTGACAACCCATCAATCTGATCATTCAGAATATTGTCACCAGAATACAGTAACTAGAACCCAAACCAAAACCCGGAACTCTGCAACAGCAAACAGAAACAACTGAAACATACTTTATAAGGTATACACTACTTCCATGTGTTGAACCTGCGTGTATACGTGATTTTCTCAAAGCCAACCAGCATATACATCTGCAAATATTAATTCATAATTCTGCAGCTATTCCAAATTTCAGTTATACCCAGATCATAATATTTACAGAACAACACATGCATCAGTATTCAAATATAGAATAAACATGATCAAACCATATAAAGATAATTCATTTTAAGCCTTAAGATCCCTATCCATCGTTAGATCTTATCCTCCATCAACCGCTAAGGTTCATCCCTGGTTCAGATCAAGCACAGCACCATAAGCTAATAACCTGCATACTAGATCTCAAACTTCATCAAATATTCGATACTTGCACACCTGGCCTAATGATCTTCTCCTCCTTTTATAGTTTTATACCTTTCTCAATACCATGGACCAAAATCACTTAGGACCAATACCTTGGACCAAATATCTAGGGTCAATACCTAGGACCAATACCTTGGACCAAATTTCTAGGGTCAATACCTTGGACCAGATACCTTGGACCAATACCATGGATCAAAATACCATGGACCAAATACCTTGGACCAAAAACTTAGTTTTCCAAGATATATGCGCTTTTCCTTCTGTGAAAGTGTCTATGTACATATACGCTACGTGTGTTTAGTGAACCTGCGTATACCTCTCTTTCTTCATTCTTTGTAGTCTGATCTATAATTCTTTGTTGTTACCTATTGTAGAGTGAGTTGCCATCAAGGACAACATACGCAATACAATTCCCTCATATAAACCAAGGGTTTCCTTCTATGGCAAAAACCATTAATTAACATAACTTCTACCGTCATATCTTTTTCCTAATGAACAACCCAAATTGCCTATGAAATTACAATATTTTACAAGGCAAATTTTTCATTTAATTTTTTCTTTGGGGGCACTACCCCCTGGACGCCCCTAGTAGCAATACTAGGGGGGAAATCCCCCCCACACTCCTCTATCAGGGACTGGGATCTAACCACGGCTGAAACAAAAAACCTTTGAACAATCAGGAAGATAATCAGGCTCCACACCCAACAAACTCCTATAACAACTAGCACCTCAATCACATTCAACTCCTATTTCTCCTTCTCAACCAAATCCAACACCTATTTCTCCTCCTCGACCAAGATTCTAATTCTCCATCCCTATTGCAGTAGATTTGAATATCCCATATTCAGTTCAACATACATCGACAAAGGAAGAGTGCTCCAATGGGAAAAAAGGGCATGGACCAGTAAGAGGTATCAAAATTTTGGATAAAAAGGTGGCCTTGCATACTTGGCCAAAAATTATTCTAGAAGAACTAACTTTTCTAAGTAGTGCAACTAAAGGAAACATTTGAATCAATATGATCTATTCAAGAACAACTAACAACATTGCTAGAAAAATATCAAAAGAATGTTCAACAAACTTAAGTGAAGCAACATACACTACAACTTCATTTTGTTCAACTTATCTATTTTTTTGTAATCATATTCTTTATAATATTTTTGAAATTATAAAGTCACAATCTCCATTTTGCTCGAGATGAGTAAGTATTTGGGGTGGGGGGAGATGTTGGAAGGGCTAGTTGACTAGACTCGACAATTAACTAAGTCAAGTGTGTAATTCATTCCATTATCTAGTTGGACATGTAAGTTGGTCAACCACATACTATAGTCGACCAACCAAGGAAATTAGACAATTATAATTTCCTTATAAATGATTCCTTAAGTATAAATATGTGACTTATGTAATAGATAAGTGAGATTGTTGTTGTTGTGTTCTAATAACAAAGTGTATGTTGCTAGTTATCCCATTACTTTGTGTTCTTTTCCATCTCTTCTATATTTTTCTATTTGTTTAATATTGTGTGTATTTTCATAAATTGCTCTTTTCAATAATACTACTGGTAATTGTTCCCCACAAATCCCTAGGTTACAACATATAACTCAAGGGACTACATGCTAAATAATTAGGGCAACCCATTCCTTGGATTTTGTAGGCTAAAGAGGAAAAATAGCTAGTGGATTAGAATTGCCATAAGAGGTTACAAATTGTGAAATTATAGGAAATTGGGATGTCAGAGAGGATTATATCTAGCCATAAGTGATTTATTTATTGTCGAATCATAGCCTCATATTAGGATTGGCCTCGTTGTACGAAGATTATAGGAAATAAAAAGCCTATGGTTGGGTGTAATTTCCTTTGTTTACAACCAATTCCTGATCAATTCCTACTAATATAAGTGTTGAAAATGCAGCAAGAAAATCTAGTTTTGACTTTGCCTTGGTAAAAATAGATTAAATTTGAATTTCTATTTTAGCAGAATACTTGGAGGTAGTTAACTGAGGTGACATGGCTCTTGTCACTCAGTTAACTTCATAAATTTGAGTTGCAGACACTTGAGTTTAGTTCTACATGATTGACTGCTAATTTGTAGCAATTTATTACATTTAATTTGAGTTATTGTCAGTTTAATTAGCTCTAACTATCAGAAGAACTAGTGGAGGTCAAGTTGTGGGTGTGTAACGTTTTCCACACTAAGTGATCAATCATCCTAAAATAATTGTTGCATGCAAAGAATTCGAGTTACCCAGTTGATATTGGAGTTCAAGGGTAGTGTACTATCAGTTGTAAACTATTCCAAGTTGTACAGGTTGTGCACGCAGTCACATGATTGGCCTATGGTAATTGCGCAATTCCTTGGTGTGAAATTACTAAATAATAGGGGAAATTTCCCAAGGGAACAGTGCAAGGAAGTAGGATCTTGGGAAGGCTTGAAATTGGCTAAGTGTTGGTCCAGGTTCAGTGAGGCAGGAAAAGAGATAGTCTATACACTTGCAAGGTGTGCTCAAGCTTGAGCAAGCATTGTATTTCTTCTCTATTCTCTGAATAATGCAATACAGATAGTAAGGGGTTTTGAGCAGTTGCTTTCCCCTAGATAAATCTATGTGCATGTGTGATGTTTCCTTTTGCATGTCAATGGTTCTTGTTTTAGATGGTGAATTAACTTTTGCAGATCAGTAGAGTAGCTTCAATTCTTGTGATTTAGTAAATTTCATGAGCAGTTTTGAATCTACACATTAATTTCTATAATAAGTGTTATGAATTATTTATGATTATGTTGATTTAATTTTGTTGATATTGTGTATTGAATAAATATTTAAATTTATTCAGTTATGCTACATTTATAAGTCTACATCTGTAATTACTAATTATAGACAATTCATTGTGCTTGCATGAGCCTATATTTTCATAGTTGTGTGCATTAATCATTCCATAAGAGGACAACCAAAAATTGTGGTTTTATAGATATATAAAGTGGGTTTTAGCCTAGTTATATGGTTGTCTACAATACAGATAGTATTAGAGCAAGAAATTGATGGAAAAAATGTGGTATGAAGAGCATACCTTGTAGCCTCAATAGAGGATAGAGGGTATCGTGTATGTTATAAAACACTTCACACCATCATTGCCATATAAGAGTTATTGTTTTCAAGGGGAAAATGTAACAAAGAAACATTTATTATGCATTTCTACTTAAGCTAAATACATGCATGTGCAATAGATATACTTTGAAACACTACATGTAGAGGGATGACAAAACTAATATCAAAGATGACTACCACTATGATCTTTGTTTTATCACCCCTCATTTTGAAGCCTTATGGTCTTATATTCTCAATTGGGTATTGTGGGGTCCATTTTCATGCAATTGTGGCTTTTTTGTAATCTCTGAGTCAAAGTTTTTACCATTTTTTAGCTTTTCGTCGACGTTTTGACTCAAATTTTCAAAATTAAAAATTTCACACAGTTTGTATCTCCTAGTTATAGTTGTGTGCATCAAAATGTACATAATATTGGCTTGACACAAGTAACAAGGAATAGTGCAAATCACATATATTCAGTATATAATTAAGTATATGTTATTATTTTAGTAGCACCTCATATTTAGGGTTTTAGGATTTCAAAAACATGGATTTCTCCAAACTATTGGTTCTCTTCTATCTTCTCAACTCATTCCCTATCTTATTTGAGAACTATGCCATTTTTTATTGTCATCTTTAAATCGAGAAGAGTAATAATCCATGTTGGGAAAAGTCTAACACCATTATATGATATGTTATGGTATGTTTCATGGAAAAATGGTTTGTTATGAGTTAGCATTCACTTGGTGGGATTACTTGTTGCAATTCATTATAACTTCCTCAATATTATTTAGAGTAATTATTGTAACATCAATTTGGAATTGATGTCAAAAATATGCTTTCAATGGTGTTGGTGTGACTTCCATGTAGTTCCTAGCAAAAATGAAAATCACATAGTCAATAGAGTTCTAGAAAAAATGAAAGATCTACTTCCTGAGGGAATAACTAATATAATATTTCATCGAGTCATTATTATGACCCCAATTCAAAAAAGGAGGCAAATTCCATGTTTGAGTGGCACACTTGTTTGGGAATAATCCATCATACTAGTGAAAGGATATTCTAGTAATGGTTTATTAGTGGTTTGACTAGAGGGATACAAGAAATAAAAACTACCAAAGAGACTAAATCTAAAGCTTTGATTGTAAAGGGCTAATCATGTTAGATTTAGTAAAGGTGTGAGATGAAGGCTTTAAAAGTGACTGGGCCCTAAACATCATGATTGACTAAATATAATATTATTTAATATGAACATCAAATCAACAATGTGTATACACACAATATGTATATATATATATATATATATATATATATATATATATATATATATATATATATATATATATATATATATATATATATATATATGTGAAAGAAAATTGTTGTAACTTCATGTTGAAGGTGCTAGACCTGCCAACATCTGGGGATCTCCCCGATATGAAGTCCCAACCAGACCTCACATTGTTTGATGTAGGAGTCTCATCCAGTACGATGGCCTGGTTGCCATTATCTTAAAGATGTGCCTTAGTTCTTGCTTGTCAACATGAGAGAGTGGTCTGCTTTGTCTTTGAACAATGAGGTTTGTGTGCCTCGTGAGTGCTAGTGTTACTTGTGTCAAGGTTCTTTCACAGCACAAAGAGAGGGTGGGAGTGAGTCTCAAGTCGGATGGGAGGAAGTCCCAACTCTGTCGGAGACACACAACACAACAGGACATGCACAGCTTCTGGAAGAGTAATCCACATGGATGCAGCAATCACAACACACAAGGGAAGATAACACGTACAACATCTAGCGGGCAATCCACGTGAGTGCGACGGTCGTTATAGTGAGTTTTGTAAAAAGTTTATGTTTGATGTCCGTGAAGTAAACAACACGAGTAGGACATCGTTAACAACTTATACAACACATTTTCATAATATATGTATTAGAACAGCTCAATGAGTTCAATTGTTTAACACGGATTAAAGAAACATGTATTACAAGTGTTCAAGATTAATTCTTACAAACATTTACAACACATGTGAGAAAATGTGTTGGTCTGTGAGCGGGCTTCTGAATTAAGTGAAAGTTCCAAGACACATCGATACACCATGCATCACTAGACCTATGGGTGGGGTGTTGGAGCCAATACTCACTCCTCAAAGAAAATATGACAAACTCTCAAGGCTATGTGGGAGGAGCCAAGGTGAAAATTCCATGCATGTACAAATGATGTGGTATTTATAGCCAAGGGTGAAACTATCCCTTGTGACTGTTCGACTTCCCCCATGACTGTTTGACTTTCATGAATTTTCAAATTACATGACTCTTCAGATTACAAGTGGGTCCCTTGGACTTCCAATTTACATTACATTCATTGACAACAATATGGCCCATATTAGTGATGTGGCCGACATGACTCATGACACGACTCAACATGATAGGGTTCGTATGTTCATGCTGCTGCTGATGTGCATGTCGAGCTGCAGTGTTGTTGAGTGATGGATGTCTTCTTGGTGTATCGCAGCTTCACCTCCATATGGAAAGGTGTGTGGAGTCCTCAATGGTCATTAGGTTCGCTTTATGTTGCATGTGCACATTGCTCCTTTGTTTATACTTTGTCATGTTTGACATGTTTTTCCATTCACGAAAATATGTCCTCGTATTTTTCATCATTTGTCTATTTGAAAAATTGTCTCTTCACATGTTTCATTCGTTCACGAAACTGTCTCTTCACATGTTTCGTCCATTCACGAACACATCTTCTCATGGTTGTTTGTTCGCGAAACCATCTCTTCGCATGTTTTGTCTGTTATCGAACACATCCCTTTGCATGTACTCTCCTTGTTTATCCCATCCATTGTCACGTCATGTTCATTCATGTACCAATATCTGCAATCACTCATGATGAGACGACATCAAATCCATAAACCTCCTAGTCTATCATGATGCATGATCCTTCGCTTTTGAATGCAGGTGACAGAGAGAGATGAAAAGGTTGTGAAACTGCGCAAGGAAAGTTTTGAGCTGGGATGCGAGCTCTAGCACTGCAGGTGAAAATTGGGCAAAGGTCACTGGGAGACTAAGATGGACAATCCGAATCGGCAGTAACTATCCACGGGATCTGTCTCGGCTGGAGGGTAGATCTATGCAATTTTTGGGATGAAGCAGTTTGTGCAGCAGAGGGCCTTGGTAGAAAAAAATGTGTAATTCTTGGAGGGAGCAAGTTGTGGGCTTCAGGGTGGCTTGGCAGAAAAACTTTGCAATTCTTGGAGGGGGTTGGCAGTGGGCTGTGGGATTTGCTAAGACAAAAACTTTGCAATTGTTGGGAGGTTGACCTGATGACCACTTCTGCATAGTTTTTGAGCTAAGCAGGATGTTGGGCTATTGAGGGGCTTGCTTAGAAATCTGCACAGTTTTCTGGGTGAGCAGCCAATCAGCTTACTAGTGACTAGCTGGAAAAACTGTGCAATCCTGGAAGGGAGACAGGAGCGAATATTCAGTGTTTGTTTATCCTATCTGCGCAGTTTTCTTGGTCAGGGAAGTGAGAAAGGTCTGCAGCTTTTGCGCAAATTTTGAGGTGAGTGAGTCCTGGGGTGAATGCCCGATCAAACATTCTAGTTTACCAGTTGGAGGGTTGGATGATCAGCTTGCAGTCAATGCAAATTGAAATGGATTTTTGGACACTTCTGCATTATTCTGGGTGACAGTCGGTCGAGTCAATTGCAAGGTGGAGGTTTGGCTATTAGAGGGTGATCTGGCCGTCGAAACTTCAAAAAAATGACTAAGTGTGTGAGCGAGTGGATTTGTGCATACGCAAACATTGCGAACACACACTCAACATAACTTGATGAAAAGACACCTCAAACCATCTGTTATACGGAATTTATACCTACGGATAAGTACATCTTCCCTAAGTAGATAGTTACACTTAGAACAATAGAAGTAAATATGTTTAACCTTTTCCTACAATAGACAGATAAGATAAAGGAACCTACTTGTGATCCTTCGCTTCCTTTGATCTCCTTTGAATTTCTCTCGTCGCTCCCACTCAAACTAAATTCGCTCAATTGGTACCTGCCAACATAAACAAAAGACGACAACAATCAAAGCATATGATCTATCTACTGTAAACAAATGGAATCGACAACATTTGAACATACATTCATCATAGGTATAGACAAAAGTATTGGAAAAGGAACAAACAACTTTATTGATTGATAGAAGGAGAAGTTACACCCAATGTGGTTCAATCCCGTGTCACTCATCCAGCTTAGTCCAAACCCTCATCACACCAATAGCACATCAATCCAGCAGCATAACATTACTTGACAATGATTTCAAGTCTCAAACCAACAGTATTTCTCTATAATATCCAAGTTCTAGCCTCCTGATCACTATGATGAGTGGTCAATTTATAGGGAAATGCAAGTGGTTTTGTCATAAATTGGGCATTGAATGGTTTTCCAAAATTGGAGTTTGTTTCCATGGAGAAAGGGATGAGAGGATAGAGGGATAATTGATCCATAGCCTATCCAAAGATGAGCTCATTGGATGAGATAAGAGATGGGCATCCTTCTAGAATGCTCTAGAATCAAGGAATATTCCTAGAATCCTATGCCAATTTCGCTCATTCTCACCCAGCGTAGGTATAAGTGGGCCTAATTTCACTATAGTGCAGGTCTGAATGGGCCTACTTGCTCTGCATCGCAGTTTCCCCTGACCAAGGTTGCGCTAGTGTCCCAAGGAGGCATTTCAGCAGGGTTTCAAGCTAGGAAACTTTCATGGATGAAAGCATCCAATTTGATGACTTGTCTAGGGAATGTAGCAACTGAATTAGGGTTTGATGAGCCCTAATTGTACTGATCTAATCAGCGGGAGTGATCTGTCCAAAAATACCTGTAACAGTTTCTCCCTAAAGCATGAAGTCAAAAATGGTAATATTGAGTGATATGCTTTATGATGTGATGAGGAGGATCTGAAGCTGATGGTGATGTGCATCAATTACAATACATAATATCATGATATCTTTGAATTTTTCATGAATTGCTAAGGGAAGGAATATCCATACTTATCATATAAACTTTTAATTACATGTACATAAATCAGATAGTCGTCTACAGATATAGACCCATGATAGGATGACCATCTGTGTAAAGCCATCGTACAGATGATTTAGTACTCTCTTAAAATCACAGCCCGGATGGATGAAACTAGATTCGGGGTCTTCTATCTCATCCAATCATTCGCTCAAGTACGAGTCTAACCATGTGAAAATGTGATCTGAAGTTGAACATGGGAAGACACCATCTAATTACCAGCCAATGATGTAAGCTATTAAAAGACGTGAGAGAAATCGCCCATAATGATAATGATTCTCAAGGTACTACAGTACATTCTGCATCATGTGAATAGATGTTTTGATGTTGAACACCATACAAAGTCTTTTGGTCGAAGGCCTATGATGTCAACCTATCGCCGGAAGCGAGAAACTTGCCATTGATGTATGCAAGGCTTAAGGGGTACCAGAAGGGTGTTTCTAAGTCAACTTCCTGGATAATGTGCTGATGTCGACAAGAAGCGACTTGTCGCAGGAGAGCATTGATCTATCCCCCATCAACGACATGAAATGAGTGTAATTATTTTGAAGACAGAATGTGACTGACGACACAATGTTCAGGAATGGAAGTCATGAAAAATGAAGGTTTATGAGTATTGCAAAGGATGAAGTTTATTGAGTGACTTCTCTTAAACATGTCGACAACAATGAATGAACTGGCAGCATTGGCCCAAAACCAAAGTGATGGATGGTGTGATAGACCATAGGTATGATAACCATCAAGCAGATAACCCAACCCAAATAGTCACAAAGATGAAGTGAAAGTGTCATGTTCAAGAGCGACTTGCTACCATAAAGTGATTTATCCCTTTTCCCATTTTCCTCAGTCATTGTTGACCAGTACCTCTTTATTTCTTAACAAGATTGAGGAGGATAACATATGCTTGTAGTATAATTCCACCCTTCGGGTGAATCCATTGCTATGTGATGTTTGAACGAGTCTAAAACTTGGTCTTGTCATGATGGACAAGTTTGTCGCTATTTGATGTTTTAATGAGTTTAACGAAAATGAGAACTCGGTCCTTTTCATGTTTAGAGAGTTTGAAAAGGGACAAAAAGAAAACTTCACAAGTTCTTTTTCGTAAATTTGTCTCCCAGGTCCTAAAAAGCGTAAAATAATACAAGAGAGAACCTATTGACCATGTTCAATCAACGTATTCCTTTTTCATAAGTAATCTATCTCAGTCCAGAAAAGGGTTAAACTTATATTGAGTAGATGTCATTTCCAATCCGTTTACGAGCTGTAAAGGACAAGCGCTCGGAAATCTTTTCATGTTTTGAGAGTCTAAAAAGATCTTAAAGAGGACTCCAATTAGAGGAATGAGTGGTGTCAAGGATAGAAATTGGTTTCAGTGATGTTGGAACTTCTCAAAACAGGTTGATTTATGTGAAGAGGTTGGCTAATAAGACCACTCATTGCAACTTTTCCTCAAAAAGGGTAAAGCAACCAAGTGAAAGTGTATGATTAGCCAAGCAAATAGTGACAATGGAAGTAGAAAAACCAAGGCTCATCTGACGGAAGAGGTTGATAGAATGGCAATCACGAGGGTTAAACTGGAGATGGGTTCATGTTTACACAAGTTTGAACCAGAGGGAACTATTCTTGGATTCAGTTTCATGTTTACACAAGCTTGAAACGAAAAACTATGCTTGGATTCATTTTCATGTTTACACAAGCTTGTAACGAAAAACTTTGCTTGAATTCAGTTTCATGTTTACACAAGCTTGAAATGAAAACTATGCTTGAGATTGGTTTACATGCCCCCAGCATGATGACTCGATTCTAGGTGCATGCCCCGCAAACTTCATTACATTCACCTAAGTAGAATACTCGTGGCTATGAGGTGGATGGAATGAAGGTTCATAGAGTAGATCAAGTGAAAGACTCGACTGGGATTTTATAAGATCTAATCAAAGGCTCGAATTGGAACTTTGCTCCGGGGGACCTTGTTTCATTTTTTAATGAGCTTGACACAAGACAAGGAACTATGCTCTGGGACCTATTTCATTTTTTAATGAGGTTGACACAGTAAAAGAACTATCATCATATTCCTTGTTTCATTTTTTAACAAACTTGACACAAGACAAGGAACTATTCTCATATTCCTTGTTTCATTTTTTAACGAGCTTGACACAAGACAAGGAACTATGCTCATATTCCTTGATCATGACCCATAAGAGTTCATGACTTCCAAGAGGTTATCATCAGATGGGAGAACAGTGCTCCAGAAGGGATATGTAGCAAGTAATATGTTAGAGAGATCTGTTTCCAATTCTCCCAGTGCATAATGCACAACATCACAGAATTGATCGCCAGTTGATGTAGGCATGGAACGGGTTGCCACATAATTGACCCGTGGCAGGGAAGATACCATTGGGACAAAAGGACCATTTAGGGAATATGGTTGATTGGAAGCCATATTTATGCCAGGAAATTAAAGTTGGTCAACAGTGACAATTTTTCCTTCATGCGAGAAACACATCACTCGAAAGAGTGTTGAAACAATAGCTCCCATGTCATAATCATAGTCGTGCCCAAGAAGTAAATTGTAATCTAAAGGGCCTAGGACTACCATCAAATTGGGATAAATAATTTTTCCTCCCAAAGTAATAGGCAACTGAGGAAGGATCCCTAATGGTTGACTGGTTCCTCTGTTAAAAGCCAACAGATTCTGGGTAACAGGCACAAGTGGCGGCGAACCAAGCGCTTGCCAAGAAATGGAGGAAATGATACTCACAGATGCACCTTCATCTATAATAGTTCCAGATGCAATCATATTATAAACATGTACTGTGATCTGGAAAGGCACATAAGAAGGAAGACGGCATCCTGCCAATCGATTATAATCAAAGGAAGTGACCAGACTACTTGGACGGGGTATCGTAAGAACGGAAGAATTACCCCCTTGAGTTACAAAAATGAGAGGATTTTCCTCCTGTCTTGATGGAACAAGAGGGTTGCCTCTAAGCTCATTGGAATCTGAAGAAATGAAAAGAGCCTGAGTGGTATCATACTCACTCTCTACAGGAAATATACGATTAACTGAAGGTGAAATCGGGTCAACTGTTTCCTCGACCTATGATTGGTCAGGTAGACTCATGGGATTCACATTCAGAGAGAGTGGGTTTAACCGACAATTGATTTGGGTTAGTCACTTCATCAACTAGTGAAGGATTAAGGGAGAGTCTCCTATAACCAAATGGAAGTCATTGCGAAGAATCAAGACGGTTATCCAACACTTTTTGGGCTTCATCCAGATAGGGACAAATGTGAATGGGGTGATTCCCTTCGCATAACCTACAAGGAAACTTAACTTTACCCTTCTTTCCATGAACTTTACTACCACTACTTGATGGTGTGTCACCAGCATGATCTCTACAAGTTGATGGCATCGGATGATGTGAAAAAGAAGACCATTCTTCTAAGATCTAAGGAATACTAGAACAATTTCGAAGAAGATGGTCTCCCATACAAAGTTTGCAAGGATATCGAAGTTTGTGAGGCTTATCGGATGGTTTCTCATCAAAATTTTCATTCAAGGCAATGGTTTCTTGGTTGCCCCTCTGCTGAATTTTATTCTTCTTCTTCTTCTTCTTCCCTTTCTTATTCTTCTTATCCACCTGGTTACTAGTGTCAATACTTTCACAAGGCGAAGAAGAAGAAGGGGAGGAAGAAACAACCGATGAAGAAGGTAAAGTGTCAACTTTAGGATCAACTAGAGGTTGATTTTGTCCAATTGTAGGAATATTTAGTTGCGGGGCCAAGGAGGTTGAGAACAACCATACTAGCAAGCCGATGGTAAGTCCCGAAAGGGACAATGTAGCCATATAAGGAGCACTAATATTTCCGAAAGGAGGAAAAGGACTAGGATTCCCATCAAAAGGAATTCCTTGATCGGTGGACTCCGGAGTTGTTGCCATATGCCTCAACCTGAGATCAACTAAGGAGTGACGTGGAGGATGTTATCTGTGGTCAATTAATTTTATTTTAATCAAAATAACATAACAAAACAAAAGAGGGATAATCTAGGCAAAATGATTATCAAGTTACTGTGAACTGCAATATACTACCTCAGTAAACCAAGGACTTAACATACATGCAGGAAATCTCCCCAAATGTTGTTTTCAGTGTATCATAGTATACAAGGAAGCCAACTCGATTACCTATGGATGGATAGCAACCTAATGTAGTCCTCCCAAATATACCCGAAAGTACGTGGAGGCCCAATCCGTGTTAGCGTTGTCTAATGTGAAATCGCACAGTGAGAGCATTCTCTTATACTTTTCGTACTATAACACCACCCGATATACCCAAAAGTACGTGGATGAGCTATGATATACGTACATACGTGGAATGAGGTATCAAACTCGGAATGTATTGCAGGCCATTAACGACAGCTGCTATGTTTAACGACGTCGAAACATGTCTCTAGCCTAGACCTCTAAATGTTATGCATTAAGTTACAATGCTCCATTAGGTTAATTGAGATAAATTTTAGTTGATCTTGTTTAAAATTTTTCCTTTCAGGTTCACCATGTTATGTTTCTGAAACTCCTAGAATGCAACTAAGATGGGAAACATTCTTTTCATTTGATTTAAACAATGAAAATCGTAACTAAAAGGGATAGAGCAATCAAAATTTCTAAACAAAGAGCATAGAGAACATCTAATGCAGCTTTCCCTATACCATTCCTACAAGCACATGCAAAATTCTAAATGCATTATGCGTGTTTTTCTTTTCATTCCCTTAATGTTTAGATGAGCATAAAGAAACTAAATGCACAAGCGATCAATCAATGATTTTCACAAGAAATGAAGACTTTACGATAGTTTCTTTTTCAAAGAAATGAAGACTTTAGGACAATTCTTTTTCAAAAAAGTAAAGACTAATCAATGTAAGCTAACTTTGACAATGAATTGATAATGATAAAGAAATCCCTTAAGAAAAATTAAACAATCAAAGTCAAAGTAGGGCTAGGAAATGAAATGCAAATTGATTTTAGAGCCATAGAAAAGATTGATCTTTCACCAAACAACATCAGAAGCAACTTTGGAAAAATCAATCAAAAGATGGGTTTTTTGTCTTGACAAGGATCAGTGTAGCCCTGAGTGGGAGACAGTGTGCTACAGAGCACTGTCTCTAAGCTAAGGCTCCTCTACAGCACATTGTGTCAAGACCAACACTGCATTGGTGCCAGAGAGCCCAATCATGAGACATTTAAGCACACTTTTTGACCAAAAAACACTTCAAGATGACTAAAAATAGATCAATGAAGTCAAGTCAAGTCTACTAGGATGTAATATGATAAGGGTAAACTACCATGAATGACAGTTGTTCCCTAGCGGAGTCGCCAAGTTGTTATACGGAATTTATACCTATGGATAAGTATATCTTCCTTAATTGGGTAGTTACAATTAGAACAACAGAAGTAAAGATGTTTAACCTTTTCCTACAATAGACAGATAAGATAAAGGAACCTACTTATGATCCTTCGCTTCCTTTGATCTCCTTTGAATTTCTCCCTTTGCTCTCGCTCAAACTGAATTCGCTCAATTGGTACCTGCCAACGTAAACAGAAGACGACAACAATCAAATCATATGATCTATCTATTGTAAACAAATGGAATCGACAACATTTGAACATACATTCATCATAGGTATAGACAAAAGTATTGGAAAAGGAACAAACAACTTACTTGATTGATAGAAGGAGAAGTTAACCCAATGTGGTTCGATCCCGTGTCACTCATCTAGCTTAGTCCAAACCCTCATCACACCAATAGCACATCAATCCAGCATCATAAAATTACTTGACAATGATTTCAAGTCTCAAACCAACAGTATTTCCCTATAATATCCAAGTTCTAACCTCCTTATCACTATGATGAGTGGTCAATTTATAGGGAAATGCAAGTGGTTTTGTCATAAATTGGGCATTGAATGGTTTTCCAAAATTGGAGTTAGTTTCAATGGAGAAAGGGATGAGAGGATAGAGTGATAATTTCTCCATAGCCTATCCAAAGTCGAGCTCATAGGATGAGGTAAGAGTTGGCAATCATTCTAAAATGCTCTAGAATCAAGGAATATTCCTAGAATCCTATGCCAATTTCGCTCATTCTCGCCATGCGCAGGTATAAGTGGGCCTAAGTGCACTACAATGCGAGTCTAAATGGGCCTACCTGCTCTGTAGTTCAGTTTCCCCTGACCAAGGCTACGCCGTTGTCCCAAGGAGGCATTTCAGCAGGGTTTCAAGCTAGGAAACTTTCATGGATGAAAGCATTCAATTTGATGACTTGTCTAAGGCATGTAGCAACTGAATTAGGGTTTGATGAGCCCTAATTCTACTGATCTGATTTTTGGGAGTGATGTGCCCAAAAATACTTGTGACACCATCAAGACAACATATGCTCAACATGATTGACCGATGGTGTGAGCGACAAGCGCGACGCTTGTGATAGATTGTTGAACGACCGTGACGATGCTTGCATGATATTGAATGCAACATTATGTGTGAGTGTGATAGATGTGTACATGGTGAACACAACTCAAACACAACCTTCAACATCACTAGAACGAGGTCGCAAGCATGACATAGCAATCAACATGCGAAAGATGACAATTGGTCGAACAAGTGAAAAGAAGCAAGACATGTAGAAGAAACACAAGAGATGACTTTTTGTGATTGCACACATGCATGTTATTGAGGGTAGGATGATATGACAATGACAAGCAGTCCTGCAAACTCAACTAAGAGGCGTACTTCAGAAGATGTTCTTTACTTACCATACTTACCCTCAAGATGATCATGCATCTGGCGGAGTTCACATGTGGTCCTGATCTTTTCCATTACCTGGTTCCTTGGTCCTTCTCCTCAACTCATGAGAATAGATTTCAGCATGTCAAAGGTTCCTGTAGTCGCTAAGAGGTAGATCTGCGCGATTTCAGCAGACAGTGATTGCTGCTAGAAGGGGCCCTGGGAGGCCCATCTACACAATTTTGGCTGCAAGACAAACAAGACAACTTGAACAACATTGTGCAGTTTTGAGGCTCAAGGCACTACTACGAGATAGGGGTCCTGGGAGGACACCTGTACTCAATTTCTGAATGCAGTGCATTTGGGGCCTCTGTGGGTTGCGGGGTTTCAGCAGGAAAGGGAGGTTGGTGTCTATGTGCACTGTGGGGTTTCAACAGACAAGGGAGGAAGCCTGATGGTTGCAGAAACAAAGCGCACAGTTCTAGGAAGCTAGATGAGGCTAGGTTGCTTGGGAAAATGGCTAAGTGTGAGACCAGTGAAATGTATGCAAACATTGATAGGACTTGACTGTGATCGCACACGGACACTTATTGACACAATGTATACCATCTAGAATACATAAGACATACTTTGCTTGATGCAACAACCTTCGTGACACGAGTGCGTGAGGTGAGTGTGAAACATGTCTATGTGATGACAATCACTCATATGCACATAATTCCCTTGAAGCAAGACAACATTCCCTTTACATGAAAAACAAAAACCCCTATGCCCAAATATGACACATGCTGCATGAAGATGAGAACACAGACAATTCTTAAGATCAAGGAGGAGAGATTGAAATCATCAGCTTACCAACAAGTGACCAAGGACAATCGATCGTAGGATCCGAGGTAGGCTCCGAAATTTGCATGCGAGCCAAAATTTTGGAGGGTGGTTGTAGCCGCTACAACACTTGGTGACACACTGGTAGAACTCCAGCTCTCTGAATGGACCTTGTTTTGTGAAAAGTGAATCTAACCCTTCCGGAAGTATTGTTCGATTCTTTGATCATCATGGTTTCCACACTAGCTTGATTGAAATATGTAGTCCCTACCATTCTCTTGATCAGTCAGCACACATTCCAAGCCAATTCAACTTAGTTATTTCAATTGGGGATGAAGGGTATATGGGTGCAAAAGTAATATGACATTTAGAGTTTAAGTTTCATCTTTGGTGTTGCTCTGCTATCAACAGGCCTGGACAGTACCCCGGCGGAGTCACACAAGAACACAAGCATCGCTCTACTGCAAGCGAGCCTGGTCAGTATGCCTGCGAAGTTACTTGCTTCACCTCTCTACACAGGAAGCCTTTCTCTTCTTTCGCCTTATTCATTTTTTTGGAATTTTCATATTTTCATTTTTTTTTCATTTTTCATTTTTCAAAGAACTATGCGTAGGCACTTATTTATTTCAGAGGCAGAAGAGGGATCCCGACTTATTGAGAGAAGAAGAGGTTGTTCCTTCAGAGAAGTATGTTATGTATACCTCTGAAATACTTGTTAAGGTTTTCCCCCTCACCTTACTCTACTTGATTAAGTTGACAAGGGTTAACCCAAAAAAACTGACTAGAGTAGGTAGTTAGAGGGAAAGCATTGTGTTTTCACCAAGACTTACTCTGAACAGAACATATTTTCCATAAAGGCATCATCGACTAAAGATAACAAGTTCGTCATAAAGAGAGAGGACAACAGATAACCAGATGTTGATAGAAGTACAAGTCCTATTAGATTCTCCTAGCTTGTCTCAAAAGCCAAACACGGTTTCACAAGAGGCTAACCTACGGGTACAATCAAGCGAAGAAATAAAAATTCAAAAAGCAAAAGTAAAGTGAAGGAAAAACAAGTAAGCAAAGAAAACAAGCAAGCAAACCAAAGAAAGTAAGCAAGCAAGAAAACATGCAAACCAGAATGTGAAGCAAAGCAAAGCAAGGAAGCAAACACTACTCCTACTCCTATGCTAAACAGTGCATGGGCCTACTTACGTGAAGTGATACTTCCAATGCAACCACCGGTGCATTGGTCGACCCATGTTGGTGAAGGCATGGTTCGCGAGAAACACAATCGAGTGAACCAACAAACATAAAAGATATAACAATGAAGACCAACACATTTTGAGTTTAAACGCATCCACAGAGAAAAAATGAGTGTAAGCGCATGACATGCAATCCGTGGACTTACCATGGTGATGTGCGACGTTGTGTGCAGATGTTAAGCATACGCATACTCTTGACTGTGACATGCAAGAAAACGATAGAAACAAAGACAACTTGTGTCACACATGTGTGCTTGTTGTGTAAGATTCCTCCAATGCATGAGCGATGGGATTGTGTGGTTTGAGTGGAGGAAGAAAAATATGAGTGTTGGATTGATCTTCAGTGTATACAAATGAGTGATGAGGAGCCTCGGGTGTTTCGCAAATTTTCTGATCAGAAGTGGAACTAACCTCAGGGAAACGAGGGCCTGACATAACCATCACCTCAGGTTGAAGTGCCTTGAAATCCTACAGGGTTCCCACTTCATCAATAGATAGATCATCGAAGACCATTGTCTTGGATAGATTAACAATGAGTGAATTAACATCCTGATCAGATGAAGAAGTACAAAGATCATGACAACCAAGATCCTCAAATTCGAGATTTTTTTTGACATCCTCATGATTTGATGAATCACACAGAGGGGCAGATGAGAAGCAAGAATGTTCACCCTCCGCATTTCTGAAAAAAGCAGATGAAAAATCAAGAGAATGTTTAATGAATGATTTGTCCTCTCCGTTGTCGAATGATGGACTAAAATTCGGTGTGTTCTGCAAACAATCAACAATGGGTGCATCCGTAGATGGAGATACACAAGAAAAATCAGGGGTATCAAAACCATCGAAGATGACAGGAAAAAGCAGCGGAGGCATGGACAGAAGGGGATCATCCTTTACCACGGGTTGATGTTCAAATTCCCATTCATACTCATCATGAATGACAATGCATGTTGGTTGTGCAACACCAACTTCTTTGATGGCTTGATCCTCATTCAAAATAGGTGTGGAGTTCGGAATGGAATAACACAAGACAGTGCAATCCGGAGGACCAACAGAACACGAAGACGAAGGCTGAGGTAACAAAGCCACGTGACAACCCATGGGCTTCGCAACCAAATCTGCATGAAAATTGAGAGAAGTGATGTTGGGAGGATATGCCAGTTGAAGAGATGTGTGTGCATGTTCTCCCCCATCACTCTATGGTGGTAAAGTTGTTTGATGAGGGTATAGTGGACAATCACTTGTGACAGCGACTGTGTCAGTATATGATTGTACAACTCCATCACCGAAGCATGTTGAGAGGGGTTTTAACTTCAACTTCATCTTGGGACAGAGTGATTTGGTAAGGAAATATTCAAATATGTCCTTGATATATTGGAACTTCATCTAACTTTTCAAAGCTTCAAACTGCAATACATGGAAGCACTACCAAAAATCCATAGGCGATTCTTACAGTGTCTTTTGTTGTTTTAACAGTTTTTTGTCAAGAGGTTCCAGATCAAAATGATGGAAAGTAGATTCAATGATATCACAAAACTGCTCAAGTGAGTGCACGTTGTTGGGTGACAGGTTGTGGCACCATCATTGTGGGGATTTGTGAAGTGTGCGTGAAAGTAAGAATCTAGCCTCTTCATTAGAGAAGTCATCTGCATTATCAATAAATGCATAGAATTCTTATAAGTACTCGAGCCAGGCCACTTTGCCTTCACCATCATAAGTGAATTCCGACAAGAGATCAAAAAACTCCCTCATGATGTCGAGATGTTCGGCATAAGAGAAACCTCATGGAGAGATGAGTCTAATGATATCCATGAGAGATATACAAAGATTCAAAATAGGATGTGAGGACTATCTTGTCATCTAGCCCTCCTTCTAGTGCCAGAATGTTGACGGTGTTGGACCTGCCAACATCAGGGTATCTCCCTGGTATGAAGTCCCAACTAGACCTCACAATGTTTGGTGTAGGAGTCTCATCCGGTACGATGGCCCGGTCTTCATTATCTTAAAGATATGCCTTAGCTCTTGCTTTTCAACATGAGAGAGTGGTTTGCTTTGTCTTTGAACAGCGAGATTCGTGTGCCTTGTTAGTGCTAGTGTTACTTGTGTTAAGGTTCTTTCAAAGTAGAGAGAAAGGGTGGGAGTGAGTCTCAAGTCAGATGGGAGGAAGTCCCAACTCTATCAGAGGCACACAACACAACAGGACATGCACAGCTTCCGGAAGAGTAATCCACATGGATGCAACAGTCACAACACACAAGGGAAGATATAACATACAACACCCAACAGGAAATCCACGCGAGTGCAACAATCGTTATAGCGAGTTTTGTAAAATGGTTTTTTCTGATGTTCGAGAAGTAAAAAACACAAGCGGGACAACGTTATCAACTTATACAACACATTTTCATAATATATTTATTCGAACAGTTGAATAAGTTCAATTGTTTAACACAGTTTAAAGAAGCATGTATTACAAGTGTTCAAGAGTAATTCTTACAAACAGTTACAACACATGTGAGAAAATGTGTTGGCATGTGAGCAAGCTTCTGAATTAAGCAAAATTTCCAAGACACATCGATACACCATACATCACTAACCCCGTGGGCAGGGCGTTGGAGCCACTACTCACTCCTTAAAGAAAATATTAGAGACTCTCAAGGCTATGTGCGAGGAGTCAAGGTGAAAAGTCCATGCATGTATAAATGAGGGGGTATTTATAGCCAAGGGTGAAACTAGCCCTTGTGACTATTCGACTTCCCTCATGACTGTTTGACTTTCATGACTTTTCAGATTACATGACTCTTCATATTACGAGTGGGTCTCTTGGACTTCCACTTTACATTACATTCATTGACAACAGTATGGCCCATAGTAGTGATGTGGCCAACATGACTCATGACATGACTCGACATGATAGTGCTGGTATGTTCATGCTGCTGCTGGTGTGCATGTCGAGCTGCAGTGTTGTTGAGTGATGGATGTCTTCTTGGTGTATTGCAGCTTCACCTCTGTATGGCAAGGTGTACAGAGTCCTCTGGTCATTGGGTTTGCTTGATGTTGCATGTGTGCATTTCTCCTTTTTTTATACTTTGTCATGCTTGACATGTTTGTCCATTCGCAAAAATATGTCCTCGCATGTTCCGTCATTTGTCTTTTCACAAAAATGTCTCTTCTCATATTTCTTTCGTTCAAGAAACTGTCTCTTCTCATGTTTCTTCCGTTGGCGAAACTGTCTCTTCGCATGTTTCATCCATTCGTCTGTTCGCGAATGTCATCCATTCATCCATTCGTGAACACATGTTAGCATGGTCATCCGTTCGTGAAACTATCTCTTCGCATGCTTTGTCTGTTCGCGAAACTATCTCTTCGCATGCTTTGTCCGTTCACGAACACATCCCTTTACATGTACTCTCCTTGTTCATCCCATTCATCGTTGCATCATGTTCGTTCATGTACCTGTATCTGCAATCACTCATGGAGAGATGACATCAAATCCATACACCTCTTAGTTTATCATGATGCATGATCGTTCGCTTTTGGATGCACGTGACTAGGAGAGAGGACAAGGCTGCAAAACTGCACAAGGCAAGTTTCGATCTGGGATGCAAGCTCTGGCACTGCTGGTGAAAATATAACAGAGGTCACTGGGAAACTAAGATGGACAATCTGGATCGATAGTGACTGCCTACAGGATCTAGCTCGGCTGGAGGGGAGATCTGTGCAATTTCTAGGATGAAGCAGTTTGTGCAGCTGAGGGCCTTGGCAGCAAAAACTGTGCAATTCCTTAAGGGAGCAAGTTGCAGGCTTCAGGATGGCTTGGCAAAAAAAAGTACGCAATTCCTGGAGGGAGCTGGCAATGGGCTGCGGGATTTGCTGGAGACAAAAATTGTGCAATTGCTAGGAGGCTGACCTGCTGACCACTTCTGCCCAGTTTCTGAGCTGAGCGGGATGTTGAGCTAATGAGGGGCTTGCTCAGAAATCTGTGTAGTTTTTTGGGTTATCAGTCATTCTGCTTACGAGTGACTGGCGAGCAAAAATGCACAATCCTGGAGGGGAGACAAGGGCAGACATTCGGTGTCTGTCTATCCTGTCTGCGCAATTTTCTCAATCAGTGAAGCAGGCAAGTTCTGCTCTTCGATTGACCACCAGGAGGGATGGATGATCAGTTTGCAGTCAACGCAAATTGAAATGGCTTGTTGGACACTTTTGCGTTGTTCTGGGTGACAGTCGGTCAAGTCGATTGCAAGGTGGAGTTCCGGCTGTTAGAGGGTGATCCGTTCGTCGAAACTTCAACAAAATGACTAAGTGTGTGAGCGAGTGAATTTGTGCATACGCAAACATTTTGAACACATACTCAAGATAAATTGACAACAACCTCAAACCATCAACGCAACATATGCTCAACATGAGTGACCGACGGTGCGAGTGACAAGTGCAGCACTTGTGATAGATCGTTGAACAACCGCGATGACGCTTGTGCAATAGTGCATACAACATTATGTATGAGTGTGATAGATGTGTACATGGTGAACACAACTCAAACACAACATTCAACATCACCAGAACGAGGTCACAAGCATGACTTAGCAATCAACATGCGAAAGACGAAAATTGGTCGAACAAGTGAAAAGAAGCAAGGCATGTAGAAGAAACACAAGAGATGACTTTTCGCAATTGCACACATGCATGTTACTGAGGACATGATGATATGACAATGAAAAGCAATCCTGAAAACTCAACTAAGGGTCGTACTTCGGAATATTTTCTTTACTTACCATACTTACCCTCAAGATGATCATGCATCTGGCGAAGTTTGCATGTGGTCCTGATCTTTTCCATTACCTGGTTCCTTGGTCATTCTCCTCAACTCCTGGGAAATGATTTCAGTATGTCACCTTTTCCTGTAGTCCCTGAGAGGTAGATCTATGCAATTTCAGTGGACAGTGAATTCTACTAGAATGGGGCCCTGGGAGGCTCATCTACGCAGTTTCTACATAGAAGACAAACAAGACAACTTGGACAACACTGCACATTTTTTAGGCTCAAGGCACTGCTGCGGGACAGGGGTCCTGGGAGGACACCTCTATGCAATTTCTGAGTGATGTGTAAGCAAGGGCCTCTATGGGCTACGGGGTTTTAGCCAGCAAGGGAGGTTGGCGTCTATGCACATTGTGGGGTTTCAGTAGACAAGGGAGGAAGCATGATGGTTGCAGAAACAAAGGCTGCATATTTTCGAGAAGCTAGATGAGGCTATCGTTCTTGTGAAAATGGATAAGTGCAAGATCAGTGAAACGTGTGCAAACATTTATAGGACTTGATTGCGATCGCACATGGACACTTAGTGACACAACGTAGACCATCCAGAATAAATAAGACATACTTTTCTTGATGCAACAAACTTTGTGACGTGAGTGCGTGAGGTGAGTGTGAAACATATCTATGTGATGACAACCACTCATATGCACACAATTCCCTTGAAGCAAGACAACATTCCCTTTACATGACAAACAACAACCCCTATGCCTAAGTATGACACATGTTGCATGAAGATGAGAACACGGACAACTCTTAAGATCAAGGAGGGTAGCTTGAAATCATAAGCTTCCCAACAAGCAACCAAGGACAATCGATCGCAGGATCCAAGTTAGGCTCTGAAATTTGCATGCGAGCCAAAATTTTGGAGGGTGGTTGTAGTCGCTACAACACTACACACATGTTTTCGTACACCCATTATATTAAGAATTTTATATAAAATATAATATTGTGAAAAATAATTGAATTTAACTATATCTTTAATAAAATGCATTAACATGAACAAATAATCTTTAAACTAAATTATTACTAACACAAATATAATAAATATTCCCTTAACTATATCTATTTTTCAATTTTCCTTTTATAAATAATGGTTTTCCATTATATTACAAATAACATCTCACTGAATCTTTCCTTTATATATCAAGACCACAATGCTTACGGTATACCTATCGAATATTTTGTAACATGCTTCATTTTAGATACCATAGTATCACGTTTAGATATAAATCAATAATGAAGAATAGCAGTTCTATTATATTTGCAAGAATAACGAAAAATGCATCGTTTATTAAAAAATGAATCATGTCAATAAGAGTAATACATTGGGGGCCAACCTTATGATCAAGGGTATTATTTAGGGACATTTACTCGGCTCCTGTACAAAATTAGACTGAAGAAAATTTAGTATTTCATTCATGCTTCTTGTCTTTACAAATTCACATGGATTGCCAAAGATACCTTCGCAACTTGGAGACCTATACAAGGTTTTCATAACAAATCATTTCTACAACACAGTAATATCACAGTTCAGTATTTACACTAGATAGTTGACCAATTCCCCACACACTTAACTTTATTATAGTCTCCTTGGGGAGAAAATATTCCCATGCACAATCCCACTGAAAGTAAAAATAACAAACCCTCTTATGCATTCCATATGCAAGTTTCTTGAACAAATTGAATATAAATATTCATAAAGAAAAATATTTGCTACTTGATAGTTATTGAAGAGAGCTTGTCACCTTTGGCAACAAGATTGCATACATGCCAAAAATCATTAACCTCCTTCGTAGCCAGCAAAATGAGAAAACGTACACTATTTTAATCCAAAAGTTGTTATTGAATATGCAAATTATAAATTTAAAAAAAGGAAAAATTACCTTGACTCTTCTATTAATTTTTACACTGCCCTGTGTTGTTGCAATTAGTTTAGCCCAATTCAATTCTTCAATTAGCAACCTTTTCAATAGTAATTCATTCTTCCATTCATCAACAGTAATTGAAGATAGAACTGTAAATGCAATGACAAATAGGAGACAACCAATACATCAACAAGAGACATTGGTTTGGTCAAAGACCAAGGGAAAACCCCACAAGAGGGGGAACCCTTTGTAATTCTTCTTCTCTTAGATTGTGGTAAAATGTTCAACAAAGAGTAAAATGAGAAATATCATCAATAATAGTTCAATTCAAAGGCTTTGAATATCAACCAAGTCAACCAACCATATATACAATATACCAATGATGAAAAGTCAAATATGGTCAACTATCACAAATCTACAATTATGTCCAAGTCAATAGCAGTCAAAGTGTGCCCCAATTAGTCAAATTCAACGGTAAAATATATCCTTTAGTAGCTCATTCAACAACCCATAATCTCGGCCTTAATTTCTAGTCAAAGTTAGCCCAAAGCAATCAAAAAAGTCCAGTCAAAATCAGTGAAAGGTGAGAATTTTCTACGGTCAAATATCCAATTTCATATGGTCAAATTTCTCAGTCAATGCTGGTCAAACTACCTAGAAAATATTGGTTCTTGTGCCATTCAACTTGGCCTCAAAATATCAAGTTTTTCCCAATCAAATAAATTCAAAATCAGTCAAACAGTGGTCAAACCCTTCAGCTGAAAAATTCAATGCAGAAAAGTCAAACTAGCCTCCAAGTCCCTCACACGTGTGAAGAAAAAAGTTTCCTAAGACCTGTATGAACCAATCAAAGCAAGGGAAATAAGAAGAATGTCTTAATGTGGTGTCCAAATGAGCTTGAGGTCACTTATATTTATGTGTTAGAGGAGGGTTAATTTGTCCTTAGGCCGACCTTGACAATTTTGACATTGTGGGCTTCACTTCAAAAATACACTTTCCCTTATCCAAATCCAATGCTTCAAAGGTCAAAATTGGTCCTCTCAAAAAGAGGAATTTAGTCCCATTATTGGAAATTTTCATTGAGCTTCCAAATTAATACTCCCTCTCAACTAGGGAGAAATTCCAACTGCATCATGTAATCATCACAAGTATCATGTCATCATATCACGTCCCATCTCTGCTCAACTCTATTTTCTAAATCATTCTTGAATCTAAAGAATAAGAATCATAGGGGAGCTTCAGCTACCACCCTATATTCATCGGGGATCCACTACTACCACCCGGAATAACTTCCATTGGGGAACCAATATTGCTACATGGGAATCATCTGCTAGTGGGGAGCTAATGCTATGACTCGAGAATCTCTACCAGTAGGGAGCCAATGCTATGACCTAAGAAACATATAGACAATAGGAGGGATGAAACTTTACTTATAAGGTAAGTATCATGCCTATCCTACTTCCTAGCAATAATAGGATGGATACCACTTACTATAAATGGTAAGGATAGCACCTATCCTATTATCTGTTGATCTTCACAACATGACCCTCAAGATTCAATGGTAGAACACCTACATCTCTAGCTTGAGTGGGATGCCACTTACCATAAGTGGTTATGATCATGCCTAACTCAAGAACCAACACCAATTAGCCAGATGGGTGGGAAAGACAGATGCCAACTGGGCTATAGTCTAGCAAATCCAGAGGTCCCTTAACCCCAAGAGCTCTAAGGCTCAATTTCGCACCCTGGGAGCTCAAATAGGGGGGAAGAGCATAGTTCAATGTCCTCGATCATCCTAGACCCTTACATAGGAGGATCACATCCATCAATCCATGTTTCTTTATGTTTGCAATATTCTCATCAGTCGAAGTATGATGGAGTCTCTCAACCCAATCATCATCGGTGTATCCATATAATCTCATATCTCCATAAGTATATCTCACACCACAATCCTTCTTATGCTTGATCATTAGAGGCTCACTACTTTTCAGGAGAGACCGTCAATATATCAAACCAAAATAAAAGTCGTGCCTTGGACCAATTTGAAGTGGAGGTTTAGATCAGCGCTTTTCTTATGAATCCAAGCTTCACCAAGTAATTGTCATTTCGGGCATCCCAAGCTCGGGGAGCTTGCTTGACACCACATAATTCTTTCTTCAATTTGAAAATGTGAGTCTTCCTATCCAACACATCAAACCCTTGAGGCTATGCAACACATACTTCTTCCTTGAACCTTTGAATGCATCCATCTACTTCATACTTCATCTTGTATAGCCATTTTGAAGTTGCACCATCCCATACATCATTATTCATAATTGATGCTTTGGCCATAGTAACTTGTTCTCTCACAGCTACTTAATTCTATTAGTAATTATGATCAACCTTGATCTTGTTAGATGGGAATGGTCCCCCTAGACATATCTTTATTTCAGTGCCATAACTCACTTTGATGATTGGTGTCATGGATCGTTGCTAGAAGAGGTCTTCTAGTGACTCTATATAGTCCTCCCACTCTAGATCCCAATATAAAGGAATATTTCATTTAGGATTCCTTCGGACGGGAGAGAGCCTTTCCATTGATGAAGTCTACTCTCATTCCTTTGTCTTCCAAGGTAGAAATAGATACCATATTCTTCTTTATTTCTAGAACATACATCACTTCATGAAGAATAACATATTTTCCATATTCCAAATCAAATTTGACAGTACCAAATCCCTTCATTGGATATGTAGTGTTGTCCCCAAGAATAATCTTAAAATTTGTCTCCCTCTCAACTAGATTTGGGAGGACTTCCTTATACCCGGTGAGGTTTCTAGAAGCCCCACTATCTACGAACTAGTTATTATATGAATCTAGAGGAGAAGAACTAGACAGGGTTGAAATAAGAATGTATTCAAATTGACTAGTAGTTGTGTTACTTTCATACCTGGAGTTTCTTGATGTCTTTTAAGGACAAGGACTTTCTTCACAAACATCTGAAGTATCTCTTCTTCTTCGATCGTCTGTCCCTTTTTTTATCATCTTGCCTTCTTCTATCATCACTTATTATTCCATCATTATTTCTTCTTCTCTCATCATACCTATTGTTGTTGCAGCTTTGATTAGATATTTGAACTTCTCTCCTTCTTGGACAGTCTCAGGCATAGCACTATAGCAAATCCTTATGATTAGTTCCCTCTTTTGCTCCCTTTTTTCATTCCAAGGACTATTTTAGTGTATTTTTCTCCATTTTTTTGAAAATGTCGACGCTATTTTTGGCATTTTTTGTGTCAGCCAAGACATTTAGGTGCAAAAATTAGGCAATAATAGTGCTAGAAATAGCGTTAGAAAAGGAACCAAAAATAGCACTGGAAATAACGCCATAAATTTTCCCAGAAATAGTGTTGGAATTAGCTCCTTTTCTGGCACCTAAATTAGAGCCTTGGTTAGCTCCCTTTTTAATGTTGGATCTAGCACTGGATGTGCCTAAATAGTTAATTAATTAAGGCATTGGGGGTTAAATGGATAGGGGATTTGAGGATTATGGGATTAGGGATTTGGGGTACATGGATTAAGGGTTAAGGGATTAGGGATAAAGGTTTAATGGATTAAGGGTCAAGAGTTACGGGATTTAGTGCTTATGAGTTAGGTAGTTTAATGGTTAATGGATTAGGTATTATGGGTTAAGGGATAAATGTTTAAGTCATGTTTAGGTCATAAGGATTTATCGATTAATGGATTAGGGATTAGGGCTTAAGTGTTTAAAGGTCGATGGCTTAGGGTTTAGGGGATTTAGGGCTTTTGCATTAAGGGATTAGTGATTAACTAGGGTTGAGGGATTAAGGGTAATTTAGGAATTAGGACTTAAGGATTTAAAGGTCAGTGTAGGCTTAGGGGTTAGGGGATTTAGGGCTTTATCAGAACTCTTGAAATGTAATGGAATGTCTTCCAACATGCCCATCACCAATTTCATCCACCAATGTCGCATGGTGAATGGTGAATGGAACCAATGTTGAAATTTATTCAAACTATTCCTATATGCGTCGAAATTTAACATGGTTAGACTAGACACATGCCTTGACAGTATGCAAGGGTTTGAAGATTGAAGGATGCTTGATGTCCCCGCATAATCTTTGAGATCGTCCACATTTGAATCAACATTCATCATGTTGTCTCATTGTCATCATTCATCATTCCCATCTATGGAATCTTTGTCGAAACTCTATTGAAATGGCATGGAACATCTTCCAATACGCCCATCACCAATGTCATCCATCGATGTCGCATGGTGAGAAATGAATGTCGCATGGTGAGAAATGAATGGGGCCAATGTTGAAATTTCTTCAAATTGTTCTTGTATGTGTCAAAATTTGACATGCTCAGAGTAGACATATGCCTTGACGATATGTGAGGGTTTAAAGACTCAAGTATGCATGACATCCTCGCATAATCTTTGAGATCATCCACATTTGCATCAATGTTCATCATGCAGTCTCACTGTAATCATTCCTCATTCCCTTCTATGGAATCTTTGTTGAAACTCTCTTGAAATGTCAATATGGAATGTCTTCTAACATGCCCATCACCATTGTCACCCACCAACGTCGCACGGTGAGCAATGGATGGGGTCAACTTTGAAATTTCTTTAAATTGCTCTTGTATGTGTCAAAATTTGACATAGTTAGACCAAGAACATGCCTTGACAGTATGAGAGGGTTTCAAGACTAAAGGATTTGTGACATCTCCGCATAATCTTTGAGAATGTCAATGCTTGCATCAATGTTCATCATGCAATATAATTATCATCATTCCTCATTCCCATCTATGGAATCTTTGTTGAAACTCTCTTGAAATGTCATGGAACATCTTCCAACATGCCCATCACCAATGTCATCCACTGATGCCACACGATGAGCAGTGAATGGGGCTGAATCTCAAATTTAGTGTGTATGGGGATTAAGTATTGTGGGTTAGTAATTAAGGTTTATGAGGGGTAAGGATAAGGTTTATAAGGTCACACAATGGGTTTATTAGGGCTATGGGATAGAGGGATTAAGGATTATGTGGGTTAGAAACTAGGGGTTTAGAATTATGTGTTAAGGTTTATTAGGGCTATTTGTTAAGGGTTAGGTTTTTTTTTAAGGGGTTATAAGGTGAGGATTTATAGGGTCAGGATTTTTCGAACTATTAAGGATTATAAGTTAATATATTAGTTATAAGCTATAGTAGATATAATAATTTAGGAATTTTGGTTATTAATGCCAAGTCCAAAGGATATATTCATTTAGGGATAGGGGTTATTTGGTCTAAGGTTTAAAAATGAAAAGGGTTTGGACGTGTCATATAAGTTATGGATTAGGGCAGACAAGAGTTAGAGAATATGTATGTATATGGGATTAGGTTATGGATTATATATGTTACTAGTTAACAAGTATAGTTGTTATGAATGAGAGTTACTTTTCAATAGTTAAGGGTGATAGGTTTATGCTTTTTCAGATATAGTTTCTACGGTTACAAGTTATATTAGATAATCTACATTAGCAGTCAAAATTAGAATGTGTTAAGGGTTATAGGGGCTTGGGATTATAGTTGTTATGTGTTATACAATTTAGGGGTGATAAGCATTGGACATTGTTGAGTCATGAAATTGTCATCCTTTTCTTACTTATTTTCCTATTTCTTTTATCTCTTTTTTACCAATAGGACCATGTCTTATTACTGTAACAACCCCTATTCGCCTAAGTATGTCATTTTTCACTTGTCGCTTTTTGAGTCCAATTATACTTATAATTTGACATTGGAACTATTGGTTTAGGCCACTTTTTATCATAAAACTAATGTATGGGTTGTTTCAAGTTTGGATGGTCTATCAAAGCTTATTGTTAAAGGATTACATTGCATTTCCTTTACCGATTTTGACTACTTAAGGTTCTAGGGGTTGTTTTTGTTACACAAATAGTTTCTTAAGCACGTTCTGCCTTTCCTAATCAGACCAGATCTAGGAAATCAAATTATTCATCCAATTAATACATACCTCACCCTTCCATAATACTACATTATTAGACCGTTCTGACACCATTATTTTTTACAATTAAACTAATGTAACCATTGTCGTTAGTACCAATATTCCTTCATCATTATTACTTTTTTTTTCTTTATTATTCATGTTGTTACATCCAGATATCAGTGAAATCATTCAGAAAGTCCTTTTGATTTAAAAGTTTTGAATTGGTAATAAGGAGGAGTAACCACCAATAATTCCAACACCTTGACATTCTCCCCTGAGCAAGAATTTGTGTGCGTTGAAGCAGATTTGTAACAGGTTCCTAGCATTGTTGAGTAGTGTGGTTGTGAGTAGCTATGGGTGGAGCAGTAGTCAAACACGAACTTGACTTTGTTAATGTGTTGTTACAACATCCAAAAGCATTGGAAATTTTTTGAAGGGTTGGATGGCTGAGTTATTTTGAAAAATTACAGGGTTTCAGTGAATTGGTCGCTTTAGAATTTTCCCAAGCCTTAGTTGAACAACACTTTGTGGTCAAGGGATTTAGAATTTCTATTACAGAAGAAGTTATTGCAAAAGTGACAGGGATTCCTACGACAAGATAATAGTGGTTCTCAAGGAAAGTGACCAATCCTAACGCTAATGCCATATTCTTACAAGAGGGAGAAGAATTAATGCCCAAGGGTAGGGATTTTGAAAGAACATCTCTTCCTCACCCTTGGGAAGATGTAGCCCTCTTCATCCAAAAATTCATTACCTATGAGGGTCATTTTTGGATTATTTTCAATTATCACTTTCAATTACTGACACACCTGATGACGACGTGGTTGATTAATTTACCATACTACTTGTGGAAATCATTACAGCACATGGCAGAGGCTTTGAAAGGGGAAAAACATCCAGAAACTTGTGTCACTAACCATGTGATCATTAAATTAATCATCATGCATTCATTACAAAGACAAGGGATTTCGTGGCATGGTTTGATAATGAGACCTTGTGTTGGTGAGAATGAGGAACATGAAGAGAGTGTTGAAGCAGAACCTAATGCTAAAAAAAACCAAGTATTGAAGCAAAACCATCATTGAAACAACACCATGTACTGAAGTAGCACCCAGCGCTGAAATAACACATGTTTTTGAAACTACTACATCTTCTAGAAGAAAGACAGCCACAACCTCTAAGTGGAATAGGGTTGATACACCTCCTATGATTGGTCAACGGAACCCTAAGAGGTGGAGTTCCATTAGAATAGCCCCTAGTTCATCCTCGTGAGGAAAGGAGACGTGGATAGAAGAACTTGTGGTGGTATCTAGTGAGTCATCATAGGAAAGATGAGGTGGGTGCCCAATTATAGAAGAAGTGTTGGAGGAAGAAACTCTTGCAACAATAGTTGTGCCTGAAACTAGAGTTGGGGAAGTGAAGACCCTTGAAGGGACTGGGGGAGTATAAAAAAAGGTAATAGTGTAGAAAAGGAAACTAAAAGGCTAATTGGTGGAAGAACCCCTAAGAAAAGGGTGCAAGTAGTTGTTATACAAGAAGAGACTCAAAAACCTACTATTACAACTAAGGGGGAATGTGTTGATAAAGATGGACTTGATGGGTTTGAGGAGCAACAGGACAAAGAAAAGAAGGAGAAGTATGTAGAAGAAGGCCCCTCTACATCTAAAATCCCACCTATTACACCAGATCCTGAACAAGGACCAACGAAAGAGCAGGAGACAGAAGGACCAGTAACAAAAGAGCAGATAGAAGAACAAGAGGTTGTTACTTCACTAGGTAAGACGAAAATTGACCCTCTCGTTCAAATTGAAAATATGAGAAAGGAAAATGAGGAGTTAAAGAAACAACTTGCCTTGGTTAAAGAACAACTTCATTTTAAGAATGAAATTGGATTGGATATGTTGGTAGAGGCTGTAGAAATGGCATCATCTACTGTCTCAGAAAAACTTTGTAAGGGCTGCCAAGAAATCCTTGAGGAGGATGAAATCATGGAGACTGTTATTGTTTCAGTTGGAGTACAAGTGGGAGGATAGGGTAAAGAATTTTTACCTACTATTCCACAAGAACATGATGATGATGTTTTTGTTACACAAGAACCAATTGTAAAAGCAAAGAAGGAAGAAGAAAAATAGTTTTTTAATCCATAAGAACTTATTTACGATGTTTTTGTTACATAAGAACCAATAGTTGAAACAGAGCAGACTAAAAATAAAAAGACCATTATACCACAAGAACCTATCTACAATGTTGTTGTTACACAAGAACCAACAGTTGAGATAGAGTAGCAAGAGGACAAAAAGGATAAGAAGGAGGATGTTGAAACAACATCTGAAATAGCTCACGTTAAATTTGAAGATTTGATGAGGGTAGCAGAGTAGTGGGAGAAATTAGCGCTCTTTCCCAAATATGAAGTCATATTCCTAAAGCAACATGAGGAAATGGTCAATAAGATTAAGAAGGAGTGGGATGAAAAATTAAGAATTGAAGAATTTATGAAAATTCAAAAGGAGAGGAATCAAGAAATGAAACAGGTGAAGGAAATGAAAAGAGAGGTTAAGTTGTTACAGTAAGAAAAGGAGCTCATTTATGAGATCATTATTGGCTAATTGTGTGGTAGGTTTCTTTCTCCTTCTTATCATTTATATTTTCAATAAAAACATTATCTCTTCTAATTAACAACCCTAAAGGAAAAACGACCATATAAGACAAGGAAGATACAAGACTTCCTAGAAACATATCAAAGTGTTAATTTCACATAAAAAACATTTTTTTTACGAGATGTACATGCATGATCTCTCTTGCTTTTGGGAATAATCATTCAATCTGACACCCTATGTGGGATATGTACAACTCAGGGCTTTTGTTTCTTTTATGTAAAATTAGATAGGCTAGAAAGTTGCCCATGATACTGTAACAACTAATGAAGAATGGGTAGAACTGTTTATTTGAGGAGAACCTAGATCAACTAAAGTTGTTGCACACAAATACAATCAAATATGGTGGTTCTCGGCCACTAAGACACTGTTGATGCACCATCGAGAATAAGTTCTACGAATATGCCAGAGAAATATACAAGGAATGAGAAATGGTACCTTAGAAGGAAGAAAGTTGAGATGGGATCTTTCCCGACAAGAATTAAAGAAGGGAGACCCCTATTGCTATCATAATTTTGAGCAAGCACTTTCCAAAGTTCATCAGTATGTTGATTGTACTATGAGGAGTCGTGCAAGCTGGATAGGACTTAGATTCAAGTTCCCTCTTGTTTGGTTACCCACCTATCAGTATCAACATCCATATAGTAATATTGATAAGCTTTAGGAGGCATAATTGGTTATTTCTCAAGGATACAAGGTCAGAGGTGAAGACATGGCAGGAACTTACAACCTCACACAACTTCACTCTCAGCATGTCAAGCATCAGTGACATGAGTCTGTATGAGGACATGTAGAAGCTTAAGCTGGGGGGATATGTTGGGTCACAAAATTCTCATATTTTTCCTACTTATTTTCATATTTCTTTTATCCATTTTTAACCAATGGGATCTTAACTTATTACTGTAACAACCCTTATTCACCTAAGTATGTCATTTTTCACTTGTTGCTTTCTTAGTCCAATCATACTTATAATTTTACATTAGAACTGCTGCCTTAGGCTGCTTTTTTTCATAAAACTAATGTATGGGATATTTTAAGTTTGGATGGTTTGTCGAAGCTTGTTGTTATAGGATTACATTTTAATTCCTTCGCCGATTTGGATTAATTAAGGTTATGAGATTTGTTGTGTTTACACATACAGTTGCTTAAGCATGTGTTTCCTTTCCTAATTAGACTGGATCTAGGAGCGCGTCAAAGTCAAAAGAAAAAACTCATCGCTTGGAGAAATTTGTGGAGCATCCATATCATTTGGTTGAGATCTTTTAAATCTATTTGTAATTAATGGAAATTGTTATAGTTTTACCCCTTCCATGGAAATCGTTGTGTAATTGTTAAGATATCGTTTTATTTTAAGATCGCATGAGAATCAAAAGATTCTCATGATGATATTCTCATTGTAATGAATATCTATAAAAGAGAATATTGTTTTCCCATGAGGGCTAGAGAAAAGAATTAGAGAATAGGATTGGAAATGGGAAACACCAGATCTTTATAATCCTGGTACTTTTATAATGCAAATCTCAACTTTGTGGTTCAATAATTTCCTCTGAGTATTTTGTGTACTTTTTAGTGCACCAGCCCCTACTAGGGAGGAAGGGCCGTCCTTCTTAGCAGGGATCACTAGTTAGTTAGAGTGGAATACTTAATTGCATAAATATTTCCCAGTTATGTGATTTTTGTTATTGTTGTTGTTACAGATAATTCTTTGTGTAATTTAATTAATTATAGTAAGCTTTGGATGGTGTGACAATTTAAGTCTTGGACCAGTCCCTCTGTTTAGTGTGGTAATGAATTATTTTCTTCGTTGATATAGTTTAGATTGCACTTCCTTTTATGTGTGTAGATTGAATGAGCGATGGTTTTCAGGAGTGGTATGAGAGTGGTTGAATGACATATTAGATAAATATTTCTCAGTTATGTGATTTTTGTTACTATTGTTGTTACACTTAATTCTGTGTCATGTAATTTAATTAATTGCAATAAGATTTGGATGGTGTGACAACTTAAGTCTTGGACCAATCCCTCAGTTTAGTGTGGTAGTGAATTGTTTTCTTTGTTGTTACAATTTGGATTTCACTTCATTTTATGTGTGCATATGGAAAGAGTGATGGTTTTTAGGAGTGTTGTGAGAGTGGTTGAATGAAAAATTGCATAAATATTTCTTAGTTATGTGATTTTTGTTATTGCTACTGTTACAGTTAATTCTTTGTGTAATTTAATTAATTATAGTAAGCTTTGGATGGTATGACAACTTAAGTCGTGGACTAGTCCCTCAGTTTAGTGTGGCAGTGAATTATTTTCTTTTTTGTTACAGTTTTTCACTTCCTTTTATGTTTGCAGATTGAATGAGTGATGGTTTTCAGGAGTATTGTGAGAGTGGTTGAATGACAAATTTCATAAATATTTCTCAGTTATGTGATTGTTGTTACTGTTGTTATTATAGTTAATTCAGTGTGTAATTTAATTAATTGAAGTACACTTTGGATGGTGTGATAGCTTAAGTCTTGGACCAGTCCCTTAGTTTAGTGTGGCAGTGAATTATTTGCTTCGTTGTTATAGTTTGGATTGCACTTCCTTTTATGTGTACATATTTTATGAGTGATGGTTTTCAGGAGTGTTGTGAGAGTGGTTGAATGACAGAGTAGTTTATTTTGTAGTGTTTCTTCGCATTGAATTTGTGTGGAGTTTGTAACAGCTTTGTTGATTGTTGAGAGTGTGTGTGCAATGACTTTGGGATGAGATTGTTTTATACTAGTTATCATTTGCTTTAGCATAGACTTTGTGCGAAAATATTGTAAAAAATAAATCCTACATGGATTGATAATTAAATGTAAGAGCAAGTTGAACTACATTAAAATGCAAACAATATAAAAAATAATGAAGTTAACAAAGTTGCTTATTCAAATCATTCTGAGATATGTGCATTAATATTTTATTAACTTTTATGTTAGCATGAACATATGTTGTACAAAATGAATGGAATAAGCATTCAAGTAATCCTAATCTTTTCTGCCAACAATTCATACCTTATCTTGAATACTTTAATGATATTGCAATAGGTAATTTGTATTGACGCAAATAATATTGAAGCATTTCAAAGTTTAGGCCATAAGAATTATCATTTTTTAAACATGGATTACAAATAATTCTGAAAATTTAGAAGTCTTGGTTACTGACATCATTGTCTACAACTATGTCATCCAGTGTATCATTATCAATGTTCATATGATCTTTCAAGTAGTTAATATTATCATCATCCTCATCTTGACTTGCATCATCTTTATCATCATTGAAATCTAACTGTACATCATCCATATTGTTACCAGATGTATTTGGATCATCATTTTCCATACCATCCATATTGTTGTCTTCCATAATATCATCTAACTTTGTATTGTTAAATTCTTGTGCCTGAACATAACCATCTTTAACATCATCATGGATGTTAATTTCTTCGATGTTCTCTAACCCCTCTCTCTCATTTTGTTGGCCATCATTGTTTTTCTTGGTATCCGCTAATGCATCATCAAATACATGCCTTAATATTGGATCATAATGTATGACAAATACCTATTTCGAGTCCATAAAATCTTCATAGAAAAATACCTTCACATGAACGAGTGCATACATATGTTATTCGTATGTTATAAAAAAAAATATTGATTAATAAACACATGTATATATTCGCAATAAGCAATGAATTAATAAATTATTGATCATTGTCACTTCTTTGAGTTAATGAAATACCTACTCACAATGAATTGGTAGAAACATAAGGCTCCTTATCCTTCAATGGGACATTTGAGGAATCTATAGAAAACAATCCACTATGGGTATCATGTCTTCATGTCCTCTCAAATGCTTCATACCATCTACACTTAAAAATACAACATTTAAAAGAGCGGTAATCCAACTCAATAATTTCTTGTATTTTCCCAACATATTGTAGATTCCCTTCAATAATATTCTTATTTTTTGAGCTTGATCAACTAGATTACTTGAACTCAACCATGATGCCACAATTGAAAAAAAATCCCTTTACATCTAAAGATTCTACACGATAATGTCGAACATATGCCCACATTGCTCGATATTTCCTTGCTTGTGAAAGACCATTTATTTCAGTTAAAACAAATATAATGACGAATATTAAAATATTTAATAGTGTCAAAATTGTAAGGAAACAACATTTTGTAAAATTCCAACTGTACCTTTCTTTCACGTCCTCTAGACATGTTGGTTCCTTCTTTTGTTATGTGTGAATCTGTACCTGCGTCTTCTATTTGATTTTGAATTTGTTCATTAACCCATTCTAGTGTGCAATCTTTGCCTCATTCCCCTTGCAGATAAATAGGAAATGGGGTATTCATTGGGTTCAATCTCTTAAATTGTCTCCTTGCTTCTAACACTTCTTCTCTCTTTTCATCATACAAATCAATCCATTTGTTCATAAAGTCCATGTGGTATAGAATGAACTTGTCAAGTATAACACTTTTGTCTACACCTATTACATGTAAACATTCTTATTTCAAACTCTAAATGCCATGTTGTTAATTTGACAAATAAATCATAGAGTAAATTACTGATTGTAAAAAGAAGAACCACAATGATCATGAGTTTACTTACCAAATTCTACTTGAACACCATAATATTATGGTTTTTCTCCATCAATAATATCTAATGCTCGTTCTTCATCCCAGAAGTGTGGCCCATATTCAAAATCCTTACCAAGGAATTCACATAAGAAGAAAAATGCTTCATTCAATACATATCATTCAACCATGCAACCCTCTAGATGTGCCTTTTTTCAAACATATCATTTTATAGTTTTCATATACCTCTCAAATAAAAACATCCAGCTCGTCAATACCACACCCTCCAATTCAATCTCATCGACTAGGTGTATAAGTAAATGGACTTCTAGGTCCATCAAAATTATAGGGAGTTCCTTCTCAAACACACATACAATTTCTGCAATTTCCCTCTTCCATTTTGGCACTTCAAATTCATGGATCTCCTTGGATGTCGCACACCTAATATAATAATATTAAATTAGTATGAACGTTCAGGAAAAAATTAAAATGTAATACAATATTTTTATGTCTCTCACACATGAACATTCCATACCACATGATGGGCCTCCAAATTAGACATAAATTAAAGCCCATATGACCATCTTTTAGCACATTAAACCTCTCTTTTTGCATTAGATAATGTATTTTAAACTTTAATATGTTCATTAAGAAGGTTTATGGATAATTTCATATTTGTGCCTAATATTATTTATTTTTGTGGAATATTGTGAGAATATTGGGAAGATTATGAAGATTTGGAGGAGGAGATAATTTAGGGACTTTCTCCCTACTACAAGAGGATCAATATTAAATAATAAATCAAGAAGATATTCTAAAATTATTGCACAAATTTTGGATCTCCAATGATTAAGAAAATCTAGGAATGTGTTCCCTAACATTTAATGCAGATTCCTAGTATTGGGAACTATATCCACTATTTGGGGTATTTTGGTGGGGAAAGCTTCCTCCTTTCATGGGGAATGTTTCCTAATCATTTTGTATAAGTACCAAGTCGAATTTTCCTCTAGGGGTGGATTTTTATTAGTCTTCTTGTGGAGAGAACTCATATTTTTGCAACTTCACTTTCATTTTTTGCGGGGATGTAATTGTATTGATGGAAATAATGAAGATTGATGACATCTTCAGCTTCTAAATCTTGGTATCCTTCATAGGACTCTTAGTTTCCTTGGGCTTGGCCATCCCAGGAGCCCCAGAACCCTTTTGAATAAATTATTTTTCTTCATTTTACTTCTTATTCACATGCATCTCTTGTTCTTGTCTTCTTTCTATTTCTGCATTTAGTGTTGATGATTTCTTGTTGTAGGATTGGGTTAAATGGTTGAAGTAAGTTATTTTGAAAGATCACAAGCATAATTTCATCATTGGAATAGATTTGGAAGGTCATAGTAATCATTGATCTACTTGGATTAGTTTGCTTAGTCCCCAATCTTGATTTCTGGAAGTCCCTTGTGGTAAATAACAGTAAATTTCTGCTATTTTTTATAGCATCCTAACGAGCTTCAATCAAGTCTATTCCACTTACATTAGATCACAAAATAATTCTAATTAATAACAAAAATTACCCCATTTCATTTTCACTTGATTATATTAGGCATTTGATAGATTTACTAGCTCACTAGTTCTCGAATTTCTAGATCTTAAACTAGTAATTTTCTATTATTTTTAGCATGGGTTAATAGAGGTCTTTTTTAGTGATTCCACTTGGAATGGATACCTAATACATCGTAGTAAATAACAAAATTTGTCCCATCCAATTTGGATTTAATTTTATTGGTCATTCGGTGAATTATAGTTTCCTGTAGTAAAGCTGTTGTTTCTCGTAGTACTCTTCCAGTGTGTATATACTTACCGAGATTTGCTCAAAAAGATTGGTTTTGGTCCCTTAGGTTTGAATCATGACTCCTAGGCTATAAATAAATGATTAGGAAGGACTAAAGACCACTTAGGGCTTGCCTCTTTACCCATGCAAAACATTTCAGTGATTTCGGCTAATGGACAGATTTATGAAATAGATAATACAATGATGATTGTCACATCCAGTGAACTCTGTTAATGGATCTAAACTCTTTGAAATGTAATGTTTGACATTTAGTTCATGATATTTACTTTATGCAATTAGAATAGGTTTCTTTCCTTGTATTTTCTTTCTTGCAATAGGTTAAGGTTTCCATTTCAAGCATTTCATTTTCTGCAATTAGTTTAGGATTTGATTTCATTACATGCACTCCATTACATCATGACAGTGAAGGAAGGACACATTGTATGTTTCACATATAGTGCCGATACCTCTTAATTTTGTACAAACCCTGGGTTGATAATTAAATTTGGTAGCCTTGGGAGTTGCAACATTCTTGTTGCAATATCGAGGCTCATCACTTTTTGACGTCGTTGTGGGGGAGGTGTCAAAGTATGCATTGTTTTCTTCCCTAGTTGATACATTTACTTTTACTTTTTGCAAAAATAGAAAATAGTTCATTAGGCATATTTCATTTCAAAAACAAAAAAGTGCATTGCATTAGTGTTTTCATTCAATCATAAAAACAAAAAATCCCCCATTTGATCACGTGGTGCATTAAGAGCCACGTCACCATCCACTTTTGCAGGTATAAGAAGAAGAGATGCAAAAAAATGTAGAAGAAATGGATGGAGATGATGACAATGAGGAAGATCCTCTCAAATTTCTCATTCAAGCTATTGATGGTAGTGTGCACATGAAGAACATCCATCCATCTTTTCTTCCAAAATTTCATGGTCTAAGGTCAGAGGATTTGGAAGCATTTCGCTTTGAATTTGAAATCCTTTGTAGATCTTATGGTTGCTTACTAAACACTCAAAAAATGAGATTGTTTCCAACAGAATTGAAGGATAGATCTTAAATGGTTCATGAGTTTAGGGACTAATTCAATAAGATCATGGAGTGAGATGCAAAAGAAATTTCTAGAAAAATATAAGGAAAATGATATTAAATAAGAAACCTTTAGAATGAATCAAAAATAAGATGAGAGTCTAGAGGATCTAATAGAGAGGTTCTTGTAAATGCTAAGAGGGAAAAACTACATCATTTAAGGTCCGACACACTAAAAAGCCTCTTACTTAGAACAATTAGGGATGAGTGGATCTCCTTCATCTCATGAGTAGAGGTGATGTATACAAATTATCATTTGAAGAAATTTGTGAAACATGTAAACACATATCAAGAGGAAGAGCAAGAGTAATTCAATCAACATCAAGATCGGTAAGTCAAGCTAAACTTGGAAATTTGCTTGATAACTTTAAAACATGAATTCTTAGTTATATAAGTGAACAAGTAGAAATGTTAAGAATACAAAATGAGCGAAAATAATATGTTTATATTTGTTTTGTCCATGCATAATCACATGATGTTAAATATTGCCCTTCATTACCAAGGATGAATGAAATTTGCCAAGAAGACAATGGAGCAAGTCAATTGTCAATGCAGTTATGTTATGTAGCTCCAAGAGGACCATGGCAGTCTATTCAACCTGATATGATGCAAGAGCCTAATTCACAATTTCAATCTTATGCACATCCATCTAAAATTAAATGGAACACACCCTTTCCTTGGAAACCTTGGCCATATCAACCCCAAAACTAATCTTGGAAACAAGGTTGGCAAGGAACTTATGGGAGCCATCCACAATATCCTCAATATTTTCCTCAATATCCTCCATACTCAACTCCATGTTATCCCTACCATCCACCTTCACCACAACCACATCCATGTCATATATCCACTCCCACTCAACTACCTATACCACCATTTGAAAACCCACACAAGGAAGTAGCTCAACCCACTTACAATTTTGAGGCACAACACTTCCAAATATCTCCTCTTGATCTCAATGGTATTCATCTCAGCTCAGGAAGAATATTACAAAAAAAATATTCTCTTGACCATTGAAGGACGACATGCAGGAAAAGAATATTCAAATGAGAATACCAAAGAATCATGGGCTACACTTGACAAAGAGTAGACATAAGAATCAAAGATTGAGAAAGTGCCCTCATGTTTACCATCAGATCCTCCATGTGTTCAAAATAATAATCAGCAAAAATAAGAATATCTAAATTTCATGGAAGAAGAAGACATCCAAGATTATCCAAATCAGCAAGTGGACCAGGGGCATCACAACTATATTGAAATATGGTTCCAAACAATCACTAAGTTGCAGCAATACTCTCTTCTTCAACTATGCTTGATATCATCAAAGTCAAATCATTTGGTCTCTTACATTCAGGTACATGTCAAAGAATATGTTTCAAGCCTACACATGATTTTATATGTCATCTAGTTATGCAAGTGTCTCCATTGGAAGTAATCCTATGCTTGAAAAAAAAAAAAAAAATTTCAAGTAGAGTAGGATAGGAAAAGAAATACACAATGAAAAATAAGAGAAAAAAATAAAATCTCAGGTGAAAACCTCCTTTGAGGTGCCTGAGATTGGCTCATTGATTGAAAACCTCCATGAGGCGGTCAATGGGTTGGGAAAAAAGAGAAAAAGAAAAGATCCTAGGTGAAAACCTGCTTTGAGCTGCCTAGGCAGACCTACATCTGTAAGCAACAAAAACAAGTTGGCGCCAAAAAAAGAAAGAATTGGTCAAAATCCTAGTCAAAGGAAGTCAAACTTGGAATTTCTCCTCCTTTTCTCAGATGCTCCAACAGAATCAAGGCCATGCCAATCCATCACCCTCATCTATTTCCACCATCCACCCATCATTCCCAATTTTTTCCCATTCATTTTCCTTGTTGTCCAAAAATACTACAGGAAGGCTCTATTTTACTATAGGAAACAGAAATATATAAAGCATAAAATTATTTTTTTCATATATTGACAACCATGAATCGATTTGTCAATATGTTTCAAGTGGAGATGCATATAGATGATGGTAACATGGTCAAGCAATTTCAACAAATTCCAGTGCACAGTTTTCGAGAAATCGACCTCCATCACCTACAACCATTTTTTAAGTTTCTCGATATTCGTGCATCCATTTGCAAAGTTGTTTCATGAGGAGATGCATATGGATGATGGTAAAATGCCCATTCAATTTCAGCAAATTCTAGTGCACTTTTTTTTAGAAGTTGACCTCCATCACCTACAACCATTTTTAAATTTTCTCTATATTCGTGCATCCAATTGCAAAGTTGTTTTATGGGAAGGTTCATAAGGAGGATGGCAACATGCTCAGAAAATTTCAGGTCAATCTAGTATACAATTTGGGAGATATGGGTTTAAACAAGCTGCTACAGGGTTTCCTTTAGTACTACAGGATATCCTAGTTTACTACAGGAAACAGACTGAAAGCTATAGGAAGGTATGAAAGGTGAAATAAAGTGTGGGAAAAGTGTCTAATGGTGGAATAAGGTATCTGGAAGGTGAACATAACCCATGGTCAAGCCCAGCACTACAAGAAGGCTGGATTTGACTAAGATATCTTGCTCATGATAACTGGAAGACAGAGGTTTAGAATCACCAAGCTATGAAGATCCGTGTAGAAGAAAACAAAGGAAATTATCACCTCCAAAGGACCATGGATCGGTTAACAACTCAGCAGCATCATTCATGCCTCTCCAACAACCATCAGGTAGGTACAGGTATGCAATATTCTTGACCTCTTCTCTTGAGCATATTATAGTTAGAAATTTATTGTAATGCATGACAGATGAGGTTTTATAAGCTAAGGATGGTTCAACAGTCTCAGTCACCTTCAACTAGTTAATTACAGCTCACTCATTCACTCTCCTTGAGCAAACCCAATCATATTTCTCTCTCCTGGTGATTCATGGCAGACCTTAGGCACCCTAACACCTCATTGCAACCTTCATCCACCTTTTCCTCCCACTCTCACACCCTCAAAACAACGAAAATTGCTCTCAGCCTCCTCCTGTAGGCCTCTTGTAGTTTCCCTGTTTTCCTCCTATAGTTTTCCTGTGTCCTCCTGTAGTTTTTCCTGTAGGCTTTCTTTTGAAGGTTGAGTGTGGGAAAAGCCTCCAGAAGGCCACCTAAGACCTCCTAGGACCCATCCACACCATCCTACATCCTCTCAAGCTCCAAAACCACCCTCTAATGCCACTTGTTCGCTGCCACACTCACACACAATAAATTAGATGCATGTTAAATTCACATAAAAATCCAAAAATATGTTTTTTGCTTATTTACTTCCAGAAATATCATGGTTAGATGTTGTTTACTTCCTTGCATAGGTAATGGCATTTCTTTCATGTTTTCATAGTGTTTTTGGCAAAAGTAGAATTAGCTTGTTAATTAGGGTTTACTAGGTTTTGCTTTACATTCCAGTCTTTCTCCTTTCTGCAGTTAGAATAACATCTATAGAGTAATCTTTCTTTCCTTTCATCATACATAGAGCTTCTTCTAAAATCTATAGAAGTTGGCTTGAGCTCCTAGTGATCTTGCGCCGGCTGACCAAGTGACAACCTACAATGAGAACTAGTATTTGTGCATATAGCACCGACGCTTCCGAGTTTGTTACGAACTAGCGGGTTGATAAAAGTAAAGTTGGAAGCCCAGGAGTTGCAGCATTCTTGCTGCAATACTAGCGCCACCACTTTTTGGCATCGTTGTCAGGGAAGCGTCAGAGTATTCTATGATTACTGCTTTTTTCTATTTCCTATTGCAACATTCTGCTAATAGTTTATTTCGGAAAAAGTAGACTAGTCATTTTTTTTCTTTTCAGTTCTGCATTTCCTTGCTTTCCTTTTCAATTCTGCAAATTTCCATTCAGCAAGTTCATTTCAGCTAGTTTCAATTTGTTTTGTTCAATCACAATTTCAGTTTCTGCAGGTACTTTCAGTGTGGGAACAATAAAAAAAACAACCAAAAAGATTTCCTTTCACGCCTCGTAGGAATAGAGATAACTCAGGAAAAATTTTGCCCAACACCCCCACTGCTTCACACAGCCAACCTTCTCTCTTCTTCGGTGGCTGAAATCAAGAAGAACCCTTAGGTGAACAGCCAGACATATTTGAAGAACCTATAGGGGAAGAAGAAGAAACCATTCCTCTGGAGCCAATGCTGAAAACAAAAATGCTAGGGGAAATGGAGAGAGAATAGAGGGTACCTTCCTCATTCGGGAGACCAATGGCGACACCAAAATGAAGAATATAAGTCCTTCAGCCCTACCTCACTTCCATGGTCTAACTACAAAAGATCCTGAAACCTTCTTGTTCGAGTTTTTTGTCATCTGTCGAACTTATGACTATGCAAAAGACGAGCAAAAGTTGAAACTATTCCCTTCTACTCTCAAGGATGCAGCACTGCGTTGGTTCATGGGATTACTTGGCAATAGCATCACAACTTGGGCTCTGATGCAATAGGCCTTTAACAATAAGTATCGAGACTATTATATGTCAAAATATACTAAAGAATAAATCTTCTGAATGACCATAGGAAGTGATGAGTCCCTAGAAGACTACGAAGAGAGGTTCCAGCTCAGTTACAAAAGGGCTAGGTGTACACTTGACCCTGAGTCTCTAAAGTTGGTCCTGCTCAAGGGAATTCGGGAAGACCTTTTAGACACCCCCCATCTACTGGCTGGGGGAGACATCTACCAACTATCCTATGAGGACATAAATACTATTTTTAGAAACGATTCTAGAGTATCCAGAAATAAGGTAGGGGGATTCAACCCATAGCTAGTACCTCTTCTTCCAATTCATCCATTAAAGGTGAAATTGGAAACATGCTGGAAGACTTCAAAACTGAGATGCTGCAAGCTCTTTCCATGTAAATGGATACCTTACATATCAAAAGAAAACAAGAGGATGCAGAGAGGGCTTTGGCCATTTTTTACCCTAGATGCACCAGGAGGCATCCTAGGAATGAATTCCCATTGAACTCTATAGAGGTTTGTTCAATCTGTGAAGAAGATCATTCTACAAATAAGTGCCCTTCCTTGCCCAGACTTAAAATTGTATACCAAGGGGCCGAAGGAGTCACTGAACAGATCTATTACATAAACCAAAAGAGGCTGCATGGACCTAGACCATGCTAGCAGGGGATGCAAGGGACATCTCAGGCATACTACAACCCTAACCAAGTCACCTCCATACCTTCTTGGGGCCCCCCTGCTCATCCTTCCTGGTCCACACCTCCTCCTTGGTCTTTCACATCTCAATATCATGCCCAACCAAGCACCCATTCATTTCAATCATATGCTTAGCCGCAACCTCAGTGGAATGCATCTCATCAGGGGTGGAGGCCCTAATACAACTCTCTTCCCACTCTTCTACCTCCACCACCTACCCAACCACAACCATTACCTTTTGCTCCACCAAGGCAACCCCAAATGCCTGCCCAACCAAATCCGAACCCGAACAACAGACAGGCTCAGCAAGTGTATAGTGGGGAACCATCATGCCCAACTTATGCTGTGGAGATTCAAGAAATTAACTTGCGATCCGAGAAAGTTCTCCCAGATAGCCAGCCTCCACCCAGGGAGGCTGAGGAAGATAAAGAGGAAAGCAAACCTAAAGCAAATCCACCCTTTCCTGAGAGACTATCCATGATAATCCAGCCTGCCCTAGAAGAGACTGAACTCCTGGAAGAATTAAAACATTTATGTGTGAAGATACCACTTCTCCAAGCCACAAAAGATGTGCCTATCTACAATAGGTTGATCAAATAGAAGTTCTTTACGCATCCAGGAAGGCGCAAGAGAGATGCCCCAACCATCAATGTCATAGGACAACTGTCCGACCTGATGTTGGGGTAGATAATTTGTCCAAAATATATGGACCCTGGAAGCCCAGTGGTTGATGTCCACATCAATGGCACAATGGTCCCACATACCTTGATTGATCTGGGAGTTGCCATCAATGTGATGACAAAGGACACAATGCTCAAACTTAACCTCCAAGGCTCCTTGAGGAAGACCACGACAGTGATGTATCTAGCAGACCGCTCCACAGTGACCCCTGAAGGGATTGTGGAAGATGTGATGGTCTCCATTGATTCTTGGGAGTACCCTGCCAATTTCTTAGTTCTCCAGCCAAAAGCGAAGCTCACTGGGTATCCTCTCATTTTGGGAAGACCTTGGTTGGCTACAGCCAATGCCTACCTCAGCTGCCGAGCTAGGAACATGACCATAAAGAACGGGCACATGTCCAAGCAGTTAATCCTATATCCTCCTACCCAACCCTTGCTAGAACATGATCTACCTCTCTGGTTCGAGGAGGAGGATGAGGATGAAGTTTATTCTGCACCACTTTGTACATTAGAGTCACCATGGGGGGAAACCGCAAGATAAGGATGATATGATTGAAAAGTTGATTCAGAAGCCACCTCCTAGTGTATCACCATTAGAAGACATAGTAAGAGAAACCAAAAACAACCCCTCAACTGATCTCTATGTGGCTGACCCCACTTCTCTCCACATTAAAAATATAGAGTTCGGCCCAAAAAGAACATTGAAAATCAATCCATCCCTATCTACTTCACAGGAGAAGGAGCTATGCAGGATATTAAGAAAACATCTAGATGCCTTCATGTTAAAATTGGAAACCAGGGCAAAACTTCATGTGGGTCATCTTATTCATGGATGATAATATTTTTATTAGATTCCTCTCGTCGAGAGGTGTAGGATTGATATAAAGATCATCCGATTCCGATAAGTATTCATGGAGATATGAATTTATTTTGATTATGGAATTATTATCAAGCCGACCTACAACTCATGTAGGCTCAGAAGCCCAACAGTCGCATCTATTCACCCACCAACGTTGTGTATAAATATAAGAAGACTTTTCCTCATTTGGACTCACTCATCTCATCACATCTCTCTCTCTCTACTGCGCAGATATGAGTCTCTTCTCTACTGCGCTGAAATGGGTCTCTCTCTCTCACACATGTGAAGCCGGAAGCTGTTGAATTTGAAACTGCAACTGCAGAAGTAAAGATTGACTTGCGTGGCCTAGAAGATATCCTCTTTGGAACTGCGCTATAGTTTCATCTGAATCTCCTTTGAAAGCCACAACTTTTGGTGGTGGAATGAATTCAATCCGACGAATGGTTTGCAAGATATCGATTGCCCTAGTTTGAAGCCGGAAACTGCTAAAACTGAAACTGCAACTGCAGAAGTAAAGATTGACTTGCGTGGCCTAGAAGATCTCCTCTTTGGAACTACGTTGTAGGGTCATCTAAATCTCCTTTGAAAGCCACAACTTTTGGTGGTGGAATGAAGTCAATCCGACGAACGGTTTGCAAGATATCGACTGCCCTAGTTTGAAGCCGGAAACTGCTGAAACTGAAGCTGCAACTGCAGAAGTAAAGATTGACTTGCATGGCCTAGAAGATCTCCTCATCTAAACTGCACTGTAGGTTCATCTGAACCTCCTCTAGAAGCCGAAACTTTTGGTGGTGGAATGAAGTCAATCCGACGGTCGGTTTGTGAGATATCGTCTGCCCTAGTTTGATAATGAAGTCGCTAATGTTGATGCTGCTGATCTAGGGTTTGCTACTGCTGATATGAATCAGATTTATTGTACTATTTCTCTCTGCTAAATTATTGAAGATAAAAGAAGATTTGATCAAAGGGTTTCCCCACACATTGTGGGGTTTGTCCCTGGCTAGCCGCCACATCTTGTGTCTCTTGTCTTGGCTTGTTTTCTGTCGATCGTTTAATGTTCTATCTGCACTTTACTTTATGTACATGTGATTGCTAATCGGTGGAATATAATAAGAAAAAGAAGTAAACTGTTATAAGCATAGAACATACCATAACTTAACATGGTATCAGAGCTGAGGTGAAGACAAAGCCCGAGCAAGAGCAAGAGCAATCATTGAAGAGAAGATTGGCAAGGCTATCCTAAAAGAACTATGGGGTCCTCAACACTTTTTCCTGCCGAAGACAAGCTCCGTGAGAAAGCTGACTATCACAGATGGAAGATGTCTATCGATCTAACCCTTGAAGATCAAGGAGTATTGGACCATGTAAGAGGCAATATTGTTGAGCCTTCATCAAATGCATCTGCTGCTGCCTGGAACAAATGGAAAAATGGAGAAGTCAAAACAAAGAAAATCATCCGGGACTCTATCGACAAGCGCTTGGTGGCCTACATCTCTGATCTAGACACCTCCAAGGAAATCTACGACAGACTGGTGAGTTTATTTAAAGTTAATGATGCAAATCAAGTTTTGTTTCTTAGAAATAAGTTGAGGGAAATCAAGAAGGGTAAAGATGAAAGTATGCAAGCATACTTCTTAAGAATCACCGAGATCAAGAACGATCTCCTATCTATTGGGGAAACCATTACTGACACAGAAATGGCACTCACAACTCTCAGAGGATTACCATCTGAATGGTATGTGTTCAGGACTACTCTTCTGAACAATAATGTAATTCCTAGTTTCGAGGAATTAATGGCTAGATGCATTCAAGAACAATCAAGGGTAGAAGAGCAGGAAATGCCCTTGCCTAAAGGTCCTCATGCTGCTTTTTTTTCTTCTTGTTGACACCTAATCCTCAACGGATGGGTGAACTGGATAGTCATCAAGAAGATGAACTGATCTGTCATATTTATGTATATAAATGTTAGTTAGCTAATGAATAAATCAATCTCAGTTTTCTTCGACTCATTCATTCTGGAGTTACCCTAGCCTGACATGGTATCAGAGCTCAAGTTCCAGTTCCTAAAATAGCTGTAACTCCTGCCTCCGCCAGCACTCTGTCCTCTGTCCTCTGCGTGATTCCCTGCGCCCTCTGTCCTGAGACTGAGCGCCTCTGTCCTGAAGACTGCGCACTATACATCCGTTGAAGCGTCACTGCATTGGTAACGCCCTTCCCTCTTCCCTCACGCCGACTGGAATCATTCGAAACCCTAGCATTCTAGAGGTTGTAGCTCTGCGACCAATGTTCTTCAACATGGAAGTTGGGTTACATGCATCTGTAGGTTTTTGCTCAGCCGAGAGATGACAAAGAAGGTGAACACACAGTCCCTGCTCCTGGTCGGAATTCCAAAATAACGAACAGTGAGTTTTCTGAAGCTCTCCCTGCCTAACGAGGATTGAGCTTCTCCTGAATAGCAACTCAGGTTCTTGGAGGGTTAAAGCGTATATTTCTGCTTACAACTTTCCTTCATAGTCCTTTATGTTATATAGTTACTGGCGGGAGAATGCAAAATTATATTATGTGTTTAATTAAAATACCTGTCGCCGAGATCCGTTCAGCAGATGTAGAATTGGGTATTGACTGTAGACTGGTTGTCCTCCACCGCCTTGTAACCGTGGAAGCTGGGTATTACGCAGTTTTATGTGATAGTATTCGTATATTGAAATTTTGATACAATCCATCATCGTTTATACGAGCCTCGTTATGGTATTGCGCAGTTTTATGCTGCCTGAGCGTTTGAATATACGGTGTGTATCTGCTCCACATTTATTTCCCATGTAAAATATACCTCTCCGCTCCTCCGCCTACTGCCAAACCAATGGCGGATATTTAGCGGTTGGGGGTTTGACCGAGGTGAGCCTCCGCTATTTGCTTGAAAATTTTGGCATCTCTGACTTCTTTCTTATACATTGGCTTGCCACATTGCTCCTTTTTGGGTTCTGTAAAATGCTAGTGGACTGCGGATTTCTTTAGGTTGGGTGTTCGAATTCCGGCAGTTTGACCGAGTGTTTTATATCAAAGCATCTGTATTATTGCATGATATATTGATATATATTGAAGTGATCCTTGAGAATTTTTTTTTTCTCTCAAAACATAGTAATATTGCAGTGATATAAGAAATGCTGATATAAGAAATGTTGATGCAAATGTTAGAAGAAAATAAAGTGCATAAGGTTGTGGCATAAGGATTTTTTTTTCAGCAGAAGTTTTTTTAGCAGAGATATTTTTTTATAGAATGCATTCAATCATTTCTATGGTAGGAATAGTTCTCACTGGCAAGGAGAACTATTCAGAATGGTCTCGGATGGTAAAACACACCCTCATCTACAATGAGCTGTGGAAAGGAGTGTGTGTCGGAGAAGAAGACAAAGACCCTATGCAGCCTACATCAGATAAAGAACTTGTCATTTGGGAAAACAAGAACAGCAAAGCCTATGCATTGATCGCAGCATCTGTAAATGAAGAAGTAAGTCGTCATATTTCATCCTATTCCACTGCCTTTGAAGCTTTACAAAAGCTGAAAGAACTCTATGATACACATTCTGCACTAGAAGTTGTTCAACTCATGATTAAACTCTTCACTCTTGAACTGACAAATAATGATCCTCTTGCTCTTGCATCTGAAATAAAGTCTATAATGCATGATATTAAATCCACTAAGGTTGAGCTGGATATCTCTCTTATTGCCTTTCTCAAAGCACTCTATCCTACCTACTCCAATTATCTTGAGTCTTTACAAGCAAATGGAAATATTAAAGATATAACCTTTGACTCTCTTGTGAAAAAGTTTGCTGAAAGAGAGAAAGCCTTTGGAAAGAAAACAGTCCCTGAATCTTCTGAAGAGACTGTTTGCCTTTCTCATAAAGAAAAGCATCCTGCTCAAGATTCTACAAGAGGAAGAGGTGGACGAAGAGGAAGAGGAAGATACTTCAGAGGCAGGGGGGGCAGACATTCTCAAGCAGAAAAGGCAGATCTGCATTGCATTCGCTGCAAACGAAATGGATCACATGATGCTTCTACATGCAAGCTACCATGGGACAAAATTGAGCAGAGAAGAAATCAGCAGAAAGGTAAAACTGATGACACAGACAAAGGTAAAGCACCTGAATCCGCTCACTATATTGAGGCACAATGTAACATTGGAGTAAATGAAGATTTGTTTAATGCTTCACTTGCTTCTTCGAAAAATGACTGGTTGCTTGATTCAGGAGCAACCTATCATATGACTCATAGGAAAGATTTTTTTGAATATTTCACTGATAATGTTGATGGAGCAGTATACTTTGCAGATCAGTCAAAAATCAAGCCATCAGGGCTTGGCACAATCAGGCTTAAACTGCCTGGTCTTCCAAACTTTCTTCTGGACCATGTTCTATATCTCCCACAGCTCAAGAGAAACTTGTTGTCCCTGGTCCACATCCGCCAGCAAGGTCACTCCATTCATATGTTTGATGGCAAGCTTGAGGTAAGAAAGGCATCTGACCACTCACTTGTCATGAGGGGTATAGAAGAAGAAAGACTTCTTAAACTGCAAGGAACTTCTGCCCATGCACAACATTTCTCATATATTTCTCATCATGAAGAAGGTACACTTCCGTCAAGTTTATTATGGCATGCTAGATTTGGACATTTAAACTATGATAGTCTTCGCTTGTTGAAGAAAAATGGTGTTGCTGGTTTGCCTACAATTCATAGAAAACATAAGCAATGTGATGCTTGCATTCTAGGAAAGCATAGCAAACAGTCTTTTCATGATTCACATTCAAGAGCACATAGGAAGCTTGAACTCATTCATTCAGATTTATGTGGTCCAATGCCTGTTTCTTCTGCAAATGGAAATAAATATATCATGACATTTATTGATGATTACACCAGAATGTGTTGGGTTTATTTATTGAAGAACAAATCTGATGCTTTTCAAACATTCAAGAATTTTCATAAATGGATTGAAAATGATGCACAATCTCATATTGGGTCTATTCGCACTGATAATGGAAAAGAATATACATCAAATGAATTTGAACACTATCTTCGCCAACATGGGATTAAACATCAAACAACTGTGCCTTATAATCCCCAACAGAATGGTGTAGCTGAAAGAATGAACAGAACAATTTTGAATATGGTACGATCCATGCTTTTCTTCAAAAATGTAAAGACAATGTTTTGGGCTGATCCTGTTCTATGTGCTGCATATATAAAGAATAGATGTCCATCTAATGCTATAAGAAACAAGACTCCTTATGAATTGTAGTATGGACATGTTCCTTCGGTAAAACATCTCAGGATCTTTGGTTCCACCTGTTATGCTTTAATACCAAAGGTACATAGAAACAAACTTGGTGCTAGAAGTCGTAAGTGTATCTTCCTGGGGTATTCAAACACATCTAAAGCATACCGCCTCTATGATGAAGTAAATAAAAAGTTTGTTTTATCTAGAGATGTCATTTTTCTTGAATCATCCAAATCTGACAGTGTTGTTGAGCGGCAACTTGATCGCTTGGATAGATTCACAAAACCAAAATCATTTCAAGAGTTTGATAATCAGATTCCACATCTTGAAGGGGGGATTCCTATACTAGATCAACATGTGAATCTTCTTCTGAAGAACAATTTCCCTTGCATGAAACTCCAACACCGGATGATCCTTTAAGTGATGTAATTGATAGAATTGGGAGACTCAATCTTGATTTAGACCCAACTCAATCAACAGAGCAGTCTGGACCATCTCAGAAAGGTCCCCCAAAGTGGCTGACAAAGACACTTGAAAGTGTTCATCCTGATGAAATTGGAAAAACAGGAACCAAAAATACAAACCGACAAGATGGAGGTGATGTAGATAACTCTAATTCACCTGTTGATATGGATGTTACTTATGATTGTGAATTGAACTTGTCTACAGATTTTGAACCAACTTCCTTCAAAGAAGCTGCTTCTCATGATGAATGGAAAGAAGCGATGCAGAAGGAGTATGATGCCCTCATAAAGAATGGCACTTGGAAGCTGGTTGATCCTCCATTTGGAACCAAACCAATTGGCTGCAAGTGGGTCTACAAGAACAAGTACAAAGCTGATGGCTCACTTGACAAGCACAAAGCTAGGCTTGTGGCAAAAGGTTTTGCACAGAAGGAAGGGGTCGATTATGAGGAAACTTTTTCCCCCACAGCAAAATGGGCCACCATCCGGACACTCTTTGCACTAGCTGCTCAGAACGGTTGGAAAGTCCATCAAATGGATGTAAAAACTGCATTCTTGAATGGAGATCTAAAAGAGAATGTTTTTATGTCCCAGCTTGAGGGATTTGCTGTGAAAGGACATGAACATAAAGTATGCAAACTTGTGAAGTCCTTGTATGGCCTCAAACAAGCACCACGAGCCTGGTATGAAAAACTAACTGAGCATCTTCTGAAACTCAACTTCAATCATTTTGATCTTGATGATGCAACTTTATTTGTCAAGAAAGTTGGCAAAACAGTTGTATATCTTGTGGTATATGTAGATGATCTTTTAATGACAGGGAACAATGAAAGCTATATTGCATCCATAAAGAAAGAATTAGGAAAAAATTTTGAAATGACTGATTTGGGCTATGTTTATTACTATCTTGGCATTGAAGTAACCCAACATCCAAAGTCCATATTTCTTTCTCAAAAGAAATACATTGGAGATTTGTTAAACAGATTTGGCATGACAGAGTGTAATCCTCTTTCTACTCCAATGGAACAAAACTTGAAGCTCACATCTATTGAAGGAAATGAATTTGAGGATGCAACAAAGTATAGACAGCTTGTAGGAAGTCTCATCTACCTCACTACTACCAGACCAGACATTTCATTTGTTGTTGGAATCCTCTCCAGGTTTATGCAAAATCCTTGTGAGGGACATTGGTCTGCTGCAAAAAGAGTTCTAAGGTACTTGAAGGGAACTCAAGACCTTGGAATCAAGTATACACAGGTGGACGACTTCAACTTGATTGGATACTCTGATTCAGACTTCGATGGAGACAAAGAAACTGGGGTATCTACTTCATGATATGCTATGAGTCTTGGATCAGGAGCTGTCTCCTAGAGATCACGCAAACAATTAGTACTAGCAGATTCCACAACAGAAGCAGAATATGTGGCAGCAGCTGAAGCAACAAAAGAAATTGTGTGGCTCAGGAAAATTCTTGAAGATTTGCAGGTAAAACAAATACAATCAACTCCACTCATGATTGATAACACCTCTGCAATAAAGTTGGCCAAGAACCCAAAGTTCCATGATCGTACTAAGCACATCAATACTAAATATCATCTGATCCGACATCATGTTGAGGCCAAAACAATCCATCTCTGTCATTGTTCCACAAACGAGCAAATTGCAGACATCTTCACCAAAGCGCTTGGAAGAGAAAAGCTTGAAAGATTCAGAACGATGCTTGGACTCACCAACATCCCTTCAGATTAAGGGGGGGAATGTTGACACCTAATCCTCAACGGATGGGTGAACTGGACAGTCATCAAGAAGATGAACTGATCTGTCATATTTATGTATATAAATGTTAGTTAGCTAATGAATAAATCAATCTCAGTTTTCTTCGGCTCATTCATTCTGGAGTTACCCTGGCCTAACACTTCTCATGCTAAGAAAAGAAATAATTCTGGGTCTAAATCAAAAGGAAAGGCTGGACCTAAGGGTGGAAGAAAAGGATGATGTTACATATGCGATAAAGCAGGTCACTATGCAAGGGAGTGACCTGATAGAAAGGACTCACACCGGGACAATGATCAAAATCCCTTTGATGGCAAATCAAAGGAATGACAAATTCAACAGCAAAGGTAAGAGGAGAGCTGGGGATCAAGGAAGAGGACAACCATTCAAGAAGGCTAGAAAATCCAGGATGTATTAAATGCACCTAACCTCAAAAAGAACCTAGTGTCCATCTCGGCAATGGAAGACAAAGGCTACAAGGTAACCTTAAGCAATGGCAAGGTATGTATATGGAAATGCCTTTACTCTTGGGTTTAGTGTTGATTCATCATATCAGGTCGATGGAAGTCCGCTAGGTGTCATGTCTTGTGACACAACTCTTCAGTCCGAACTTTGGCATCAGAGGTTTGCCCACCTTCATTACAAAGCTCTACTTGGTGTGAAACAAATGGTGACAGGGATGCCCGAATTCCAAGTAGAGAAAGAAGGTGTATGTCCGGGATGTGTTGAAGGAAAGCTCAAAAGGGGACCATTCCCCTCAAGCCAAAGCAAGACCTCCGATGTATTACAGTTGGTTCACTCAGGCATATCTGAGGCTGGCATTAAGAGGGAGACTACTACACCACATACTCTTGAGCAGAATGGTGTGGCAAGAAGGAAGAACCACACGATGATGGAAGTTGTCCGGGCCATGCTACATGATCAAAGACTTCCAAAGTTTCTATGGGCTGAAACTACAATCACCATCGTATATGTACAAAATTGATGCCCTCATCAAGCATTGGGTTCCTAAACTCCTGAAGAAATTTTCACCACCGGTCAAAGGGAAGTCGTGATTAGTCATGATGTCACCTTTGACAAAGATATGGCTCTCAGCAAGGTGGACAATCTGCTGACTTTGAGTAGCTCTTAAGAAGCTGACACCAGGGAACCGAAAGAAAAGGATGATGAATCAATGCCTGATGTAGAAGAACCCATGGATCCGATTGATCCTCATTCACATGAGCCTTCCTCTTCTAGGAAGAGGCCTTCATGGCTTAGGGGGATACTTAATGATGCTGAAGGACATGTTGCACCCTGAGGAACCTTCCATCAAAGTAAGAAACTTAATAGGTATCAGGGATACCTGACCATCATGAGCACGATCATACAAAATGAACCTTCATCATTCTCAGATGTCATCAAGCATTAACTATGGAAGGATGCTATGACCACAGAATATGAGTCGTATATGTATGGAAAAGTATAAGGTTCATTTTGTTGCTCGTGGTTTATCCCAGAAGGGAGGTATAGACTATGATATTTGCACCTATTTCCAGATATACGACCATCCGCTTGATCATAGCCCTTGTGGCTTCACAAGGATGGAACCTACATCAGATGGATGTTAAGACCGCGTTCTTGCATGGTTCTATCAAAGAAGAGGTCTATGTGGAGCAACCTAGAGGATTTGAGATTTATGATTGAAAATCTCATGTATGCAGGTTGAAGAAGGCTCTCTATGGGCTGAAGCAAGCACCCCGAGCATGGTATGAGAGGATCGATAGCTACTTGATGAAGCTAGGATTCACTAGGAGTGAAGCTGATCCTAACCTTTACTTTAAGGTTGAAGATGACAAGCCTCTCATATTGGTGTTGTATGTGGATGACCTCTTTCTAACAGGTGCAAACCCTCTCATTCACAAATGTAAGAGGGAGATGGCTTCTGAATTTGAAATGAAGGACCAAGGACTTGAAGTGTGGCAAAAGCCAAGGGAAATTTTCCTATCTCAAGGAAAATATGTGGTAAATATGTTGGAAAGATTCAGTATGATGGACTGCAAGCCTGTGACTACCTCGAGGATCTTAACTTTTAGAAGTTATATGGTAGTGATGTCGGACCAGACTTGGGAAATGCCTCTGAGTTTCAAAAACTCATTCGCAATGATGTTCTTGGTGAACCTCCGTCCGAACATATGTTTTGCAGTTAGCATTATGAGCTCATATTTGGTTGAGCCTCACTGGATTGATGCCAGGAATCTTCTGAGATGTCTTCAGGACACAATCTCTCATGGATTAAGATACACTGCCGGAGATGTGAGACTACTTGGATATATTGATGTTGATTGGGCAGGCAGTGTGGTGGACCATAAGAGCACTTCTGGGTACTGTTTCACCTTGGGATCTGCTTCGATATCCTGGATGAGCAGGAAGAAGAAGTTGGTGGCTTTGAGCACCGCCGAAGCAGGATATATTGTTGCTAGCATAACCTCGCGTGAGGCAGTCTGGTTGCGAAAGCTCTTCAGTGAGTTGTTTCGATTTACATTGGATACCACTGTGATTCTCTGTAACAACCAGAGGTGGGATTCGATTATTGAGGAATCTCGTATTCGTCAATTGCTCCAGCAGATAGACATCATCTGGGATATGGTAAGTCGATGAGCAAGGAAGCTCCATCACATTAAGATGATGTACAGGTTGATACACCTTGTCAAAGCCCCGAGGAAAGATCTAATCTATGATTTTCCCAAACGACTTGGAGTCGGCAAGAAACCTTTGTACAAGGGTCCTGCATGTTGCATACATTGAGCTCTGGGAGCTCTAAGGGCTTGCGGTTCCTACTGGAGCAACATATGACCACAGGGTGACTCACCCTCCCCTGGTGGTGCACACTGGAACAAGATGATTCGCTCTCTTGTGGGACAAGATGATTCGCTCTCTTGTGGAACAGGATGATTCGCTCTCCTGTGTAGCAGGATGATTAGTTCTCCTGTGAGGCCTGGATTGATGTGTTCTCCATGGCAACCTGGATTGATGTGTTCTCCACGGTGATTGTAGCAGGATTGATGTGTTCTCCACGGCGATTGTAGCAGGATTGATGTGTTCTCCTGTGAGGCCTGGATTGATGTGTTCTCCATGGCAATTGTAGCAAGATTGATGTGTTCTCCTTTGAGGATAGGATTGATTAGTTCTCCTGTTGAGGCATCCTACCCATGCAGTCTGGGACTCATGGGAAGTACCTCTCATCTAATCAATGAGCAGGGAAATGAAGTTAGGGACCATAGTAGTACCGATGGACGCATCGTTGTAACTACCGCACTCCCTACGCTAGGATGACCTCCATTGATCTAGGATCAATGATACTGGTCTGGGACCAGTGGTAGGAGTTGTACCATACTATGACGCTGACTTCGGGTCGGTTGAGACTGGTCTAGGATCAGTGGTACATACTCTGAGACTGACTTTGAGTCAGTGGAGGATGATATTGGTCTGGGACCATTGGAGTTGTACTCACTATGACGCTGACTTTAGGTTGGTTGAGACTGGTCTGGGACCAGTGGTACATACTCTGAGACTGACTTTGAGTCAGTATGATACATCCTCGATCATTTCTTCTTCTTTATAATTCGGACAAAAGCAGAGCAGAACAGAACAATGCAAGAGCATAGCAGAACAGATCAAAACAGTACAGATCAGTGCAGGCAGAACAAGACAAAGCAGAACAGGCAGAATAGAGCAGAGCAGGGCAAGGGTCAGGTTGTACAGGGCAGTGCATTTGATGGGTGAATAGTAACGACCGATAGACAGATTGTAGATGAAGTTCTCCATGGTTGAGAGGGAGTGTTAAAATTGGCAACCAGGGCAAAACTTCATGTGGGTCATCTTATTCATGGCTGATAATATTTTTATTAGATTCCTCTCGTCGAGAGGTGTAGGATTGATATAAAGATCATCCGATTCCGATAAGTATTCATGGAGATATGAATTTATTTTGATTATGGAATTATTATCATGCCGACCTACAACTCATGTAGGCTCAGAAACCCAACAGTCGCATCTATTCACCCACCAACGTTGTGTATAAATATAAGAAGACTTTTCCTCATTTGGACTCACTCATCTCATCACATCTCTCTCTCTCTCTACTGTGCAGATATGAGTCTCTTCTCTACTGCGTTGAAATGGATCTCTCTCTCTCTCACATGTGAAGCCGGAAGCTGTTGAATTTGAAACTGCAACTGCAGAAGTAAAGATTGACTTGCGTGGCCTAGAAGATCTCATCTTTGGAACTGCACTGTAGGTTCATCTGAATCTCCTTTGAAAGCCGCAACTTTTGGTGGTGGAATGAAGTCAATCTGACGAACGGTTTGCAAGATATCGACTGCCCTAGTTTGAAGCCGAAAATTGCTGAAACTGAAACTGCAACTGCAGAAGTAAAGATTGACTTCCGTGGCCTAGAAGATCTCTTCTTTGGAACTGCTCTGTAGGTTCATATGAATATCCTTTGAAAGCCACAACTTTTGGTGGTGGAATGAAGTCAATCCGACGAACGGTTTGCAAGATATCGACTGCCCTAGTTTGAAGCCGGAAACTGCTGAAACTGAAGCTGCAACTGCAGAAGTAAAGATTGACTTGCATGGCCTAGAAGATCTCCTCATCTGAACTGCGTTGTAGGTTCATCTAAACCTCCTCTGGAAGCCGAAACTTTTGGTGGTGGAATGAAGTTAATCCGACAGTCGGTTTGTGAGATATCGTCTGCCCTAGTTTGATAATGAAGCCGCTAATGCTGATGTTGCTGATCTAGGGTTTTCTACTGCTGATATGAATCAGATTTATTGTACTATTTCTCTCTGATGAATTATTGAAGATAAAAGAAGATTTGATCAAAGGGTTTCCCCACACATTGTGGGGTTTGTCCCTGGCTAGCCGCCACATCTTGTGTCTCTTGTCTTGGCTTGTTTTCTGTCGATCGTTTAATGTTCTATCTGCACTTTACTTTATGTACATGTGATTGCTAATCGGTGGAATATAATAAGAAAAAGAAGTAAACTGTTATAAGCATAGAACATACCATAACTTAACACTTCGCATGGAGTTATAAGGAGATGAAGGGAGTGCACCCTTCAATATGTAATCATATATACATCAACAAAGATTGCAAGCTAGTCAGGCAACCTCAAAGGAGGATGAACCTAGCACTTAAAGATATTGTTAAGGAAGAACTGCAGAAATTGCTTGATGCAGGATTCATTTATCCCATCTCTGACAGTGAATGGGTCTCTCCTTTGGTGCTAGTGCCAAAGAAAAATGGTAAGTGGAGAATCTGTGTCGACTATCGGGAATTGAACAAAGCCACTAAAAAGGACCATTTTCCTTTACCTTTCATAGATCAAGTGTTAGATGGTCTGGCAGGGAAAAAGTTTTTCTCCTTCCTAGATGGGTTTAGCGGGTACAATCAAATTCAAATCAGCCTGGAAGACCAAGATAAGACCACTTTCACTTGTCCTTGGGGTACCTTTGCATATCGGGTCCTTCCTTTTGGTTTGTGCAATGCTCCAGCCACTTTCAAAAGAGCAGTATTGAGTATATTTTCTGAACTGGTTCATGATGCAGTAGAAATATACATGGATGATTTTACTCCTTATGGCTCTGACTTTCAGGAAGCTTTATCTAACCTAGGAAAAGTTCTAGATAAGTGTATTGAGATGAACCTGTCCCTTAGTCCAGAAAAATGTGAATTTTTTATGACTGAAGGGATCGTGCTAGGTCATGCAATATCTCAACAAGGACTGCAGGTGGACCCCAACAAAATTGCCATCATCCAAAGGGTCCCACCTCCTCAAAAGGTGAGAGATGTCAAAAGCTTCCTAAGCTTAGCTGGATATTACAGGAGATTCTTTTAAGACTTCAGCAAGTCAGCCTCTCCTTTGTTTGGCCTCCTAGGAAAAGATGTTGAGTTCATATGGTCGGAAAACTATCAAGAAACCCTATATACCTTGAAGAGCAAGCTAGTGACTACCCCAATTCTCAGAGGCCTAAACTGGGCCCTACCCTTTCACATTGACACAGATGCCTCGAACAAAGAAATAGGAGCAGCCTTAGGACAAATTGATGAAAATTTACCTTATGCCATATACTTTATAAGCAAAAACTTGTCAAAGGAAGAGTTAAACTATACACTGACCAAGAAGGAACTCTTAGTTGTCGTGCATTCCTTAAACAAATTTAGACATTATATCATAGGCTATCAAACCTTTGTGCACACTGATCATGCTACAATTAGATATCTAATGAACAAACCAGATGTAAATGCTCACATTATTAGATGGTTGCTTTTACTGCAGCAGTTTGATCTGACCTTTATTGATAAGCCTGGTAAAGAGAATGTTGTTGCTGACTTTTTGTCTAGAGTAAATTTGCATGCAAGTGAAGAAGGAATGGTGGATGACCAAATGCCGGATGAACACCTATTTGCTATATCAATACTCTCTCCATGGTCTGCTGATATGGAAAACTACTTGGTTTCAACACAGTTCCCACCACACCTATCCTCAAAAGAGAAGAGCAGGATAGTAAGGAAAAGCGCCCCTTTCACCTGGATTGGAGGCAATCTCTTCAAACTTGGCCCAGATTAAATCGTGAGAAGGTGTGTCAGGGAGGAGGATGTTTTTTATATCCTCCTAACCTGTTATGATGGGCCTTGTGGAGGTCATTTTGCAGCAAAAAGAACCGCCTTCAAGATATTGCAAGCAGACTACTATTGGCCCACTCTTCATCAGGATGTGAGGAGATACACGAGCTAGTGTGATCGATGTCAGAGGATGGGGAAACCCACTCCAAAGGATGAAATGCCCATGCAACCTCAAGTGACCTTTGAGCCATTTGAGAAGTGGGGCATGGACTTTGTGGGGCATATCAACCCCCCTTCAAAGTAGAAGCAGTACATCATTGTGTGCACCGACTACCTGACAAAGTGGGCAGAGACAAAAGCAATCAAAGCAGTGACAAAGGAAAAAGTAGCTGAATTTTTTAGGGAAAACATATTCTACAAGTTTGGGTATCTAAGAGAGTTGGTCACAGACCAAGGCAGTCAGTTCACTTCCAACCTGATTGAAGACCTACTCACACATCATAAGATCAAGCACAGGACTTCCACCCCTTACCATCCACAAACCTATGGGCAAGTGGAGGTCACTAACAGAGCATTGGAAAGGATCCTAACCAAGGTAATGAGAAGCAGCAGAAAAGACTAGGCAGACAGATTAGTTGAGGCCACTTGTGCCTACAACACAACATGGAAGACCACCACCGGTTTCACACCCTATGAACTGGTCTATGGGAAGAAGGCTTTTCTGTCATTAAAGTTTGAATTCAATACCCTAAGGATGGCAGCTCAGCTAAACCTAGACCTCAGCCATGCACAGAAGGAGAGATTACTTCAGCTCAATGGATTGGATGAATACAAATTACAAGCCCTTCTCCATACATAGGTAGTTCAGCTTTAGAGAAAGATATGGCATGGAAGAAATATCAAGGAGAAGTAATTCCAAGAGGGAGATTGGGCACTACTCTATGATTCAAGATACAAGGATTTCAAAGGCAAGTTGAGGACAAGATGGCTGGGACCCTACACCGTGGAGAAATGCAATGACAATGGTTCAGTTCTTATCAGAACCATTGATGATGAAGCCATCCCCATGCTTGTCAATGGACATCGGTTGAAATTCTACAAGAAACCCCTCTCCAAGCGAGAGTTTATTGAAAATTTGAATAAAACAGTGATGGTAGTGGAGCATGTCTTAGCTTCCACTTCACTCACTCACCGAAGAAAAAAGAAAAAATAAGGACTCAAGTGAAAACCTCCATGAGGTGGAGAGCGGGGAGAGCGAACAGCTAGGGTTTCAATTTGCTGCAGGGGTTTTCATCCATGGAAGGACGCAGAGGAGGGAGCTCCACTCCCTCCTATAAGGAGGTCGTGGCCAATAAGGGCAAGAAGCCCCCAGAAAAAGTCAGAGGAATGGTAGAGGAAGGAAGAAGTAATATGGAAGAGGAAACAGATGGCGCCAAAATGAAGGAGAATAATAGCACTAAAGACAAGGAGGAAGAAGACAAAAAATAGGGAACAAAAGAGAAAAAACAAAAGGGACCTTGTAAACCCAAAGCTGAAATCACACCCAGAGTAGTTTTAAATGATCCTGCACTGCAGGCACACAGGGATCACATGTGGACCTATGCTATCATCTGCAAATTCATGGGATTATGGCCCACTGAAAAAGCTTTACAGACATGGATCAAATACCACTGGAAACCTAAAGGGAGTATTGATCTACATCTTGGGTCAAAGGGATTCTTCACTGTGGTGTTCACTAATATTGAGGATAAAGATAGAGTGTTTGAAGGAGGGCCCTACTTCTACGCAGCTGCAGGTCTCTATATGCGGCCATGGAAGATGAATTTTGTCCCGGAGCATGAAACTTTTACTTCGGTCCTGGTCTGGGTAAGACTCTATTCTCTACCTCTTGATTACTGGCAACCTGAATCGTTAGCTGCAATAGGCAATAAGTTAGGTAGGTTTGTCAAAGTGTCTGAAGCTACTAGAAGGGGAAAATATACTTCCTTTGCAAGAATATGTGTTGAGATGGATCTATCTGGAGCCCTTCCGGATGAGGTAATATTGGAAGTTTTTGACGAAGAATGGGTGCAAACAGTGGACTACGAGCATATCCCATTCAGATGTCGTAGATGTCATGAACATGGGCACCTACTTAGAGACTGCCCTCTCAGTAAAGCAGAGAATAAAAGTAAAACTAATACAATGAAAGACCCTGACAGCTTTCACAAGGTGGTACATAGAGGAAAAGGTGGCAAGAGAGGGAAAAAGCAACATCAAAATGAGGGACAAAAAGTTAGTCAAAACCAGTTCCAAGTTCTTGAAGAGAACGAGGAACGAACAGCAAAAGATCAAGCACTGGAAAGGAGTACGGGGGAGAAGGAGGAAGAAGAAAACCGTGAACAAACACAGGAAAATGATAAACAGAAAGGGATCATGATGAGTGATACAGATCCGGAGATGGACCAGGAAATGACCCAGAGTGAGATGGAACTAGAGGAATGTGAGCTACAAGAGATTCTTGAAAGAGAACACCTAGATCTAGAAGGGTTCTTGATTCAGGGAACAACCGATGGGGTAGAATCGTTACCTCAAGAAGAGCTCCATAGAATACAGCAGTTGTATTTATGGAAAACTCAGGAAAAGGGTTCGGAGGAGGAAAAAAACATTGACAGGCAAAGTAACGAAGGTGTGAAAACGATAAAAACTACTCTGGGATTAGCACCTAGAAACCCAGGAAAGAAAAGAGGCAGAAAAAAGCAGAACGAGCTATTAATGGAATGTGGAAAGCTTATGATAGATTCAGGTAAGATGAAAGATCTTTCTAGCTACTCCTTTACAAATCTTTAATTATGAAGTTCATATCTTGGAATATTAGAGGTCTAGGTAGTAAAAGAAAACAGAGAATGCTTAGTAATAGAATGAAACAGGCAACTCCGGACATAATTTTCATCCAGGAAACGAAATGTTCCATACAAAAGTTAAGACAATTACATGGCAAATGGCTCAGTAGGTTTGAGTTTCTAGAAGTTAAAGCAGAGAACACAGCTGGAGGCATTCTCACTCTCTGGAACCCCCAAAGAATTGACATAATAGATGCTGAGGCATCAAGAAATTATTTATCAGTAGTTATTCAGCCTGTAGGAGAGAGGGGTACCTATCTAGTCACGAATGTTTATGGCCCTCAAAGGATAGATGAGAAACTCAGGCTTACAGACTCCCTAGCGGATCTCAGGGACAGACATGCAGATATACCCTGGATTATGGGAGGGGACTTCAATATGATAAAATCACTTTCGGAGAAAAAGGGGGAACCAGAGCTCTAGGCAAAGACTCTTTAGCATTTCAAATCTTTACAGACAATAGGAAGCTAGTGGACATTGAAACAAACAATGGTCTCTTTACATGGAACAATAAGAGAGGAGGAGAGTCTCATGTAGCCTCCAAGTTGGATAGATTCATTATCTCTGAGGACCTTATGCTCATAGATAAGGAAATAATAGTGAGTGTTCTTCCCTTTGGTGGCTCAGATCACTGGCCAGTTCAAATGGAGATCCAGGGCATAGGTACCCCCCGGAATAGACCTTTCAAATTTGAGAACATATGGCTTTCACACCCAGATTTCATTAGCAATATTGAAAAATGGTGGGCAAAAGATCTACAGATTCAGGGGACTAGAATGTTTCTTCTACATAAAAGATTAAAGCACATAAAGCAGAGGCTCAAAGATTGGAATAAGGAAAATTTTGGCAACATTTTTGTTAGAAAGAAATCTGTTGAAAATAAAATGTAGGAACTCAACCAGGCTATGATCAAGGAAGGTTTTGATAAAGACAAAAATGATCAAGTTGAGAAACATCATCAAGAGTGGGAGAACTTGTGTAAACAAGAGGAAATATTTTGGAGACAAAAATCCAGAGTCCAATGGCTAAAAGAAGGAGAGCATAACACTAGATTTTTTCACAGATCCACCATGGCGAACAGAGCTCACAATAGAATCTCTTCGATCAAAAATGAGGATGGGCAGCTTCAACAATCCCATGAGGATATAGAAGCTGTGTTAGTTTAGCACTTCCAAGAAATAGCTCATGAAACTAATGTAGAAAGAGAACATTTCATCAGGGATTTAACCAGACATATACCTAAGCTGGTGTCTAGAGAGGATAATTTCAATCTTAACAGAGCAGTGACTGAAGAGGAGGTCAGTGAGGTCCTCAAAGATATGTAGAATGGCAAGGCACCAGGCCCGGATGGCTTCAATGTGGATTTCTTTAAAGCTTGCTGGAATATTGTTAAAGAGGATATTTTGAATGTAGTGGAGGATTCCAGGGTGAATAGAACTATTTTGAAGGCGCTTAATACCTCCTTCATCTCCCTGATCCCTAAACAGGACAATGCCCAAACACCAGATAGGTATAGACCCATAGCTCTATGCAACGTCGTATACAAGATAATATCCAAGGTAGTGGCCAACAGACTCAAACCTCTGCTTCCTACTCTGGTTTCGGGGGAACAATCAAGTTATGTAGAAGGCAGAAAATTTTGGATAACATCATTCAAGCTCACGAAGTGGTTCACTCGCTAACTAGCAAGAGGAAAGCTGGAATGATCTTGCAACTGGACATAGCCAAAGCTTATGACAAAGTGAACTGGACCTACATTAGGAAAGTGCTAATGGTGTTTGGTTTTGATCATAACTGGGTTAGATGGGTCATGGCCCTGGTGACCTCCTCCAGCTTCTCAATACTGGTTAATGGCTCTCCCTCTGAGATTTATCTTCCTTCAAGAGGTCTAAGGCAGGGAGATCCGCTCTCTCCCTTTCTCTTCATCCTTATGATGGAAGGACTTGGTCGGTCTATCAAGCATGCTAGAATAGCAGGCAAAATTCAGGGCCTTCAACTGTCGGAGAATGGACAGGTTTTGACTCATCAACAATTTGTAGATGATACCATGTTACAAGGAATCCCCACAGTCAAAGAGGCTCTAGCGTACAAACAAATACTAAATGACTTTTCCATGGCTACAGGTATGGAAGTTAATCTTTCCAAATCTAAAATATTTTTCTTTAATACCAACATTGCTATTCAGAGAAATATCTCCAGAATTCTAGGCTTTCAAAGGGATTCCCTTCCTTCAAAGTATTTGGGAGTTCCTCTAACTGCGAAACCTTTGCATAAGAGAATTTGGGAACCGTTGATCAACAAGATGCAGGATAAAGTCAGAAAATGGACTAGCAGATCTTTAAATCTAGCTGGTAGACTAGTGCTGACAAAGGCGGTGCTCCAAGCAATCCCAATTTTCATGCTATCAGCACTCCCAGCCCCAAAAGGAGTCTTGCAGCAATTCAGAAACATCCAAAGAGATTTTCTCTGGGGCAGGGAGGAGACTAGGAAGAAATGGGCCTTGGTCTCTTGGGAAAAGATCTGCAAACCCAAGAACCATGGGGGCCTAGGCTTGGATGACCAGGAGATTCTCAGCAAGGTTTTAGGGGCCAAACTCTGGTGGCGCTGGGTAAAAGATCCTAAGGCTCAATGGGCAAGCATCTGGAAAGAAAAATATGCTAGCTCTTGGCATTCCACTGATCTCATAAGGATGTCTGGAATTATAAAGGGCTCATCCATCTGGAACAAGGCCTGGGAGAATAGAGGTTTAGTACAAAAAAATAGTTTTTGGGAAATCAGAGAGGGAGATCTAGCACTATTCTGGGAGGATAAATGGCAACAAGAATCAATACTGTTAAAAGAGGATTTTTTGGGCCTTAAGCATGAGACAGATACCCTAGGATTGACTAGGGTAAAATATTTTTGGGATTACACTCACAATACAGGAAAATGGAGGACTTGGAAAAATATAGAGTGCAGGAATGATAGAACACTAAAAACAAAAGTAGAGGCTCTTGAGAAAATTTTGGAACAAAGGATGATTTTGATATCGGGAGGGTAGGACCAACTAAGATGGGGTTACAACAAAGAAGGTACCTTCAAAATTAAGGAAGCTAAAGGTATTAGCCTTGGGCTGGATTCCCAGGCTCCGAACAGGATATGGCAGAACCTATGGAGTCACCAAGGTTGGATGAAAATCAAACTCTTCATGTGGCTGGTTCATCACAAGAAAATCTTGACTTGGGACAATATTAGGAAGAGGGGTATGATGGGGCCTTCCAGATGCCAACTCTGTGAAGCCCAAGAGGAAATGATGGAACATCTTCTCAATAGTTGTACTTTCACTTCCAGGTTATGGGATTCATTTGCCACCATTTTCCAACAGACCGACAGGGACAAAGAGAGTATCACTAACACCCTAAGCAGATGGAGAAGAAATTTTTTGGATAATGAAGTTCTTAACTCTGCTTGGGCTCTCATGCCAAGCTTCATTATTTGGAATATTTGGAAAGAAAGGAATAAGAGAATCTTCAAAAATGAAAAGAATCCTGCTCTTCGCCTGTATGAACAGATCTTAAAACAACTAAGGGAGACGGTCAGCACTACAGTAAGGAATTTCCCCAAAAATCCTCCCTCAGAGGCTGAATTGAGAACTCTCAGGCAGTTAGGTATGCAGGGGATCATTCCACAAGGCCTGGATAGAAAAGCTATCAAAATGGAAACTGAGAAGGAGTTCTGGCATCCTCCTCCGAAAGGTTTTTTGAAATATAACATAGATGGAGCTTCAAAAGGCAACCCAGAGATGCGGGCTTTGGTGGGGTTCTTCGAGATGAAGCAGGAAGCATCCTCTTCCTCTTCCACTATCATTTAGGAAGAGCCACCAACAACATGGTGGAGTTAATGGCTCTGGAACAATGCCTAGAATTTCTGAAGCAGGAGAACTATTGAAATGTGATTATAGAAGCTGACTCTGAGTTAGTTATAAACTCTGTCAAGAGAATTAGTTGTGGTACAGGGCCGGAGAAAGTCTCTAAACACTAGAAGTTAATCCAGGTTTTCCAAAGAATTCAGGGTCACCTTCAGGGACTAATCTCAGTAAGGTTCAACCATGTGCATAGAAAGGCTAACAAACTAGTGGACATCTTGGCCAACCAAGGTGTGAGCTGTAAGGAACGAAGTGTTTCGACAGGGTGGCAAGTAATGCCGCAGGGCAACCTAAAAATACTTTGTCATAACCAAGCGGAAGAGGATAGAGAAGTTTATCGAAATAAAGCTAAAAAGGAAAGGTCTCAATGAGCAATTCTCGGCTTGATTCACTAATTTTGGTCAAACAGGTTATAGGTGGGAGGCAGACAAAGGTTGGCTCTAACAGCACGGGTAATATCAACTTCAAAAATCACTGGTATAGTTTGGATGGTTTTCTCAGTTCAGCGGGGGGTACCACAGAGGGTAAGATCAGCACAAACCAAGGTTTCAGGTTCAGAAGTAGCGATGGGGAGGAAAAGAACAGGTTTCATGTTTTTTCCGATAACCATTCTTTCCATAATTTCACTTTTCGAGAGGCAAAACCGCCTCCTAAGCGGTTTGTGGTTGATCGCACCACTCTCAAGCAGAAAGTGGTTTTTTTGAATTGGAAGTGATTCCATACAGCTTCCGACACGTGGCTGAGGGCCGGTTCCGTAAACCGCCCTCATCACACACTAAAGTTCTGCGCTTTTGCTCCATGCGATATTCATCTCGTCCGTTGGATGTCGCAGACCAAATCGACGATCAAGATTGAACGTGCAGTTTGGTGGGGTCGAGGCGTTATTCAGTGGGTGGCTTCTCGGGGCGAAATCCTCCTCCGCCGTCAGATTGAGCCCATGGATTGAACGGTCACGATTAAAGAGGCAAATATGGTGATTGATGGCGAGGTTTTTGGTGGGAATTTTGGTTTTCTAAAGGGGTAGGTGATTAATTATGTTGGGTTGGGGATTCTTGCCTTAGGCGGTAAGCACTCCCTATGGCTGGGTCCACATTGTCTATGGGACAGTTGTACACTATGTAAATTATTTTTGGTTTTATGAAATTGAAGGTACGGCTCTTGCTTTAGCAAAAAAAAAGAAAACCTCCATGAGGTGCTTGAGTCCCATCATTGGGTTGAAAACCTCTTCTGAGGCGGCCCAGTGATGTCAAAAACATAAAAAATAAAATAAGATACCTGGGTGAAAACCTCCCTTGGAGGCACCAAGGGCAGGCAATTAAGGTGAAAACCTCTTTGAGGCGCCCTAGATGTTTTCAAAAAAAGAAAAAAAAAATGAATTTTTGTTGCATTGTAGGTTTGCAAGAGGACTACAGTGAGCAGAAGAAGGTGCCAAGGGGACCCTGACATTCATACCAGCATCCATCTCATCTTCTCCACACCTTCCTCCATAATTTTTGGTATCTCTTTCACCCCAGTGTACCTCTTCTTCCAAAATTGTGTTTTCTACAGGAGGCTCTGTGTTTTCTACAGGAGGCTCCTGTAGGAATTACAGAGAGCCAAAAGTGTCTACAAGAGGCAGTTTGAGGGGCAAGAAAAGCTTCATGAGGAACCTATAATCCCTCTTACCATCTCCAAACCTCCTTGACATCATTTCCAAGCCTGCATCACACTCCAAGCATCATCATTATTTTTTTTCCCTTTCCAAGAAAAAACACAGAAAAACAGCTTTTTAGTTTTGAAAAAAAACCAAAAAAATAAAAGGAGGAAAAGGCACAAAAACCAAGTCCTGGGAAATCATGACTAGTCCAACATAACACACCATACAACATGAAGGACCTATTTGATGGAGGACGTGATATGTCTTACATTCTTATGCCTTTCCATAACAGTTGCATCTCATCAATAAAAGGTGCAAGATAAACATGTATGTTTTTAACTTAATGTTTTCCTCAAACAATGAGAGTCGGCATAAGGTGCTCCTTTCTAACACTCATCCATGGGGGAATATTTTATTATATCAACTTGACTGAACAAACACTATAATTTGATCCCATCAAAGAGAATGGGTACACTCCATCAATTGCAAGACCAAACCTGATATTATGGGGTTCATCTTTGAATTTTCTTGGCCATTTTTAGTCTATGTGCTTTGATGCTTTGGAGTCAGCCGAAATTTGCATGAATCCATCTTTACTCCTATTCTTTGAATGCTAATCCATTAATTGTGCAAGTTGTTGAAAAATGCAGCAAAAAATTCTCAATTTGATTTTTCCTTGATTAAATTAAGAAAATTTGAAATTCCACATCAATAGAAAACTTGGAGGAGTTAATTGAGGTGACATAGCTCTTTTCACTAAATTAGATCAGTTAATTAAAGTTAGGGGCATGAAGTTCAGTTGTGTGTAGTGATTCCTAAATTTTAGGAGCGTATGTTGAGTTAATTTCGATTGTAATAAGTTAAACTAGTTCTAATTGTTAATAGAACTAGTTGGTGGTCAGTTAAGTAGTGGTACATCAGTCTAACTCAAAGATCATCTAGTTAACTAATCAATTAGCTAATAATTAGCTCATGCATGCAAAGAATAAGACTTTCCCAGTTGTGGTGGAATTTCCAAGGCAGTTAACCAGCAATTATAAACTAGTTGAGTATACAAGTGTCACATGAGGTCAGGTGATCAACCTTGAGGAATTACACAAGAATTTTGGAGAAATTTCTAAATAATAGGGGTCTAAGTTCTCAAGGAATTGATCAAGGAAATAGGGGCTCAAGCAAAGGCATAAATTGACTAAGTCTAGGTCATATCTTCTCAGTGAGTAGAGAGATAGGTTATTCACTTGCAGATTGTTCTCATTTGAGCAAAGAATTTGTATTACATATATATTCATTAGATTAATGCAAGCAGGCATTGGGGTTTTTAGTACATTTCTTTCCCCAGGAAAAATATGGTGTGCATGTGTGTTATTCCTTATTGCATGTCGGGTATATTTGTTCTAAATTGTGAATTACTTCCGCAGAGCAGTAGAGTAGTTTTGTGTCTTGTGATTTTTATTAAAACTTCATGAGAAGTTGCAAATCTACACCATAATTTCTACATGGTATCGAAGTAGGATTCACACTAGAGTAGAAATTTCGAAGTTGTTTCTCAAGAGGTTCGAATTTGGTGTTCAGTGCAGTAGGATCTCTTCAGAGCTGAGAAGATGGCCTTCAATGGGTTGAGGCTGGAGTATGCCTTGGAAGGCACCTCTAATTTCATCACATGGAGGCGATATTGGATGACAATGGCTTGCTAGAATACATCAAGATATATGTTGCAAAACCACAAGCATCTGATGCCCAGAACCTTGGCTAGTGGAAGAAAGATGTAGCCAAATTGAGGTGAATAATCTTGGAGGGAGTACAAGATCACATTGTTTCAAATCTCCACGGGAAAGAAACTCCATTCGCAATGTGGAAAGAATTGACAGAATTGTTCAAGAATAGTAGTGACCACAAGAAGCTAATTCTCACAGATAAACTTCGAAATATCAAGATGCAGAAGAATGACACTATTCCATAGTATCTGAGCAGGTTCACACAATGTCGTGATGAACTTGGTAGGGTTGGTGTTAATGTTGCAGAAGATGACTTGGTAAGCTTAACCCTTCTAGACCTTCCTAAGAGTTGGCATAGCTACCAAGATTCGTTGAACAGGAGGGAGAAACTACCAAATTGGGAACACTTATGATTTGATTTCGTACAGGAGGAAATAAAGTGGAATACCAAAGATGGAACCTCATACAAAGAAGAGGAAGAGGAACTTTCTCTAGTCAGCAAAGGAATGAAGGCCAAGGGAAAGAATTCCCAAGGTGAGGTTGAATCCATCCAATAGGGAAAGAAGAAAGACTTGTCCAAAAATAAATTCTTCAATTGTCATGAACTCGGCACTATGCTACAAAGTGTCCACACAAAAAGTCTAGCAAGAAGGAACCTGCAGGACGAGCAGCAGGTGAATATTTGGATTCACAGTTCGAGCTTGACTTCATCCTTATCACATGCATGGCCAACACCATGATGGGGAGTGTGTGGTACTTGGAATCTGGTGCCTCGTTCCACATGACTAGGTGTAGAGAGTTTTTCAGTGATCTGGAGGAGAAAGATCTTCGGATGCGTATTGAGTTTGGGGACGATGGAAGGTACAATGCGACCGAGATTGGTACAATCACCTTTCAGAGGAAGTCATGATCCCCTCTTCGACTCAAGAATGTCATGTTCATTCTAGGCCTAATGAAAAATCTCATCTTAGTAGCAATTTTAGAAGATCGTGGTTATGATGTGATCTTTAGCAAAGGAAAGGCATTCCTGAGACACATAGCCACGAGACAGGTGAAGCATATTAGGGTTCAAGTCAAGAACCAATATGCACTTGAGGTAGAATATGCATGCACAACCTTTAGGAGAAAGGCGAAGATTAGAGATATGGTGGTTGAGAGGAAGCAAGATAGAACTCTCAAAATGGAGCCTCGGGAAGTTGTGGAGAAGCCACAAATGGAGAGGTAGAGAGGAGGCTAAGTGGAGACATTCACCCAAGTAGAGACCTCCAGTAGGGGGAGAGTTCGATCCAAGTGGGTAGAGGGATCACATGCAACTATACCTCCAGGAGTGAGATGGAGTGATGTAGATTCTTAGTCCAAGAGTTGCAGAAATTTGGGCAGGGTCCATTGAAGCGTTCTCCTTATGCATCATTACCTTGCTATGGGGGCCCATAGTATTCAATAGCAGGAGGATCAGTGTCAGCCAGATATTGAGGAGTGCATAGGAGTGTTGACAATAGAGAAGGAGGCTCAGTAGTAGAGTTAGAAACATCATAGTTTTCCCAGTAGATAGTTGCAAACACAGTTGATTCAATGTTTTTTTGTTTTGTTTACTTCTCAGTTGCAGATGTTGTAGTAGCATAAACAACAGTGGGAGGTGTTGCATGCAATACATTCCATAAGTGCAAGATAAGGGTGGTTGATAATCCATTTATTGTTGAGAGGGAGTGTTGAAAAATGCAGCAAGAAATTCTCAAATTGATTTTACCTTGATTAAATTGAGAAATTTTGAAATTCCAAATAAGAAGACAACTTGGAGGAGTTAACTGAGGTGACATGGCTCTTGTCACTTAATTATCTCAGTTAATTTGAGTTAAGGCATGAAGTATTGTTGTATGTAGTGATTCCTAAATTTTAGGAGCCTATGTTGAGTTAATTTTAGTTGTAATTAGTTAAACTAGTTCTAACTATTAATAAAACTAGTTGGTGCTCAATTAAGTAGTGGGACATCAATCTAACAGAAAGATCGTCTAGTTAACTGATCAATCAACTAATAATTAGCTCAAGCATGCAAAGAATACGAGTTTCCCAGTTGTGGTGGAGTTTCCAAGGAAGTTAATAAGCAGTTGTAAACTATTTGTGTACAGGTGTTGCATGAGGTCAAGTCATCAACCCTAAGGAATTTCACAAGCATTTTGGAGAAATTCCTAAATAATAGGGGCCTAATTTCTCAAGGAATTGTGCAAAGAACTAGGGGCTCAAGCAGAGGCAGAAATTGACTAAGTTTGGGTCAGAGATTCTCAGTGAGCAGAGAGATAGGTTATTCACTTGCAGGTTGTGCTCAATTGAGAAAAGCATTTGTAGTACATGTTTATTCATCATATTAATGCAAGCAGGCATTGGGATTTTTAGAAGATTTCTTTGCCCAAGAAAAATATTGTGTGCATGTGTGTTATTTCTTATTGAATGTCTGATATTTTTGTTCTAAATTATGAATTAAGAGTAGTAAAGTAGGTTTATGTCTTGTGATTTTGATTAAAACTTCATGAGAAGTCGAAAATCTACACCATAAGTTCTACACAAGTGACTTGTAACGAAACATTTGTTGTAGTATAGGTATTATTAGCATGTGACATAAAACCTTCTTTGGAACTGTAGAACCTTGTACATTTGTACAATATCTCTTCTCTTTGCATATAGGGCATTCTACCTTGTCTTGATATTCATCTTTATATAAAATGAAATCATGTTTACATGAATGATTTTTCTTATATTCAATCCCCAACTCAACCAACAATTGACGCAACTCTTTGAAAGTTGATGGAAACACATTCTCTTCAAAAAACATTTTAGTTTTTAGTGCCCTATAAGATTTCCAAAAATTAGATCAATTTAATGTTTGACTTATGATGAACATGTTTGATATGTCAATCTATATTATGACTATTCATATACAATATATGGTTTTAAATTCCCCTTAAAGAAATATAAAGAAAGTTGATGAATGTTTACAGATTATGTACACCAATTGACAATGCGTTGGAAAACCTAGATTTCTATTCACTTAAGTAGGGTGGTGAATCCTTTGTCTGACCAACCAAATAATGACTTTCTTTCTAATAATATTAATGTACATGTCAGTTTTTAGGTTATACTTGCACCCTATTTGAACATGGGTATCTTTTTTGCTTGCTTGATGGAGTCTTTCAGGTTGTTATCATCAACATTGCGTTGGTGGTAATTACCCTTATTGTCATAATTAGTATCAACCATATGATCATTATTGTCATCATTGTTTCCATCCCCAAAGAAACTTATAAGTATTTCATTCAATCCTTAAGGATTTTCAGTATCATGATCACCATCATTAAGGATAGGTGGCATGTCATCAGTGTATGCTAATCTCATCAATTATTCAAATTTCTAAGGTGGTAGAGTTCTCTTTAAATATTCTTTGTTCACCCTGGTATGGTTTAAAGGATGGTTTGGATCATCCCGTCCAAATCTTAATAGCCCAGTTGGATCAAATTGGGTTTTAGTAGTTGTTCTTTCATCATCATCCTCTACCTATCAACAAACACAACCATTATTTAATGTTTGGCAAGAATTGGATAAATCATAAATGTATCAATTTCAAAGAAATATAATCAAACATCACTTAACAAATCCCATCCCATGTACTATAGTCTTGACCAATCTCTTATTCAGTGTAATTATTTGTTATGTCTAGAGTATCCACTGTCATATCCACTTCCACCCACTGTTTTCTTATTGATTTAACGGTCTAGGTCCATGCCCACTTACATATGTATTTTTTCTTTTGCTAGTTGAACTCTTAGGCTTCACACTTGCTCCAATATCCATATGAAATATCAACAACATGCACTAATTTATTTCAATGTTGGATAATACACTATAAATTCTAATAATACTATGAAAAAGGATGGATGTATCACAAAATGCTTCCTAAGTTAAGTCAAAATTTGATTACCTGATGTCTTGCGACATTTGTTGCGTCACTATTTGATATGACATGATATGTTGCCATGATCTCGTCTTGCCCCTATAATACATATCATAGTCAATGATGTTTAGTACACCAATTATATCATTTCAACCAATATGTTATCCTAGACAAAACCTCACTTTACTCATATATTTGACATATCAATATCATGTTTTGGATTTGGAAAAAACAACATACTTTATATAATTTTATCTTGTATATGTTGTATCATTTGTGAATTCATAAACATTGTCCTCCTTTGGTTGAGGTTGCTTTGTCTTCTTACCTTTAATGTATCTAATTTAATTTAATATCATGCCACACAGTGGAAAAACATATTTAGATGCCTTAATATGCAAATTTGTAAGTATATTTAATATCTGAAATGATATTTTTTTTAATTTTGTACGAAAAAGTAAATGATTGGATATTAATTACTTTAACTAGTCCATCTTCCATGTTTTTCCAGGAGCAGTAATATGGCAATTATCCATCAAAATTGGAACTCGATATGATACAAGACCAAAAGTGGTATGATTTTGTTATCTAGATGGAGAATAAGGTATCATTAGTTGACTTTCAATAACTTAGTTGGTAATTGTTTTTTTAATATGTCCATTTCCATTTATTGTGTTGAGTTGTTTATTTGTGTGTAACTTGAGTTCTTTTGTGTTCCCATTGGTCATAACACCCTTATAAATCACCAACCTTTCACTATGATCAAGTCCTTAGAAATAATTATCCAATCATGGCTTTATCGAGTCCTTTGCCAAAACATCTATGCCAAAGGAGAGATGCAAGATCATGTAATACATAAATCGTAGACAACAAACCAGATTACATGGTATTGATTATAGATGCTTGGGTTGAGAGAAAGTTACATGGGATTGATGTTGGACCCAAGATGCATGTGTTGAGTAGCATGGGATGATTGTCTTGGAAAGCAAGAATCCTTGTGATGAAGAGCACTTGACACTTGTAAGCCATGCTTAGAGAGTGCACGACCTAAGGATTGGTCTCTTAACGTGTATACCTTGGAGAGAGAGAACTTCACTTGGAGACCTTATATTGTGCATTAAAATAAATTCCTTGTGTAATTAGTCCACTTTACCAATGTTCACCTCCCTCACCTACTCTATATAGAGGGAAGAGAATATCTTTGTATACATTGTACTCATTATTCCATCTATATAATTATCATGGAGAGTTCTTAGTGCTTAAGTGATGCAATAGAGGAAGACCTAAAGTTTGTGGCGTAAACCCTAGAGAAGAAATGAAGATAAATGCTAGCACTATGGATGATCTTGAGTCTTAGCACTTGTCTTAGAAATTATTTCCCATATGGTAGGATGAAGGGTGTATTGAGGTCTAAAACATTTATTTTGTAATAATATATATATTGAATTAATTAAGCAGATATGTATGGACATGGCTATTAGAATATGAACATTTACGATGTAGGCCTGTGTTGGAGCTTGTTTGAACTTTGAAGGCTTGGTTTGAAAGAAAGGACCTGAAAATCTATAGGACACTTTGTAGAAATTTCTCTATAGATCAGCTAGCTATGATACCATGTAGAAATTCTCACTGTAGATTAAACTGATTATGCAATGCACTAAAGCAAAATACTTAATCTACTTCTACTATTTACGGAAGCTTAATCGATTTGAGCAAGATCAAACAGAACACATATAACAGAGAAGAAGAATCAATCACACATGAAACACAGAAATACTCAGGGGAAAGCCTCAGCTGCTCATAGACAGAATAGACAACACATATGCCTTCTCCTCTGTCCTCCAAGCCTCCTATTTCCTTGCGCAATTTCTCCTGGGTCCTCCAGTTGCAACCTGTGTGATTCTCACCTCACACACAACACTGACCTCTGAAATAACTGCGCAATCCTGGAGTTAATTCCTTCTGCATGGATGAGTTTCCTTTATAGGAAAATTCCTCCAACTGATAGTACAATGTCCCTGTCATTAATCTCAACTGGGTCTTTCTCTGAACTAACATGCATTGGTTATTTATGAGAGAATATTCAGTTATCTGGAGAACATTAGTTGCATGCATGCATGCATTAACTGACTGAACTCACAATTAGTTCCACAAACCTTTTGGAACTAATTTAACTGGACTTAACTTAGTTAACTGAGCTAACTAATTACAACTCAAATACAACTCATCCTTATCTTCTTAATTAAGGGATAACTTCCTCAATCAAAGGGATAACTGTTGCATGTCTTCATAAAGACTTTATGTTTGATTTTCACCAACTAATTAACTCGAGATGCATTAATTAATTATTTTTCAAACAGCTAGTGAGACTAAATTCGAATTTTAATTCTCAATTTTGATTCAAGGACAAATCAAAATTGGAATATATCCCAAAATGCTATTTATAGAAATGCTATTTTTAGCATTTCTATTTTTGATATTTCCAACGGAGTTGGAGTATATCCTGAAATGATATTTATAGCAATGATATTTTTATCATTTCTATTTTTAGCATTTCGTGTTGTTATTTTCAACACTCCCTCTCAACAAGAAATGCATTCAACTCGAACCCGATCCTGAACCTTTGGAAAGTTCTGCATGCAACACTTCTCTCAAGTGTTGCTGCTCTAGCAACTCCAGAAACAAAAAATATCTAACTTGAATCAGAATGATGCCTCTGTCATCAAAGTCTCTAACCGCTATTGCCTCTGTCGACTGAAAACTCTGCACCTCTGTGCTCTTCCGCTGGTCCTATCTCCCAGCGTGCATCCGCACTACACCTCCTCTCATCATGTTGCATTGTGCTACCCAATTCTGCACTGCAACTCAGTTACTGAGAAGTAAGTAACTAATCTCCCAACTAACCTCCCTGTTGGGCTAGAAACACCCTCTGATGCTGAAGCTCCCTCCGCTGCTCCATCCGCATCTGTCTCTACCCACTCAGCTAGTTCTGCTACTCCTTGTCGGGGCTCCCGTAGCAAGGTCTAATCAAAGAGGTTGGGTACCTCAAGGATCCTCCCCTATTTCAGCCTTCTTGGAACTATCACTTCACATCGCCCCACCTCATACCTGGAGGTATGGCTGCATGTGATCCCTCTGCCTACTTGGCTCGAAATTTCCCCCTACTGGAGGTCTCTACATGAGTGGATGCCTCCACTCGGTTTCCTCTCGACTTATCCATTTGTGGTTTCTCCACAACCTCCTGAAGTTGCTTCACCAATTGTCACTCCTCCACAATTGTCTGAGACTTCTTCTGGCATTGGATGTTGAGAGGTAATGTACTCTCCCTCTCAACCACCAAGTCTCCAACATTTACCTTGCTCCTCAAGGATTTGCATGCATCTTAAACCTCAAGAGCATACAGATTCTTGACTCGTGAACCGATCTGCTTCACCTGTCTCGTGGTGATGTGTCTAAGGAAAACCTTTCCCTTACTAAAGACAACATCGTAGCCTTTTTCCTCCAACATCGCAATCGATACCAAGTTCTTCTTCAGTCCATGCACGTACTTCACATCTGTCAAGGTGATAGAAGCTCCATGCTCCCTCTGAAAAGAAACCGTGCCCACTCCAGAAACATTATACCTTTCATCATTACCCATCTCGATGTGCATCTGGAGGTCTTTCTCCTCCAAGGTACTAAACAAACTCTTATCACCGGTCATGTGGAATGAGGTTCCACTGTCAAGAAACCAACCACAACCCATCATCAATGAAACCATGCATGCGATGAGGGTAAAATCCAATTTGAATTGAGAGGCTAATGCCTCACCTTCAAATCCTTCTGAGGATCCCTTCTTGGATTTCTTCAATGGAAAATTAGTTGCATAACGTCCCACCTCATGACAATTAAAGCATCTCACTTTAGATTTGTCAATTTTCTTCCCACCATGAGAAGAACTCGATTTGGGATGAGAATCCTTCTCCTTCCCTTTCCTTGCCTTACTCGCTACCGCTAGATTTTCTTCATCATCCTTAGATGAAGAACCATCTTGGGTGCTCCTCGTGATCTCCTCCTGCATCAGATCCGACCACAGTCGTTCCCAATCTGGCAGTTTCTCTCTTCCATTCACTGAGTCTTGGTAGCTATGCTAGCTCTTAGGAAGACCGAGGAGTGCAATACTCATCATGTCATCATTGGCTGTCGTGATTCCTACACTTCCAAGCTCATCTCTACAGGTGGTGAGCTTGTTCAAATATGTAGAGATCGTGTCGCCCTTTTCACACTTGATTTTCTGAAGATTGTCTTTCAATGCCAGCTTCCTCTGGTCATTGTTGTTCTGATATAGATCCTTCAATGTCTTCCACATTGAAAGCAGTGTCTCCTTCCCATGGAGACTCGAGACAATATGGTCTCAAACTCCTTCCAGAAGAATCCTCCTCGCTCTCGCCACACATTTCTTCCATTCCGCCAATTCTTGGGCATTAGCTGCTGCTGGATTGGGGACTTCTTGATCAATGAAGTCCTTCAAACCGTTGTCCTCTAATACCACTTCCATGCGATCCTTCCAGGCTATGTAATTCGAGCTGCCATCCAGGGCATACTCGAGTCTCAAGCCATTGAACACCATTGGTGAACTTTGAGATGTGATAAGAAATCAATTTTGTACCTACAATCAAGAACTTCAAAACTTCGAACTTCTCCCTTCTTTGTATATTGTTCTCTGCTTTGATCACCTTTGCTCTGATACCATGTAGAAATTTCTCTATAGATCAACTAGCTCTGATACCATGTAGAAATTCTCACTGTAGATTAAACTGATTATGCAATGTACTAAAGCAAAATACTTAATCTACTTCTACTATCAAACTTGCGGAAGCTTAATCGATTTGAGCAAGATCAAACAGAACACATATAACAGAGAAGAAGAATCAATCACACATGAAACAAAGAAAATACTCAGGGGAAAGCCTCAGCTAAAAACCCCGCTATCTGTATTATCATACAAGTGGAAATATCTTAGGATTACACTAAGCTTTAGCTCTCAAGCTATCCAGCCCTCAGTACAATCCCTCACTGCTTCTCATAGACAGAATAGACAACACATATGCCTTCTCCTCTGTCCTCCAAGCCTCCTATTTCCTTGCGCAGTTTCTCCTGGGTCCTCCAGCTGCAACCTGTGTGATTCTCACCTCACACACAACACTGACCTCTGAAATAATTGTGCAATCCTGGAGGAGTTAATTCCTTCTACATGGATGAGTTTCCTTTATAGGAAAATTCCTCCAACTGATAGTACAATGTCCCTGTCTTTAATCTCAACTGGGTCTTTCTTTGAACTGACATGCATTGGTTATTTATGAGAGAATATTTAGTTATTTGGAGAACACTAGTTGCATGCATGCATGCATTCATTAACTGACTGAACTCATTGTTATCACCCCAAGAAACTCTCCTAGGTTGTATCTCGGAGATGCTCGGGAACATTACAAACTCAACAAAATGTTGGAAATGGATGAATGGAAGGAATGATGCATATTCAAGCCAGATAACTACTTCTACTATGCTTAACTCCAGACATGGGTGAACACCCCCAGACTACAAGGCTTTAGACCACCAATTACTCACAGTTTGAGGGTTAAGTGGACATGGAGAATACTGACCACACCAGCAGATGCACAAGACCATGTGATGGCCGGCTGCAACCAGTAAAGATGTCTGCAAATCTATTTCCTAATGCACAGACAGGATAAAAACTCTCTGGCACTAAGTAAACAGAAACCTGCATAGCACATTCAATGATAAATACTAGATTCTAACACAGACGTGGGATGACAGCCCCTCTAATGCTAAACATCAAAAGCACATGAAAAATACATAACAGGCACAGCCTAGAACAGAGTAGAAATGGAAAGTGAGCAATTAATAGCAAAAGAAGCTTGTATTAGCTAAAACTGAAGACCAGACGCTGCAAGTATCACAGTAGCTACAGTCTCCAGAAGTTGAACCTTACATCAAAACTACAACCATCAACCATCATCCCAAATTGCATTTGTGTTCTGGGTATATATAGAGTTTCATTACAAATATATTTTTCTATTCTGGACGTGGAAAGGTCATAACGGACCACCAACCACTTTAACTCTCTAATGGAGTCTCTGCTACGATCTGCTCACTTTAATGAACAAAATTGATCTTCTCCGATGTTCTGTTGTCCTTCTCGATTGGGTGGAGTGAAATATGGATGAAATTCCATGCCTGATAAACATTTTAACTACTCGAGGCTTGTCCTTCTCGTCCTTCGGCCATACTGCTCTTGAATGCGGTGGTTGAGGATTTGCTGCAAACGGTACTGGGAACTGGTTATGCTTGTCCTTCTCCCTCTCAGGTACACAATGTGTTGAATGCAGTAGTTGAAGTAGTAATGCACCAGACACTGATAGATGGTCGCTTCTGTCCTTCGGGTGCATGTTACAGGTCAAGAACATGGAGACTTCATGGCAGATGAAGGAGCAAGATGGGAATAGATATCAGCCGTTAGATCACATGGATGGATGGCAGAGATCTATCGGCAGGAGATAAGCGGGAACAAACAGGATCAAACCAGCGTGGGCCATCAAATTACAGGCGAACAGATCCGACGGTGATCGGGCGCGAAAGATGCATGGGAGATAACACGCGGGAGATAGGACAAGGGCGGTAAGCAGTATGCATCGCACCGCTTTAGGGAGGCAAGCAGTAAACATACATGGCCGCGCGATCCCATTCATCGGTCGACATGTGGCCGATGGGATAGGCGGAAAACCGCTTTCCCCGCGGGTTAACGTGCGGGCGTTTTGAAGGAGCGGGGGTTGTGACTGCTGTCGGATCGCGCGGAAAACTATCAGACAGCGGGGAAAAAAAATGGAGTTTAATGCGTGGGGAAAAAGGCGGAGACCATTCGATCAAGTGGTAGATGATCGGATGGTAGAAACTTGATCGCACAGACCTTGACTGATGTGACGGGAAAGGGCTCGCAAATAGTGCACTGTCATATGATCATGGTTATATGACTGTTTGAACTTGACGCCCGGGGGCTAAGGAAATATGGGTTATGCGGAGTTTAGAGGAACAAAACAGAGGCAGCAGGGTGAAAGGAAGTAAGCGGGGGAATAGGGAAAGGCGAGGATAACCAGTGTAGACCATCTCTGAGCCAGCAACCAAGGACCGAGCTTATTCCTCCTCCTCAAAAATCAGTAACATGTAGCAGAGCTAACACTGGCTCCTTCTGGGGATGAGATCCTCCCTGTGAGGTCTCAAGAACTACAGACCAATGCCTTCATACAAAACCAGCTTAAAAACATTGCCTAGTATTCCATTGGGCATGGAGTCTAATTAAGTCTACGCTAAAACCTGTAAAAGAACATGCTTATAATTATTAAGGCTCGGAAACCTTAAACATAAATCCTCAAAAACTGGCCATCTACTAGGCCACCAAAATTATTTCCCCTCCTCTCGGTCAGTTCATCAAAGAGTTGCAAAATTGGATTTATTTGATCATCTACCTCAAAAAGTTTAGGACATTTGAGCTTAATAGGTAGAGATGATCTATAATTTGTCCCCTTTCTGTATATTCTCATCCTCAGATGTTCTTCATAGGAGCCTTTGTACACCTGCTGAATAACAATGGTTGTTGTGTACTTCTCTGTGTCATCTGTGGCCTGCACAATTAATATAAAAGGTGTACCAATGTTTTCATGTGTGGAGGACACAAAGACATCATCTGCTCCTGCATCTTGCTTAGAACAGTCCTCATCCAAGGAGGGGTCCCAAAACTGTGCATCCTCTCCCCTGTCATCTAACAAACTGCTCTTTCAAGCTGTGTGGGGGGCAACTGGGCAGGCTTCGGAATATCAAGACAGATATTATTCATATCAACCTTGAGCCTTGAATTTTGTCCTGCCTCAGTGTTCAGGGGGAAACTTTGAGGGATTGTCTCTTGAACAGACAAAGAAGCATAAGATGATGGGAAGCTCTCTTCTCCCTTATTGGTCATTGGGTTGGGGATAAAAGCAAGCTGGTCAATCTACAGATCTGCATAGTCATTAGAAGATGTGCTAGCTTTAGGCTCGAATTCTTGAAGGATGGTAGGACCTGTTGCTAGCTGCTTCTGCTGATCAACTTGTTGTTCTGCAGGTACAACAAACTGGTGAGCAGTGCCTATAGATAATGACCTCTCATAGACAGCTCTGGTTAGGAAAGGGGCACTGCCCTTATCTTCCAAACCATGGACCTCCTCCTCTCCTTCAAAATGCTCTTCTTCCATGACTATACTCTCAAAAAGGGTCTTCACCCTTTTGTCTTCGTTTGCATCTTGATTTCTCTGCAAAATCTGCAGCTGATCCTGTGCTCCTCTATATGGATTTGAAAGTGAAAGAGTAAAGGTATTAGGAGCTCCTGTTACCTCAGAATACTACTCAGCTTCTAGTCTGGAAACTTCAGAGGCTAATAACTCTATCATCCTGACTAATTTATCGATCTTAGGATCTGAGGATGATGAGAGTTCTCCTCCCTGTCTTCTCCTTTCAGCATCACCTTCGAGTCTTTCTGCAGCCATGATGTTTGATTCTACTTCAAAGGCTACATCTTGCATATCAGCCAAAGAAGCACATCTTCTTTCTCTTAATAGTAGGCAGAACTGAGAATCAAAGGCATTGGCATAAGTGATCATAGCAGAAGTAGGGGTAGGTTTTACTTCAGCTGGTATTCTGCTGTACATATGGTTGAATCTGATGTTGAAATCAGACAGCAGCTCACCACTCTCCCTCTGCAAGTTCCCAAATTCAGTATGATAATAGAGCAGATCTTTCTTATTCCCCCAATGCTTTAGGAACACATCATCTAAGGCCTCAATGTCTGCTATAGACCTAGGGGGTAATTCTCTGAACCATTTTCTAGCCTCCCCATCTAGTCTTTAGACAAAAACCCTCATCCACACATCCTCTTCATTGATATCCAGGCTATCAGTGTAGCTATAAAAGGACTCAAGGTGCTCTTCATCTGTTACTCCTTCTGTACCAGTAAACTTAGGCATATATTCTTGATAATCTCCTGCAGGCATGACATTCAAAGGGACAGGCAAGACCAAGGGTCCATACCTAGCAGCAATGATCCTTTCTAACTTTATGAGGGCTTGCTGGCCTACCATGACTGGAGTGGGTGTAAGGATACTAGTAGATTGAGTGGTATGAAGCAATGTAATGGATGACAGAAATAAAGGAATATGATGGACTGTATGGGATGCTTTCTTTGGACTGAGATTCGAAAGGGAAATGAATGAACAGGAGCTTTATGAATCTCTGAAGGTGATTTTCACTAACAGAGATATATGGGATTTCTAAGGCTTACCTGGTCTTGATGCTCCTTTATACGGTGTTTTCTTCTGCTTAACGATCTTCTCAGGATCAGGCACTGGGTCAGCTGGTGATTTCTGAAGATTTCTCCGGGCATGCCTCACAAACTGAGCCAGGACTGTGATGTGGAGTCACCAAAGGTTGGTCTTCCTCCAGTGGAGTCGTAAAATAGATGATTACAACCAGAAATGTGCCCAGACCTTGTCTATCATCAAAATCTGGAACTGTGTCGTTCTCCCAGGGAAGTTGAGCTTCAATCTCCTCTCCCCGGCAACGGCGCCAATTAATGTTATCACCCCAAGAAACTCTCCTAGGTTGTATCTCGGAGATGCTCGGGAACATTACAAACTCAACAAAATGTTGGAAATGGATGAATGGAAGGAATGATGCATATTCAAGCCAGATAACCACTTCTACTATGCTTAACTCCAGACATGTGTGAACACCCCCAGACTACAAGGCTTTAGACCACCAATTACTCACGTTTTGAGGATTAAGTGGACATGGAGAATACTGACCACACCAACAGATGCACAAGACCATGTGATGGTCGGCTGCAACCAGTAAAGAGGTCTGCAAATCTATTTCCTAATGCACAGACAAGATGACAGCTCTCTGGCACTAAGTAAATAGAAACCTGCATAGCACATTCAATGATACATACTAGATTCTAACACAGAGGTGGGATGACAGCCCCTCTAATGCTAAACATCAAGAGCACATGAAAAATACATAATAGGCATAGCCTAGAATAGAGTAGAAATGGAAAGTGAGCAATTAACAGCAAAAGAAGCTTGTATTAGCTGAAAATGAAGACCAGACGCTGCAAGTATCACAGTAGTTACAGTCTCCAGAAGTTGAACCTTACATCAAAACTACAACCATCAACCATCATCCCAGATTGCATCTGTGTTCTGGGTATATATAGAGTTTCATTACAAAGATATTTTGCTATTCTGGACGTGGAGGGGTCATAATGGACCACCAACCACTTTAACTCTCTGATGGAGTCTCTGCTACGATCTGCTTGCTTTAATGAACAAAATTGATCTTCTCTGATGTTTTTTTGTCCTTCTCGATCGGGTGGAGTGAAATATGGATGAAATTCCATGCCTGATAAACGTTTTAACTGCTTGAAGCTTGTCCTTCTCGTCCTTCGGCCATACTGCTCTTGAATGCGGTGGTTGAAGATTTGCTACAAATGGTACCGGGAACTAGTTATGCTCATCCTTCTCCCTCTTGGGTACACAATGTGTTGAATGCAGTAGTTGAAGTAGTAATGCACCAGACACTAATAGATGGTCGCTTCTGTCCTTCAGGTGCATGTTACAGGTCGAGAACATGGAGACTTCATGGCAGACGAAGGAGCAAGATGGGAACATATATCAGCCATTAGATCACATGGATGGACGGCGGAGATCTATCGGCGGGAGAGAAGCGGGAACAAACAGGATCAAACCAACGTGGGCCATCAGATCGCGGGCGGACAGATCCGACGGCGATCGGGCGTGAAAGATGCATGGGAGATAACGCGCGGGAGAGAGGACAAGGGCGGTAAGTGGTATGCATTGCACCGCTTTAGGGAGACAAGTGGTAAACATACACGGCCGCGTGATCCCATTCATCGGTCGACGCGTGGCCGACAGGATAGGTGGAAAACCGCTTTCCCCACGGGTTAATGTGCGGGCGTTTTGAAGGAGCGGGGGTTGCGACTGCCGTCGGATTGTGCGGAAAACGATCGGACGGTGAGGAAAACAAATGGAGTTTAATGCGCGGGGAAAAAGGCGGAGACCGTTCGATCAAGCGATAGGTGATCAGACAACGGAAACGCGATCGCACGGACCTTGAATGATGTGACGGGAAAGGGCTTACGAACAGTGCACTGTCATATGATCGCAGTTATATGACCGTTTGAACTCGACACCCGGGGGCTAAGGAAATATGGGTTATGCAGAGTTTAGAGGAACAAAACAGAGGCAGCAGGGTGAAAGGAAGTAAGCGGGGGAATAGGGAAAGGCGAGGATAACCAGTGTAGACCATCTCTGAGCTAGCAACAAAGGACCGAGCTTATTCTTCCTCCTCAAAAATCAGCAACATGTAGCAGAGCTAACACTCACAATTAGTTCCACAAACTATTTGGAACTAATTTAACTGGACTCAACTCAGTTAACTGAGTTAACTAATTACAACTCATCCTTATCTCCTTAATTAAGGGATAACTTCCTCAATCAAAGGGATAATTGCTGCATGTCTTCACAAAGACTTCATATTTGATTTTCACCAACTAATTAACTCAAGATGAATTAATTAATTATTTTTCAAACAACTAGTGAGACTAAATTCGAATTTTAATTCTCACTTTTGATTCAAGGACAAATCAAAATTGGAATATATCTCGAAATGCTATTTATAGCAATGCTATTTTTAGCATTTATATTTTTTACTATTTCCAACAGAGTTGGAGTATATCCTGAAATGCTATTTATAGCAATGCTATTTTTAGCATTTCTTGTTGCTATTTTCAACACACTTCTCTTTCTAGTCCTTTGGGGAGTATTTCCTACATTCTAGACTACAACACAAGTCTGCTCATTATTCCATCTCTATCAGACCCTTATTAATCCTAAAACAATCAGACAAGTGATTCAGGTAACGATAGACCTTTAGATGCAATGTGAACTAGTTTTTGGAGAAATTAATGAATATATTCAACTGGCCTACTCATCTATGGTTACAACCTTTAAAATTAACGTTGTAGTATGGAGAGAAGAACATAAAGAAATTTGAGGTTTAAAGCATAGGGTTAAATAGAATCATATCATTAGATCTACAACAAAGAGCATGAAATGAAAGAAAATAAGATGCAAAGACTGTCGAGCACTTCATTAAGGTTTCTTAGATAAAATTCACACGTATCTCAACTATTCGCACAACATTGATAAATTTATTAATGAAAGAAACCAACAACTTCATTACACAAGTCTCAGAATAAGAATAACACACACAAAGTTATTAAGAAACTCCTCTTCAGCTACCCACTTTCAAGCTTTGACAAACGAGATGAAATGCCTTGTTGTTACAAGACTCGCTGTTACAGTATCTGTTATGGCATTTGTTGTTACAACATCTATTGTTACCACATTTATTGTTACAACATCTACTTCTCAATCCATTGTTACCTATATTTGTGCTTTTCAATTTGTTTTATTGATCCCCCGTGTTGATGTAGTGTTGGGTGGAAGAAACACCTCTTTGGTTTTCCACTTTTAGGCTTTGACATGCAAGATGAAATGGCGTTACACCCCCTCTATTGTTACAACATTTGTTACTACAACATCCATTGTAATGGTCATTGTTTGATTAGTTTCAATAGTAGCAATTGTTATAGCAACAAATTTTACAGCAGTTTCAATATTTTCAACAGTAATGGGTGTTACAGCATCAGTTGTTTCATCATTTTCAGCAGATTCAACATTGACATGTTGTAATGGCATCTATTTTTACCACATATGTTGTTACAACATATGCTTCTCAATCCGTTGTTACTTATGTTTGTGCTTCTCAATTTGTTTTCTTGATCCCCTAAGTGTTGGTGTAGTGTTGAGTAACAGAAACACCTCTTTGGCTGCCCGCTTTCAAGTTTTGACAAGAAAGATAAAATGGCTTTCTACCCACTCAATTGTTACAACATATGTTATTACAACATATGTTGTTACAACATCCGTTGTTACAACCTTTTTTGTAATGGTCACTGTTTCAGTAGTTTCAATTGTAGCAGTTGTTATAGCATCAACTTTTACAACAATTTCAACATTTTCAAAACTAATGAGTGCTGCATCATCAGTTGTTACAACATTTTCAACAAATTTAACATTGACATGTTATTATGGCATTTGTTGTTACAACGACTGCTATTACAACATCCGTTGTTACAACATCTGCTTCTGAATCTATTGTTACCTATGTTTTTGCTTCTCAATTTGTTTTCTTGATCCCCCATATTGTATCTTTGTAATCAGTGCTCGACTAAAGAATTGTTCCAAAGCATCAATGTGAGGGATTTGTATGGAGTGGAGGACCCCAAAGATACAAGAATTTATTTATGCCTATAATGTTTTTTCCTTTAAGACTAAACAAAGTTTTGGTGTTTCATTATAACAACATACTTAGTTTTTTGAAAGAGGAATTTAGAAGACTAAACATTCCCCATGAACATTTAGTAGTATAATGATATTAGAGGTGTATTGATGAACCTATATAGTCAACACAAATATATCCAAGTACAACATAGAATCAATAATCTACATTATTTTGGGCAGTAAATTAAACAAATTGTTCAATTTCTAACTCAGATGGGAGCATAACTTTGCAGGGGGATGTCAAGGATACTTATACTCAATCTAGCCCTTCCCAATGTTCTATACTATTCTCAAATATATGCAAAAACAGACCATGAAATTACAAGAAGAACCTACAAGTAAACAATTGTTGTCATCAATGAAAACCATAAGCCGTTGATTATATCCAAGTTGAAAGTATTACAAAAATATTACAAAACTTTCTCCAGGTATCAACCCTTTCTTATTCAAAAATAAGGTATATATAGAGTGCTTTAAAAAATATCTTATCTCTTAAAAGATTTACATTTAAAGTATTTTGTATCCAAATATTTGGATAATGTTTAAACAACTTTTAACTAAAAATAGAAAACTGCTTAGAAAATTGCTCAAAAAATGTCTGCAACTATGCTTGATTTCTTCTTTCAGGTTCAATGTATTTGAAACTGTTATGTTCTTGTTGCTCGAAATTCTCAATAGTTGTGATCTATTGCTAATATGCTACATTGATAAGTTGAATTTATTGAACAACTTTAACCAACTACTCCCATTCTTCATCTGTTGGGTAATGAGATCAATCATTTGTCTGTACAATTCATTTGCATTAGTATAATTCTCAAAAGAAGGCTTTACTATGAACAAGTGTTTGATTTCATAGCAGATGAAAAGGTCATTAGCTAACATTTGAAGTAGATTCTGACTGCTAATCTTTCCCTTGATTCCAAAAAAAATTGTCCTGTTCCCTGCTTCTTTGTTCAACAGTAATTCATATTTATCTTTTCTTACCATCTGGTCAGATGAATTCTTAAAAGATGGAAGACCTCTCTCTTGTAGAATAGAAAATTTTATGTAAAATTTATTGATTTTCACTTGAAGATTTTCACACTTTTCCTTTGTCTTCAGCATCAGACTTTTCCTCATGAGAAATTTTCTAGTCTGAATAACTAATTTTATTATGTCTTCAATTCATAGTTCTTTAAGTTCTTCTATGGACCTTATGTTTAGAGCTTTTATTATCTAACTTGCTTGTCTAGGTTTACTTCCCAATTATATTTTGACGTCATTAATAACTTCTTTAGCTCTTTCAGTCAACTCCTCCTGTTCTACAATAATATTCATATATTGTCAAATATCAGACATAGATGACATAATTTCTATCCAAAATTGTTATTTGGCCTGTGATAAACATTGAATACTATTAAAATTGCTCAAATATTGTTCTAATTTCTTTTGTAAATTTTAATTTTTCTTTAGTTCCTCGACTAAGGCATTGTCTAATTTATTTATTTTTTCATCTTAGTTGTGTCCTATTTTTCTCTTAATCTACCAGTCTCAACATCCTTTAGGTTAAGAGAAGATAATGCATGTGATAGTATTTATGTAGTAATATCTTTTTTGGAACTTGTTTCTATTGCTAGAATTACTACATTGTCAGTTCGGGCCTTCTCTTTTAACAACTCTTCCATCCTTTCTTGCATTTTTTGAATCTGTAAGTTATGTTCAATTATAAAATATCAGAGAGTTTCCTTCTCATTCTCTAATTCCCTAATTTCTTGTGTTTGGGTATGCTCTGTTGTGGGCAGCTTCAACTAATCTTCTAAGTGCTTGAATATCTTCATTTTTCTTCTTAACAAACTCTTGAGATGCATCCACATTTTTGGGATCCAAACCTAATTTAATTACAAATCTTTCAATTGTTTGATCCTAACATCATTTGCTAAACAAGATTTCTTTTCCATTTTAATTTTTGCAAGAGCATTATTCAAAGAACTCTGACATTTTGATACATTTGAAGTAAAACTAGTGAGAAAGAAATAGATCATCTCACCAATTTTCTTATGCAGATCAGTCTGATATATATGATGGATCTATTTAGTATTGAAAGATAAAATAGAAGTCTTATAATCTCCAGCAGCTTTAGGAGCAGAAACTTTAGGTTCTAGAAATGTTAACTTAAACTTACCTGAGATGAAGGAACCTATTTTTAGTGGAAGAAGTTTGCTTCCAAAACTCGGTATAATTTATTGCCTACAAAGCCTCATTCTTTTTATTGATTTCCCAAAACTTAGAAAATATGTTTTAGTTAGAATAAGAATAAGGAGAAGTTGTTATGTTCCTAGATCCAATTCTTGGATTCTAAAAACAAGCTCACCTTAAACAACCATAGTAGCTGGTGAAGAAATGTCGGATGAGATAGTTTCTGATACTTCTCCCTCCATATTGTTTTTCTTCTTTCTCTTGTATACTCCGAATTGTTCCATTTATGACTGATAAACTTTGAGTTGTCCTCTTAAGTTATTTTTCTTTCATTTGAGGTGTAACCAAAATTTTATGTCCTACTAACTACTACACAATTTGTTCTTCTGTTACTTCTTGTAAAGTGTTTTCCTCTTGGGTGTCATTATTAGAAAATTTCTCTATCTCACACTTGGACATATGAAAATAAGGTGGGGTTTCTGTTGAACTCTGATGGCTGAAATTATCCCAATGGGTTCATATGGCCAAGTAACCCCCAATTTGAACTTCATTTGTGCCAATAATTGTTCCACCTCTTTGTCTGCTGACCTCTAATTCGCTATAAATGGCCCTACCTGTGCCTTCAGTTAAAACAATTTTTGTTTCCTTCAAGGTAAAAAATTCACTTGATCTACATTGAGGCTTTGTCAGATGAATTATAGCGCAAAAATACGCATAGGCAAAAAATTTGATAATTGATAAGGTGGAAGTTCACACCCATACAATCTATTTTTTGTAAAATGTTGGTACAAATACCAATCACCAAGCCTTGTTTGTTCACTAAGCTGCATAATCCTTTTGATTTCAGGTGAAATTGGGAGGATTATCACTAATCAATAAACTGTAGCATATGTGAAGAAATTTGTTCATAAAATCAGTGAAGGAAAATTCCTCAAAATTCCTTCTAACCAAGGAAGTCCAATGAATCACAGACCATTGATTCCCTTGAAGATCCTGCTTTTGCAATTGTATTGGGAACCTATCTAATTGATAATACCAAAAAAATACACCAGGACTGACTCATATTTAAAACCTTTTTCAACTCCAAATTTAAGAAATTAGTCATGAATGGCCTCAGATAAAAATTGGTTGAAATTGAATACGATTTTTTCCAATGAATCACGGACCATTAATTCCCTTGAAGATCATGATTTTGCAATTGTATTGGCAACCTGTTTGACTGATAATACAAAAACAAATACACCAGGACTGACTGATATTTAAAACCTTTTTCAACTCCAAATTTAAGAAAATAGTCATGAATGGCCTCAGATAAAAATTGGTTGAAATTGAATAAGGGTTTTGTTTCATATCTAGACAAAAAGTTGACAGAAAATCTAGCACTACTTCATCCATTTTCTCATCACTCTGATACTCGAAAAGACAACATAAAATGGATATGATTTGTCTTGAAAAATCTAGAAACATTGATGAAGGGTAAGGTAGACTACGAGTGGGAATACCAGTCCCCTCAAGTGTGAATAATTCAAAAACAATCACTCTTTTTTCAAAAATTAACTTCTGATATATTTCCATGAGAATTTCATTAGAGAATGAGTGCAAAGAGTTGGGCAAAGATATGCACAGGGCCTTTAAAATGGACTTAGAAGTTACAGAAAATAGGGTTTCACCGTTTTCAGCAATTATGGTGTTTTCATTGGGTAAGTACTTGTCTGCACACCATACTTCAAATTCTAGAAAAGGATGAGTTCGAGGAAATATAAACTAGGGTAAAAAGGACTCTGTTAGCGCTTGAAATTTCACCTCAGGCTGAGAAAGGTAAACTTCAAGGCAACATCAAACCACTTAGCCTCGTAGCTAGCCCTACGGGGCAGGAGAGGACTCTCTCCGGTCTATCTCAGTAAAGATCTTCAATGGGCAAGATGACCAATAGTAAAACACTGATTTTAGGCTAGTAAACTGATCAAGAGGTTTAAATTTGGGATTTTTAAAGTTTTGGTGGAAAATTGGGGAATGGCAATTTCGGGTGCGGGGATTGGACACAGTTTTCGCAGGGAGTTCTTTGGGGCGAGGTAGGAAACAGTATTGATGCCTTTGATAGAGATGGATGGATGAGAATTACTGGTGAGGAGTTAAGGAGAGCAAGAAATAACCTTGAATTCCCCTTAAACAGTTGAAAACATTGATATTAAGCAAACTTAAAAGCAGAGCATGACAGTCATGAATTCTACTTTAACACTTCATTTGCCTAATTTGCAGAAGGAAAAGTAAGGAAATGATTCACATAACACACTTACAAGTACAAATAGAAACACACCATCAATACATGTGACCACAAGAATCCCAAAAAGGACTGCAAAACCCTGGTCTTCCTTTGCCAAAAATTGCAGAGATACAGTGAATAATACAATAAGAGCTTCTCCCTCAAGAGTCCAACCATGAAAATGAGCAAGAGAGTACATAATATAGATCATCTACCATATTTCCCTGCCTCTAGGGGTCGAGCTCACTATCCTAGGATCTATTTCAACCAATTCTAAACTAAGCACTGAAAACTAAGCAGTCAAAACAACTTGCCTCTATAAGCTAGGAAACCAATTCATTCATTTAATTTTCACCTATCTCATGAATGAATCTTCTAGAAGAGATACATAAGTGTAAAAGTGTCATAAAATTACATCATTTACAACAAGGAGGATAAAAATCAACTCCAAAAAGTCAAACATAGTCAAAACTGCATTTTGTTGAGCTGTAGGCTGAAATCCTGAGCAATTTCCCTGATGGGTCGCGCGTCATTCCTGAACGGGTCGCGCGCCTTTGAGAGCACTTCTGGGGCACTTCCAGGTGTCCAAATGGGGCAAGAGTAGGCTTGTTGGAAAGTTCTAGATGTCTACTTTCCAACCCAAGTGGAATTTCTGAATTTCGTAGTCATTTACCCCTCCAAAACTGCAATCTCCCAAGACTGCTTTCTGTGTGTCAAAAATGTGGCAGAAAGTCATTTTTTGCTTGTTTTTTGACTTTCTGGAGGCCCAAAACTTCATAAAATCTCTTGGCAATGGGTGAGCATGTGTAACTTTTCATGACAAATCCAAAAATACTGAGTTTTCCCGGAACGGAGTAGCCAAATGAAAGGGTCGCGCGGGGGTGAGACCCGTTGAGGGGACAAAACCTGTTTTTTGCCTGAAAAAACCAAAAATGACCCAAAATGCTCAAAATTTCTTGGAATTTGTGCTGGGGCTGAGCTATCTAGTGCCATTCTCCTTCAAGGAAGCCTCGGCCAAGATGTGGAGGGGGTCGGACCTTTTTCTTCGTTTTTGTGCTTTGGCCAACCGCCTTTGGAGCACTTTCATCTTCGCCTTGCACACGTGCATCCGTGCCCAATAATGATTCTTCATGTTTCTAAGCAATTTCTTATCTTGGTTGGCCTTGGCCAACAGCCTCTCCAAATGAGCATTGAGCCTGATAAGCATAGACTCTCGCTCAACGGGTACTAAATCACCGGGTCTTCTTCGATTCAAGTTGCGGTCACTACGAATCCTCCACAACTCATCAAGAGTTTGCTCATCCTCCAACTGCTTGTTGCGCTGCTCTAAATAGGTGATCCTCCACTGTGCCATCTCTAACTTCTACTGCAACAAGCGGTTCTCGGCCTTCTTTTTCTGAATGACCTCATGAAGCTCCGTGGTAGGAGAGCGGGTATCAAGATCAATGATATCAATGTCGGGATCACCGGTCATTCCCTCCTCGATCATGGGCTGCTTGCCCCTCTGTGCTGCCTGTGCTACTGAAGAAGGCAAGGCCCATTCCACCTGATGTGGAGATAGCACTCGCTGAGCTGATGAAGAAGGCGAGACCCCTTCCACCTGCTGTGGAGAAAATACTCGCCGAGCTGCTGCAAATAAGGCCCTTTGGCCTCTCTGATAAGAGACCAATGGAGAAGAGCTCACATATCTAGTCACGGGGGTGTCATGCTGCTGTGATGGTCCTCCCTCCTCGTGAACAACCTTAGGATGTGGTGGTGGTGGTGGTGTGAAAAGCTCACGAGAGATAAACTCCTCCCATGGGATGCCCTGCTGAGCCAATTGATGTATGACCACAAGCTGAATCAAACCATAATGATAGAGGCTCCTATACTACTGTGCTAGGCTCTTCCTCTGCATCAAGGGCACCATCCTCTCAATGTTCTGGCACAAGAAAACAGGGATCTTCATCATCCGTACCTGTGTGAAATGCATCAACAGGCGAATATGGTATGAATATACCTGTGAAAATCTGCCCTCACAGGTGAAATAGAGCATGATAAGCCTCATTATGGGGGCATACTCACTCCTCAGAAATCTGAAGGGAAATACACCCGTCAAGTGTCTCATGAATGCATGTCTAATGAAAGGCTCATACTGAACACTGTCCAACATCTTGCGCTTATTCCACACCTCTCCGACATTAGGTATCCCTGTGGCTTGAGCAATCATCTCGGGTGTCAATGTAAAATCCACCCCGGCAAGGTTCACATGTCCATCATGCAAATGTAAAACAAATAAGCGAGCCAACTCCCTGTGATGCTGAATCCGAGAGATCCTCTCGCAAAACTCATAGCAAGACATATAACGGAAGCATGATACTGCCATTGGACAAGCCTGCAAATCGGTCAAAGAGGTGGGCTCCTCTCTCCTATGATGACCGCCCTTTCCACCCTTGTGAGGCCTCCTCTGTACCTCAAACTCTGAAGCTGACGCATGGTCATCACTTTGCTCATAATTGGTTTCGGTTTCTGACATTGTTTTAGGAGCAAAGTGGCTGAAATATACTGTTGTTTCTGCTTTGTAAACTACTGATTAGAATGCTTGCAAAATTTGGCAATTTGTGGTTCCTTGGCAAGTTTGCTGGCGGTTTTGGTAGAGAGAGTGCTGATGGGTCGCGCGCCTCACCCAACAGGTCGCACGCCTTCAACGGGTCGCGCGCGTTATAACTTAACACTGGCACAGGGCGCCTGATGGGTCGCGCGCCTCCAACGGGTCGCGCGCCTTCCCAACTCACACAATTCGCTCAAACTCTCTTGGAAACAATTGCTCTATCACTTGAATGCACAATGAGGCTTGATGGAGGGAGATTAGGGCTTTTATAGCCTTGTTTGAATTAATTTCATGTCATAACCCACTTTATAATGTTTTTTCATGACACTTTATAAACTTGACTTTTTTGGTTTCCTTTTGTCCTGAAATTGATTGATTTGATGCTTTTCTTTGATAATTTTTGCAGGGATAGCATCTGAGGGATCTTGACAAGGGAGCTAGGGTTACATGTTGTCCTTTGAATCATTTTGAATTTTTACAATTTTTACAAAATTTTGAGAAATGACCTTGGCTTTAAAAACAGGGTTTTTAAATCCAAGGTGAAAATTAACTGTACAAGATGAAATTTTTCGAAGAAACACTTTGAAAATCATCCCTCTGGCTTGCTGGGCACTTATTGACCTTCAGAGACATGACCTTGAAGACAAATTTGACCTCAACCCTAGACCTAAAAATTTTGACCTAAAGACAAAGACAAGTAACCTTGAACAGTTTAATGACTGAAACAACTTGATCCAGCGGTGCCAAGAGGGGGACAAAGACACCAGCTCCTCCATCATGGTTATGGCATGCCTAACGGAATGCAAAGAATGACACTGATGAGACACCTATTTATGCAAATGCAAAGAGCTTTGATCGCTGATGGAGGGCTACTAGACCGACTCTAACATTGGCTCCAATGGGGATGGTAGCTCCTTGGAGGTGCCAAGAACCGCAGATCTCTGTAAGAGCTAGACAGTGCCTTCGTCCATTGGGCTATGGAGTCCATTATTTCGGCAAACAACACAAGACTTTGACTCATTTATTGACTGAAACCTGACTCAAGACGACACAATTATGAAACCTACATGACTGAAAACTGACTCATAAATGACTCATGACTGACTTAACGAAAGCAAGAACTTACAAAGCTTATTAAAGGGCAGGAGTCCATCAAGATTTGAAATCATGATGACAACCACCTGTGTTTCTTACAAGACAATATACATCAAACTATATCAAAATGCCAATGCAACCAATCAAGCAGATGCCTTCTTGATTGATTCTCCCGATCATATCTTCTAGTTTGTTGTGGGGAAAAGTATCCGACTCGGATGACCCTATCCCTACTCTAAAGGTGACAGTCTTTAGCAACAACTGAAAGTAAAGCTTTAATGTTTTCCTTTATGAAAGTACAGAGAGAAGGAAGAAAAGATTAACCAACCGGTGTCTTTCGCTTTTGTCGATCCTTATCCTCTCTCTTTGTCTCTTGTTCCCAGCTCCTTGCTCCCTTTGCCGGTCCAGCTACACACAGATCCTGCACAACAGAGAGAAGAAAACTACAAGATACATGTACTCATAACTGATGCATGGATTAGAGTGAATCAAATATACAAGTAAATACAATACATCAATGTAATACAAGTATATAGGAGAACATTCAAAGCTTTATTGATAAAAGTAACAGGGTTCTGAGAAGGTTACAACCATCAATGGCTCCAATCCAGCAGCACCTCCCCAGCAGCAAGAAGTCTCCTCTTCACCTCTGGAAAAACAATCACCCAATAGCTCTAACTGTAAACCAACAGCACTTCCTTACTTTGCACAAAATTCCAGCCTCCTTCGACCTCATAGAAGAGCTCTATATATAGGAGAGAAGAAGAGAGGATGAGTCAGCTTGAGGCTGGCATAGAGCTGACTAGTGTCCTCTCCCTCTTCAGTTAATCTTCAGTTCTTGAGTCCACTTGGAGATCCTTGCTTACACATGGTGATCAAGTACCTCTTACTCATCACAGGGCGAATCTCATGAACCAAGTGTCAGTTTGGAAGCTTCCTGGGCAGTTGACACCTTGCAGAATGACTGTGCCACTTGGCCAATCTCGCCCAGCGCAGGTAGCCTTCATTAGATTTGACTTCCAGCGCAGGTACAAGGAGGAGCAGTTGCATTCCAGCGCAGATGCTCAGTGGAGCAGCTGACATGATCCAAAATTAGCCTGTTTTGAAGTGTTTTCAGGTGGAGAACTGATTGGAAGTGCTGTGGTTTGATGACCTTGTTCTTTTAGGGGTAAGAACAACATGTTTAGGGACTGAGGATCCCTGTAATTATTGACATTTCATGCTCCATGTCGCGAGGCACAAAAATGTCTATAACAGTTGCCCCCTAAAGTATGAGGCCGTTTATCGGGTGAAATGCTTTATCTAGAGGGTACGAAGTTCATTCCAGTGCTGAGGAGGCGCCCTGTAATACAATACATTATTTTTCATTCTATTTTCATGATCTAGCTGAGGCGGGCATTCCCATGCTCAGCTTTTATAAATACATTTTGGTACATATGACAGACGATCGTCTGAAGGTAGACTGATAATTTTCTGCTGAAATTTATCATCCTTTGAATAGGATGATCATCTGCTGCAATGATGTACATGGCAAATGTTTTTATATTTCCTGAATATGTATCGCAGCCCGGATGGATGAAACTAGATCCGGGGTCTTCAAACTCGTTCGATCTTCACTCTAAGTACAAGTCGATCCATGTGAGAATTTCGCTGAAGTCGAACATGGAAAGACATCGCTTGATTACCGGTCAATGATGAAAACCGTTAACAAGCGCGAGAGGAATCACCGATAATGATAATGACCCTCAAGGTACTGCAGTACAATTCACGTGGCGTGAATAAAGGACTTGGCGTCGAACGCCACGCAAAATCTTCTGGTCGAAGGTCATTGATGTATACCTGTCGCCGGAAGTGAGAAACTTGCCATTGAGGCATGCAAGCTTCAAAGTACTGATGGGGTTGTTCCTAGATCAACTTCTTGGATAATGAGCTGAAGTCGACAAGAAGCGATCCGTCAAAGGAGGGCCTTAATGAATCCCACATCAATGACACGGAACGGAGCTAATGATCTTAGTGGAGGTGAAAACAAACTGTGATATATGATTCAGGGTGGCGATCATGAATGGATGAAGGACAATGTATGGCAGTGGATGGGACACGGTTGACACTTTCAGAATGACCCCTCTTGAACATATAACGACACTGATGCGATGGATCGGTAGCATTACCCCAAATGTGGATGGTTTGGCGAAGACCATGGTGATGAGACCGGTGAATGAAACAACCCAACCCGATGTGGAACGGAGGAAAAGTGTCATGTTCAAGAGCGACTTGCTACCATTAAACTTTGATGTTCTCCCAATTTTTCCCCAGTCATTTCTGACCAGTACCTCTTTATTTTTGTCAAGCTTGAGGAGGATAACATATGCTTGTTCTATAACCTGCCCTTCGGGCAAGCCCATCGCTATGATTTAACGAGCTTAGCGATAGGGAAACTCGTTCTCGTCTCAAGACAAGTTTGTCGCTATTTAATCATTTTAACGAGTCTAACGACAAAGAAAACTCGGTCCTTTTCATTTTTAGAGAGTCTGAAAAGGTACAGAAAGTTAACTCCATAATTCCTTTTTCGTCATCTAATCCCTTAAGTCCGAAAAAGTATAAAACAATACAGAAGGGATGAGTTTTCGATTGCTTTAACGAGCCGAACAAAACAAGCGCTCGATCTTTTTGTGCAATAATCCCTCAGGTCCAAAAAGATTAAAATCTAGAGGAGGGATAGCGTTCCGGTCGTTTAACGAGCTGGAAGGCCAAAACTCGGCAAACTTTTCATATTTTACGAGTCAGTGAAAAGAGCTCAAAGAAGACTCGTCTTTTGAGGAACGAGTGATAAACAGGGATAGCAGCAGATTCCAGGTACAAATTGGAATTTTCCAATCACGGTAGTGTCACAAGGATGGCTAGGTGAAATCACTCTTTGCAGCTGTTCCTCAAAATGGGTAAACACACATATGGGGATGAACGACCGGCCAAATGAAATGGAGGTGATGGATGAAAACACGACCAAGGCTTTTAAGGCTGATAAATTTACGATCGCAATGGTTATTTACCGAGATAGGTTCATTTTTTAATGAGCTTGAACTCTGGTGGAAACTTTTGCTCACACTTTTCTATTTTTTAACGAGCATAAATTCCGTGGTAAAACTGCTCGATTCATGGTCAAATTTGATTTTTTATTTTTACTAGCTTTTCTCTTTTCAAATGTAGTACTTCACATTCAATTGTTGCAACAAACTTTGTTAGAAATAGACAATATTTGCATGAAAAGGAGATTATAACCCTAATATTTAACTTTAAACTGTGTAAAAAGTCATAAAAAGGTGTTTTTACCTCTCATTTACCATTTCATTTGCATTTTGCTTGTTGGAGCTCTGGAGGTGCCTCTTCTTCCTTGATTTTCACCAGCTGATTCCGGGAGATTCTGTGGACGATTTTCGGCGCCGTTTGGACCAGGTAGGAGCTAAACCTTAGCCCTTCACTTTCATGGTTTCCTTTTTCAGTTTCATGCACATTTTTCAGGGTTTCTGAGCCCCAGGGGTTTCATCAGGGCGCCCTGGCATCAGCGCAGGTTCTCCTTTCGAAACTTGCGCTGTATTTCAGGTGGTCTTAAGGCAGACTGCCTCTCAGCGCAAGGGGGAGACTCTCTGCCTGCGCTGGGCCTAGAAAAACTGATCCTGCATGTGTTTTTTGATGATTTTTCGCCATTTTTTCATCAAAATTAGGAACTTACTCCTTCTCTTGTTTGCTTGTAGGGAACTTTGAACAAAATGTCCCTTACATGGCGAGAACGAGAACATGAAGCAGAGGACATGGTTGCACTCCATGACCCGGTCACGGTGAGCGCGCTTCGGAACTGTGGCCTACTGAAGTTCTTCCGTATCTCTAGCATGAGAGCACAGATTTCTTTACTGCAGTATATGCTTGATGCTTGGGATCCTGTTAACCAAGTATTCTAGATTAGGGGGAAAACCATCCCCTTGACCATAGAGGACATGTACTTCTTGACTGGGTTGTCAAGGCGGGGTGCCCCCATTTCTTTGTCAGGTACGGCTCGAGGGACTACTTCCACCAGAGACTATATCCGTCAGTATTGCCGGGAAGGTTCACAGCCGAGCAAAGACGGCAAGATCAATATCCGTGACATCACTGACAGGTCTCTTAGGTCCATTCTGTTTACTATTGGTAGGATGGCCGGTAGCGCAGCTTTACATGTTGCCAACAGATCTTACATGCAGCACGCTTTGGAGTGTCTCCAACCGAAAGTGTTTAACTGGTGTGATGCAGTACTTGTTCAGATGAAAAGTCAATTGACCAAGGTAAAGGACGGGAGGCTCAAGAACTTTGGTTTTGGTTCTATTCTGACTGCCTTTGCCTTGGAGAAAATCCCATTGATGCAGCCTCAGTACATCATACTTGACTTGCCTTCTCCGACCGAGCCACGCATGCAGAGGTGGGTTGACCACATGTCCCGACATGCTGGTCAACCTCAGATTACTTTCACTGAGGCTTTCTTTAGGTGGTTCGAGCGTCAGGAGATGGCGTTTTCTGAGTATCCATATGTGGGTATGGACTACCGAGGTGATCCGGACTTGGTGCTACCGGATGGCGAGCAATGGGGCGCTATTGGTAAAATCTCTGACCATGTTACTGTTTATTGTTTTTACTCATGATGTTACTGTGAAAAACTGATCAAACTCTTGGGTGCATGCAGATGTTGGTCATGTTCGTTCAGTAGCTCGTCCACGATCGCCAGTTTCTGCCCCAGCAGCAGAGCCTGCTAGGCGAGTTGTTATTCGCGACCTTGGCGATACTGAGATACTTGCAGCTGTGCAGGAGCAGGTTGAGAGCCTTACTCGTGGTCTTCCGGATGTACAGATTGACGAGTTACCTTTACAGTTGCAGCGGCACACTATTGGCGTGCCTAGACGATGGACTCGTCTCTTGCGCATGATTGCACAGACCGTGACGTACTTTCATGAGCACCACTAGGCTAGGGTGCCCCCTAGCATCTTTTTGAGTTCTAGGTCATACGACCAATTTTGTTTTGATTACAGCACATTATGTACAAACTATAAACAGCTTTATATATTTTGATTTTCGGGGTTTATTTTGGTTTATTTGTGATCCACTTGCATAGCACTGATGCATCTCTTTTTATATATGTCGTAAATGTCTATCTAACACATAGTTTGCTAACGAATCTGTTAATGTGTTCAAGTTTCTGGAAATATGTTGGTATTGAATTGAATCAAACTCTCTTTCCAAAATCTTAACCCTTAGAAACATTCGATAGATAGCTGGATTGCGGACTGAATATATACCAGTGAGTTGTAGTATCACAAGCTGTGAGTCTAGCCTAACAATTAGTCGGCGTATACCATGAGCGATTGTATCAGAGAGGAGTTCAATCAACGCGCTATACTCAGCGATGTTGTTCGTTGACTGTCCAATACACACACCTCTGAAACTCACTAACTCGCCGCTTGGATCAAAAATGGCCCAAGCTGCGGAGGACAAATTCCGCGTACTACGACTCGCTCCGTCGGCATATCCCACATATGTCTCAGAATAATTCGACATCTGCAACAAACGAGAAGAGTGGATTACTAAACCGAAACAAACACTTTAGCGAAAACAAAATACAACAAAAGCACTCAGGTTACTATTTAGGCATAGTAACGCTTGAGGTACAACCCGTTGCGGGGTTGCGCCAGTGGTATCCCGTCATAATCCATTAACTCGTAGGCTCCTTTTGCTAACACCCTTTTAACAATATAGGGACCCATCCATAAGGACTTAAATTTTCCTGCTCCTAATTTGTCGGATTCTTGGTCGTAAAGCAAAACCAAGTCACCCTCAGAGAAGATACGAGGTTTGACATTCTTGTCGAACTGCGCTTTGACTCGTTTCTTATGGGCTTCGTTCGCCAAAGCGGCGTCACGACAGTTTTCATCCAACTGGATCAATTCCAAGAAACGAACCTCTTCTTCTGAGGTTCCGGGGAGGAGGTCAATTGCGAGTTTAAGAGACGAGATTTCGCACTGGATCGGTAGGACTGCCTCCAGGCCATACACCAATTGGAATGGTGTGAACCCAATGGCGTTCTTTACCGAGGTTCGGTAAGCCCACAATGCTGAGTACAGGAGTAGGTGCCATCTTCTTTTGTGAACCCCGATCATCCTTTGCAACATACGCTTCAGGACTTTGTTGATTGCCTCAACTTGTCCGTTGGCTTGTGGATAATATGGGGTAGAGCTGTCGTGCGATAGCCCTAGTTTGGCAGCTAATTCAACCATCATGTGATTGCGAAAATGCGATCCATGATCTGTCACTATAGCCTGTGGAACGCCGAACCTGGCGACTACATGATTAAAAAAGAAAAGGGCAGCTGTTTCACCAGTGTTATCCAATGTAGGCATCGCCTCGGCCCATTTGGTAAAATAGTCAACAGCGACTATAATATACCCATGCCCCCCGGTCGAGGTGGGGTTACATTGCATGAAATCGATGCCCCACTTGGCGAAAGGCCCAACAGCAACTATAGGCTGCAAAGGTGCGGGCGGTCTCCTGGTTTTGCTATCAAAGATCTGACACGCATGGCAACTTCTGACAGCTATTATGCAATCTTTAAACATAGTTGGCCAGAAATATCCTGCTCGTAAGATTCTTTGTGCTGTTGCATATCCAGATTGATGCCCCCCGCACGCGCTGAATGACAATCATTCAGGGCTTTCTCGGCCTCCTCATGGGTAAGGCACCTCCTCAGAACCGTATCGACACCACGACGGTAAAGTGTATCACCGACGATCATGTAGTCTTTAGATTGGTATCGTATACGCTTCCGTTCCGAGTGTGAGGTATTAGGCCTAAATTTTTGGGTTTGGAGATAAACAATGATGTCTCCATACCACTCATCGCTTACTGATATCAGAAACAAATTTTCATCCACGATTGACTCTTCTGATGTTTCATCGTTGGACGACGATGGGAGATCGCACAATAATTCCGCGAAAACTAGAGCTTTCTTTGATTTGGATTTTACAAAATCCAGATCAAACTCTTGAAGGATCGCTATCCATTTCGAATATTTGCCCCCAAGCAACTGTCGCGACAGTATATACGTCATGGGGTTGCAATCTGACAGAATGGTAGTTTTCCTAAAGAGGACATAATGTCGAAACCTTTGAATCGCTTGAACAGCAGCAAGCGCTAGTTTTTCAACATAGGAATATTTACTTTCTGTGTCATTTAAGTTTTTACTTAAATAATAAATAGGATGTTCAATTCCATCGACTTCTTGCACTAAGACCATCGCAATGGTCGTATCTGCTGCAGCTAGATACAGGTTAAAATCTCTTTTATAGTCCGGGGCGTACATTAATGATGCTTTTACTAGAGAATCTTTCAGAGCGTCAAAGGAAGCTTGCGCAACCTGGTCCCAGACAAAAGGTACATCCTTTTTCAAAAGACGAGTATAACCTTTGGCAAGTTCTGCGTAATTTGGAATGAACCTCCTCAGAAAGTTTGCTTTCCCTTGGAGTTTCTGAATCTGAAGCAAATTTGAAGGTGGAGGCAAATTAATGATTGCCTGAACCTTACAGGGGTCGAGACGAATCCCATCCTTAGAGACTACAAAGCCAAGTAAATGACCAGAACCGACGCAAAACACACACTTGTGTGGATTGAGTCTTATCTTGTAGTGTCGGCAACGTAGAAATATTGCTCTCAAATGCCGCGGATGATCAGTCCGCTTCCGCGAATGAGCCGGAAGATCGTCGAGGTAAGGTTGAACGATGTTCTTGATGTCATGGAAGGCATAATTCATTGCCCTCTGAAACGTCGCCCCTGCGTTCTTTAAACCAAAGGGTAATTTTCGATAAGCGAATGTGCCCCACGGACAAATAAATGCAGTCTTAGACTGGTCCTGTGGGCGGATATTTATTTGATTATACCCGGAAAATCCATCCATAAAGGAAAAGATTTCACATCCGGCGCATTCATCAATTATCTGGTCGATGAAGGGTGTAGGGTAGTTGTCCTTTGGACAAGCTTTGTTTACATCCCTATAGTCGACGCACACTCTTATCGTCCCTTGTTTTTTCATAACAGGGACAATATTCGATACCCAATCGGTTAGAGGAACCGGGTAGATGAATCCAGCATGGAGAAGTTTTTCAACTTCTGCCTTAATGGCAGCGGCTTTCTTGGGGTGAACTTGTCGAAGCCGTTGTCTTACTGGTTTGACATCAGGGTACATTTTAATTTCATGTTCAACTATGCTCGAGTCAATGCCTGGCATTTCATCATATGACCATGCAAAGACATCTCTAAATTCGCGAAAGAGAGCACCATATATTTCCAGTTCTGAAGGGGAACAACTTTTGCCGACATGAATATTCTCTACAACATCAGATTTTGTCGAGATGTTTATGGCTACGGTCTCTTCAATATTGGATAGGTTTCGCTCTGAATCCACCGTATTTACAGTATTTGTTAGGAATTCAAACACTGAAGGGTGATATAAGTCGTGATGAGTTTCTTCTTCACACTCTGGAAGAAGGGAACGATGGTGGTGATCATTCCATGGTGCCCCCTCAATCATCATTGATTGTAAGATTCCTTCGTCAGTCCCATGAACTTTTGACCATGGATCTAATGGGGTACCATATTCTCCAGACCTATCTACCCAAACGCTTGACGAGCGTTGATTTGGGCTCGCCTCCCATGCCTGAAACATTGATTGCTACAATATTTCTATGGGGCTAGGTGGCAAAACCACTTGATAATCCATGACGAATTTGTCTCCTGCGACTTTCGTAGAAGATACCATGTTGCATGTTGCTACAAACGGGACATTCCCTGCATGGAAAGGAGGTGGCAACGCGAAAGTTCCCATCATTGTGGGATCTTTTAGCAAGCCTACTCCGATATCTTGTATTGAATGGTCGCTCCCATGGATCAGGGGAATGCTTCCAGTAACTTGTGAACCATTAGGGAGGAAATTCTGTTGGTCGACGACCGTAATCCCCCCTTCAAATGGGAATGCGATCTTCCTAAAATATGTCGACACTACAGCTGCCATGGCATATATCCATGGTCTTCCCAGTAGGATGTTATAGTCAAGATTGCCATCAATGACTTCAACATCAATTTCCACTGTTTTTCCTCCTAGTTCAATCTTAAAGTTATTTAGGATACCGTACGGAGTGTACGTCCTACCGTCAAATGCTTTCAATGTCGTCGAAGATCGCGACAAGGTTGGAGATCCAAGAGTTTTCCAGCAACTCATCGACATGATACATGTCGATGCTCCCTCATCAATAATCGTTCTATGAACAGTTTTGTTGAGTGCTTTCACTTGAATAAGGAAAGCTAGTTGCGCTGGTAACTGAGGATCATATCCTTTGTGATCAAAGGATACAAGATTGGAATCTTTAGGATCCACTCCACCAATTGCTGATAACAATGCCTGCCTTTGGGATGGACAATTTTGCAGTACCTCAAGAGTCGACATAGCAGATGGCGATTGGGCCAAATCTTCCACTATGTTATAATGTTGCGCCGCTCTGGCACGAGGATTAAATGTCGACTTGTGTACTGCTCACTTAGGTGGCTTTATTGTTAATTCATGCGTGAGGGGGGGTACAACTTCTGCCGAAGTTGTTGTCGAACTACTGGGTTGATCTTTCCCTTTGTCGTTCGACACCGGCGGATTCCCATAATCTTTATTCCTGGTCGAGATCAAAGCATCATTTTGCTTAGAAACCGACAACATAAGCACTTGAGACGGGGAAGCATTTCCACTATCAACCATATTTTGACCTGGGGTAGGAAATGGATCAGTCAACACAGCTGAAGTTTGTGAACTTTTAAAGAACCTCTTTAACTCAGCTTTGAACGGACAGTTCTTTGTCGAATGATTTTCATCGCATATTTGACATGGATAGAATTGTTTCCCTTGCCCAGGAGGGTTTGAAGAAGTTTTTTGAGGGGATGACTCACCCTGTTTCTTCTTCTTCCCTTTGTTTTGTTTCTTCTTGCTTCCTGGTTGATTGGAGTTTTTGCCTTTATCCGTAGATACAGCATTTACTTCCGAAGCAAGAATCTCTTGATTTGCTTTTTGATTCGAAGTCTTACGGGCTTTCTTATTTGAATCCCTTGTCGACTTAGCGTTTGCAGTCCCAATCACGCCATCACCGGCGTGAGAGTCACTATTTGATCCGGGAGGAGGAGGGATTGAAAATTCCAGTCTGGGGGCGTCAGGTATCTTATCATAGAGCGTGCCCGACTGAGTATATACTAAGTCCAAATATTGAGCACGAGCAATAACCTGCTCCTCTGTTACGACGCCTCCCTTGGCCACATCTTCTGTTATAGCAGGAAGAAGCGACTTTATAAACCACTTAGCTAATAGCTGATCTGGAACGTAGGTCTTTACCATTCTGCGACGACGACGCCACTCATGTATATGATCTGATATATGTGTGGCTGTTGTCTGCTTGAAATTGGTCAAGATCTCTGTTCCAGTTTCGTACCTTATAGGTAACTGAAAGTGTGTTAAGAAAGTCGTGGCTAGGGAACTAAAATTGTCGAAAGAGGCTCTAGGTAATTCAATATACCATTTAGCCGCCGGACCAGTCAATGTCCTCTGGAAAAGGCGAAGTCTTATCGAATCATCATTCAAGGTATTCGACGAACACCACAGATGGAATGTCATCACATGATTCGACGGGTCTTCGCCAGGATTTCCATTGAATTTAGGAATGTCCGAAGGAAGTTTGTGAGGAATCGCTGGCCACCAATGGGCATAGGCGATTGGATCGTTCGTCAATCGATGTAAATCTGGTAATTCTAGAGTTGCCACGAATGGCAACTGCTGATTTAGGTTTGGCGAGGCATACCCCGGATACGATGGAATCGCCTGAGCAGTAGGTCTTTGCACACCAGCATAATGCAACTGATGTTGATATGACTGATATGGCTGGTGGGCTTGGCCACTGTAAAGTGGTTGATTTAACCCGTTCTGAATATAGGGTTGCCCACTATTCGCAAAGATCTGTTGTTCAGATCCCTGGTACACCTGTTGAAACTGAGGTTGTTGGTATTGCACCATCCATGGTTGTGAAGCCATGTTTTGCTGTGCGACACTAACCGACGGACCAAGATGTGGGGTTATGGTTCCCGTTTGTATCTGTGTCGTCCCGGCAGTTGGCGATTGTGGTTGTGTTGCAGGTTCAATGGGCTGTTGCATTACAACTTGGGGTTGACATACAGCAGGCATCGATTGAACTTGCAACACGGTTACAATTGCTGGCGTCGTCGGGATACTAGACATAGGTACACACTGTTGTATGGAATATACAACTCTTGGTTGTTGGGGTAACATAGGTACCCAACCACTCGTCGTTACTTCAGTCAAACCTGAATGTTGTTGAAAACTGCCGTATGGGTATCCCCCCGGAAGGGGAAGTGAAAGGGCATATTGCCCCCCATACGGTAACAATCCGGAGCTCAAGGGTATAGATTGCCTTTGAGGACTGGATGGCCCAAACTGATTTCCAAAGGGATCAATTTGTCTAGTTTCAACATAAGAATTACCGGGTATTATACCGGAAGAACAAACTGGAACAGACCAAGTTGTCGTAATAGTCCCTGGGTGGACTCCTTCTAGCTGATGAGGGCTAGTCGGGACAGCTGGTATGCCGGCAAACATCGTTGGATTGACAGCAGGAGCTTCTACTGTCGTTGTGTCATTTGGCACAGTCCTAGATGTCGACGGCTGCTCAGACATTTTAAGTCTATCCAATAAACTGCCTAACGATTCTACAGGAACTTCCTGTGGCGATGGACAAACTTCTGATGCAGAAGGAAAAAGAGTGGTGCCTACTCCAAAATGAGTTGGAGTATTTTCTTGCTGGTCCTCTACGATTTCCTCTATTGCAATCAGACCAGGAGGAAGAGGAAGACCGTCAGGTCCGTAAAAGATTTCTGGTGCCGAAGAAGGGGTTGCTTCGACAGCGACAGTTGTTTGAGCAACAAGACTCTGTGGACCGGTTTCAGATGGAACTGGTTCAGTTATGCAAGTACTTGTCCTCAGACTAGGATCAGTACAACTGTCCCTCTGTTGCTGTTGAACTTCTTCAATAGAGGCAGGGATTCCAGAAATATCAGGAGTGACCAGAATCTCAGATGTCGTCGGAACTGTTGTTCTAACTTTAATGGGAGATTTTGACCCGGTCAAGCGAGTTCGCTTTGTCCGTACTACTCTCGATTCCGGAGACAAAGATGGTTGACTCGCGAGTCTCCTCGAACGACGGAGTTTTAATTGACTTTCCTCCACGGTTGCGGATTACTTGATCAACTAAAATACAAAAAGGGGAATTATGTTTCCGTATTGAATGAATTTTATTAGACGCTTTTAGACACAACTTTGCTTTTTCATGTTTTAAGAGTCGAGAAAAAGCTAAAGATGACTCTAGTCGCCTTCGATGTATTAACGAGCCCGAAGTGACAAATGCTCGGTTGGACTTTTTCAGTTATAGAGTTTGAAAAAGGCCAAAAGAAACTGCTCTGGAGATCTAGGCAGAGGGTGTGCCAAACCTTTCGCGAAACCACAGAATACGTTTTACGGTACGGGTGGTCGATCTTCGTGAATGCTGTGTTCACTGCATCGCGATCAGTAGGGCGGCCGACACGGCTTCCTAAGGATAAAGGATAAATGCCTATAGGGGTCTCCCAATATACGCGACGGTACGCGGGAGCACAAGTCCGTATTAGTGCTATCGTCCCTCAGGAGGAATCACCCACCTTCGTAGAGATCGACAGTCACTACGTTTAACGACGCCGGAACACGTCTCTACCTAGACCTCTATTGTGAGCGTTATGTTACAATGCGTTTTTAGATTCATTCAATATATTTTAAGTTGATCTTGTTTAGCAGTTTGTCTTTCAGGATCACCACGAGATGTATTGGTACAAATTCCTAAATGCAGCTAAAATGATAAGCAAGCTTTACAATCTTTTTAGCTTTGAAAATCCTAACTACTGAGGGGAGAGAAAAACATTATCTTTCCACACAGAGCACCAAGCACAAACTAATGCACTTTCTCCTAGATCAGTCACGCAAACTTATCAAAATATGCAAATGCAAGATGCATGTATTTCTTTTCTTTTCCCTTAATGTTGATGTAGACAAAAAGGAAATTGTCGTATAATTTTCGAATTCAATTTGAAGCGTAAACAAACAAGTTTTGTCTAAAATGAAAAGACGCTTTACAAGCACTTGTTTTGACACTAAAAATGTATGAATTCAAACCATAAAATGAAAAACAAACAAACTCAAACAGCCATGAACAGTAATAAAACTAGCTCTTAAGATCACAAAGACACTTTTACAGTTCAGGATCTAAGAGGTCACAGTTATACTGGTTTGATTTTCATAATGGGAAACTGTAACTGAAACAAGAAATACTGAAAGAACAATCACAGTTTCATCACACAACTGAGGCGGAATAATGTCAAGGAAAGTTGGTTTACAGCAAGTACAATGACCAGCAATCAGCAGCAAAAAATCAGTGAAAACAGGGCTAAGACACAGTGGAAAACCTCTGGAAGACACTGGCTAACAGGTCCAGCGCAGGCTCTGGTCTGTCATATTGACTTCCAGCGCAGTTCCCAAAGGGAGTACCTGCGCTGTAATGCAGACTGCCTGTGGACAGCCTGCTCTGGGACACGAGAGTTGCGTTTACAAGGATTTCCGGGTCATAAAAAGCTCAAAAATGCACTGTTTTTGCTGAAATAAAAAGCTATAGGTCAAGTACAGGCTAAGGGATGATCAAGAGGATGAAAAGCTATCACAAAGAGTACAAGAGTCTTTTGTAGATCAGCTCTTCAAATCATGAATCTGCTCAAAAATGAGCAAGAGTAGTAGCCCCTCTACTTCGCTTTTGATATAGTCAAAAGCTTTTCGATTTGGTACTCTTTTCTTCAAGAAATGAATAGCAAAATACTACAAACACCAACAAGATACTAGGCTCCCCAGCGGAGTCGCCAGTTTGTTGTGGGGAAAAGTATCCGACTCGGATGACCCTATCCCTACTCTAAAGGTGACAGTCTTTAGCAACAACTGAAAGTAAAGCTTTAATGTTTTCCTTTATGAAAGTACAGAGAGAAGGAAGAAAAGATTAACCAACCGGTGTCTTTCGCTTTTGTCGATCCTTATCCTCTCTCTTTGTCTCTTGTTCCCGGCTCCTTGCTCCCTTTGCCGGTCCAGCTACACACAGATCCTGCACAACAGAGAGAAGAAAACTACAAGATACATGTACTCATAACTGATGCATGGATTAGAGTGAATCAAATATACAAGTAAATACAATACATCAATGTAATACAAGTATATAGGAGAACATTCAAAGCTTTATTGATAAAAGTAACAGGGTTCTGAGAAGGTTACAACCATCAATGGCTCCAATCCAGCAGCACCTCCCCAGCAGCAAGAAGTCTCCTCTTCACCTCTGGAAAAACAATCACCCAATAGCTCTAACTGTAAACCAACAGCACTTCCTTACTTTGCACAAAATTCCAGCCTCCTTCGACCTCATAGAAGAGCTCTATATATAGGAGAGAAGAAGAGAGGATGAGTCAGCTTGAGGCTGGCATAGAGCTGACTAGTGTCCTCTCCCTCTTCAGTTAATCTTCAGTTCTTGAGTCCACTTGGAGATCCTTGCTTACACATGGTGATCAAGTACCTCTTACTCATCACAGGGCGAATCTCATGAACCAAGTGTCAGTTTGGAAGCTTCCTGGGCAGTTGACACCTTGCAGAATGACTGTGCCACTTGGCCAATCTCGCCCAGCGCAGGTAGCCTTCATTAGATTTGACTTCCAGCGCAGGTACAAGGAGGAGCAGTTGCATTCCAGCGCAGATGCTCAGTGGAGCAGCTGACATGATCCAAAATTAGCCTGTTTTGAAGTGTTTTCAGGTGGAGAACTGATTGGAAGTGTTGTGGTTTGATGACCTTGTTCTTTTAGGGGTAAGAACAACATGTTTAGGGACTGAGGATCCCTGTAATTATTGACATTTCATGCTCCATGTCGCGAGGCACAAAAATGTCTATAACAGTCAACAATACAAACTGATAACTAAGCATCCAAAAACATAGTTGACCATGATCTCCTTCATCACTGAACACAACAATAATCGCTTTCACTGCTGACTGTAACAAATCTGCCATTGGATCCTGGAAAACATGAAGACTTGACATTGCCACCTCCTACTGAAAGAACAAGGTATCCTTTGCGTCAAATTTTGATCTGCCTCCATCATGTGCTTCGGAAAAAGTATGCTCATGGGCTTCAAAAAATTCTGAACAAGTAGGTGAGCAGATCTCCTCTTGAAAAAACATTTCAAAACATGAGACATATGAGGAGGAATCTGAAATGGAATCCTGAATGGTCTGATCTTTTGCAGTTTGAATATATGGTAGGTCATTCTCATATGATATGACAGCCGGATTATCATCTTTGTGAAGGAAAACATTATCTGTTTGCTGATCTACAAGACAATCATCTTCTTCAACAGAGGAAGAAGTTTCCCCAACACTTTCCTGACTATGTGTGCATTGCAAATCTGTTGTAGCTTGGGCTGTAACAAGACCTTTCAAAAGCTGATCTATCTCCTCTTCAGACAAAGGAGACAATGCCTTTTGTTCTCTTCTGCTTGAACAGTAATTATCTTCATATGATAGGGCACTCAAACTATCATTTATTACTGAGTTATTGAAAGGAGGTTCATCACTTACTTGCACAAAGGTCTCACCTTGCTGTTCATGAACATCTGAATCCAAAACTCTGTCTATGATCTCAACAGCAGAGCTCTCTTTGATGGGCTTCAACACAAGATATGCTTGGTCATCATAATTTGAATCTAGTTCTGAAGTAGTTGTCTGGGCATTATTACAATCTACAATCAGCACTGGACTTACTTGCATGCTGCTGTCTTCTGTGGGCAGATCTGAAATGTCATTCTCCCTTTCATCATTTTCAGCCATATGACCATCTTCAGCCTGCTGATCTTGATTCTGCTGCAAAATGTCCTGATCATCTTGATGAGAATTCTCTAAGTTTTATTTATGCTGCTGAAATGGATTTTCGTACAGGGCCTCCATGATTTCAACATCCATAAAATTATCATCTTCATAATATGTCTCAAGGCTTTCAATAAAACTATAAGCATGCTTGCAACAGTCATGAACCAAATTTAATGATGGATAAGATGCTTGATATCTTTCAATGAACAAGGCATGAAAATCCTTTAAACAGTAAATACAAGCAGGCAGCAAACTTTCATACCATGATTGGGCTTTACCTTCCAGAGTGGCCAGGAATATCTTCATCAAGCAATCTTCAGGAAAATCCACCTTCAACTTGCGAATATGCATATGAAATCTAACTAGATGTAAAGCAGCATCCTTCTTACCATCATCTTTAAATGTAGGCAGATTCCTTGACCAATCTACCTTCGGAATTTTATTTGGAAAACCAGGGATGTGATCTCGGCTCAATGGAGCATATCTTCTTGCAATCTGATCCATCTTGAAAAGCTCAAAGCTACTGATCTCTCTGCAGTGAAGTCACCATGAAGCACTGATCTCTGGAGTTTTTAGTGAAGGAGTCGCCAGTGAATGATTTCAGCCTTGTCGGTGTCTGATCGTTGTCCACTATCAACAATCAGATCTGAACTTGATACATGTACTGGGGTAAAATGCAATCGAAGTGGTGTATTCACAAGCTCACGAAGATTGACTGAAGCAGCGTTTATCTACTTCCGCTTATGCAAAGCAAAAGCGTTTCGAAGGCTACCTGGCGTAACTTCAGGCTCCGTCTAAGACTTATGAAGCAAACACATCAATCAATAGACAAGTTGTTCTTCCCAGTATGGTCGCCAATATGTTAGCGCTTGAAATTTCACCTCAGGCTGAGAAAGGTAAACTTCAAGGCAACATCAAACCACTTAGCCTTGTAGCTAGCCCTACGGGGCAGGAGAGGGCTCTCTCCGGTCTATCTCAGTAAAGATCTTCAATGGGCGAGATGACCAATAGGAAAACACTGATTTTAGGCTAGTAAACTGATCAAGAGGTTTAAATTTGGGATTTTTAAAGTTTTGGTGGAAAATTGGGGAATGGCAATTTCGGGTGCGGGGATTGGACACAGTTTTCGCAGGGAGTTCTTTGGGGCGAGGTAGGAAACAGTATTGATGCCTTTGATAGAGATGGATGGATGAGAATGACTGGTGAGGAGTTAAGGAGAGCAAGCAATAACCTTGAATTCCCCTTAAACAGTTGAAAACATTGATATTAAGCAAACTTAAAAGCAGAGCATGACAGTCATGAATTCTACTTTAACACTTCATTTGCCTAATTTGCAGAAGGAAAAGTAAGGAAATTATTCACATAACACACTTACAAGTACAAAGAGAAACACACCATCAATACATGTGACCACAAGAATCCCAAAAAGGACTGCAAAACCCTGGTCTTCCTTTGCCAAAAATTGCAGAGATACAGTGAATAATACAATAAGAGCTTCTCCCTCAAGAGTCCAAACATGAAAATGAGCAAGAGAGTACATAATATAGATCATCTACCATATTTCCCTGCCTCTAGGGGTCGAGCTCACTATCCTAGGAGCTGTTTCAACCAATTCTAAACTAAGCACTGAAAACTAGGCAGTCAAAACAACTTGCCTCTATAAGCTAGGAAACCAATTCATTCATTTAATTTTCACCTATCTCATGAATGAATCTTCTAGAAGAGATACATAAGTGTAAAAGTGTCATAAAATTACATCATTTACAACAAGGAGGATAAAAATCAACTCCAAAAAGTCAAACATAGTCAAAACTGCGTTTTGCTGAGCTGTAGGCTGAAATCCTGAGCAATTTGCCTGATGGGTCGCGCGCCATTCCTGAACGGATCGCGCACCTTTGAGAGCACTTCTGGGGCACTTCCAGGTGTCCAAATGGGGCAATAGTAGGCTTGTTGGAAAGGTATGGATGTCTACTTTCCAATCCAAGTGGAATTTCTGAATTTGGTGGTCATTTACCTCTCCAAAACTGCAATCTCCCAAGACTGCTTTCTGTGTGTCAAAAATGTGGCAGAAAGTCATTTTTTGCTTGTTTTTTGACTTTCTGGAGGCCCAAAACTTCATAAAATCTCTTGGCAATGGGTGAGCATGTGTAACTTTTCATGACAAATCCAAAAATACTGAGTTTTCCCGGAACGGAGTAGCCAAATGAAAGGGTCGCGCGGGGGGTGAGACCCATTGAGGGGACAAAACCTGTTTTTTGCCTGAAAAAACCAAAAATGACCCAAAATGCTCAAAATTTCTTGGAATTTGTGCTGGGGCTGAGCTATTTAGTGCCATGCTCCTTCAAGGAAGCCTCGGCCAAGATGTGGAGGGGGTCGGACCTTTTTCTTCGTTTTTGTGCTTTGGCCAACCGCCTTTGGAGCACTTTCATCTTCGCCTTGCACACGTGCATCCGTGCCCAATAATGATTCTTCATGTTTCTAAGCAATTTATTATCTTGGTTGGCCTTGGCCAACAGCCTCTCCAAATGAGCATTGAGCCGGATAAGCATAGACTCTCGCTCAACGGGTACTAAATCACCGGGTCTTCTTCGATTCAAGTTGCGGTCACTACGAATCCTCCACAACTCATCAAGAGTTTGCTCATCCTCCAACTGCTTGTTGCGATGCTCTAAATAGGTGATCCTCCATTGTTCCATCTCTAACTTCTGCTACAACAAGCGGTTCTCGGCCTCCTTTTTCTGAATGACCTCATGAAGCTCCGTGGTAGGAGAGCGGGTATCAAGATCAATGATATCAATGTCGGGATCACCGGTCATTCCCTCCTCGATCATGGGCTGCTTGCCCCTCTGTGCTGCCTGTGTTGCTGAAGAAGGCGAGGCCCCTTCCACCTGATGTGGAGATAGCACTTGCTGAGCTGATGAAGAAGGCGAGACCCCTTCCACCTGCTGTGGAGAAAATACTCGCCGAGTTGCTGCAAATAAGGCCCTTTGGCCTCTCTGATAAGTGACCAATGGAGAAGAGCTGACATATCTAGTCATGGGGGTGTCATGCTGCTGTGATGGTCCTCCCTCCTCGTGAACAACCTCAGGATGTGGTGGTGGTGGTGCTGTGAAAAGCTCACGAGAGATAAACTCCTCCCATGGGATGCCCTGCTGAGCCAACTGATGTATGATCACAAGCTGAATCAAACCATAATGATAGAGGCTCCTATACTGCTGTGTTGGGCTCTTCCTCTGCATCAAGGGCACCATCCTCTCAATGTTCTGGCACAAGAAAACAGGGATCTTCATCATCCGTACCCGTGTGAAATGCATCAATAGGCGAATATGGTACGAATATACCTGTGAAAATCTGCCCTCACAGGTGAAATAGAGAATGATAAGCCTCATTATGGGGGCATACTCACTCCTCAGAAATCTGAAGGGAAATACACCCGTCAAGTGTCTCATGAATGCAGGTCTAATGAAAGGCTCATACTGAACACTGTCCAACATCTTGCGCTTATTCCACACCTCTCCGACATTAGGTATCCCTGTGGCTTGAGCAATCATCTCGGGTGTCAATGTAAAATCCACCCCGGCAAGGTTCACATGTCCATCATGCAAATGTAAAACAAATAAGCGAGCCAACTCCCTGTGATGCTGAATCCGAGAGATCCTCTCGCAAAACTCATAGGAAGACATATAACAGAAGCATGATACTGCCATTGGACAAGCCTGCAAATCGGTCAAAGAGGTGGGCTCCTCTCTCCTATGATGACCACCCTTTCCACCCTTGTGAGGCCTCCTCTGTACCTCAAACTCTGAAGCTGACGCATGGTCATCACTTTGCTCATAATTGGTTTCGGTTTCTGACATTGTTTTAGGAGCAAAGTGGCTGAAATATACTGTTGTTTCTGCTTTGTAAACTGCTGATTAGAATGCTTGCAAAATTTGGCAATTTGTGGTTCCTTGGCAAGTTTGCTGGCGGTTTTGGCAGAGAGAGTGCTGATGGGTCACGCGCCTCACCCAACGGGTCGCACGCCTTCAACGGGTCGCGCGCGTTATAACTTAACACTGGCACAGGGCGCCTGACGGGTCGCGCGCCTCCAATGGGTCGCGCGCCTGGTTCAACGGGTCGCGCACCTTCCCAACTCACACAATTTTCTCAAACTCTCTTTGAAACAATTGCTCTATCACTTGAATTCACAATGAGGCTTGATGGAGGGAGATTAGGGCTTTTATAGCCTTGTTTGAATTAATTTCATGTCATAACCCACTTTATAATGTTTTTTCATGACACTTTATAAACTTGACTTTTTTGGTTTCCTTTTGTCCTGAAATTGATTGATTTGATGCTTTTCTTTGATAATTTTTGCAGGGATGACATCTGAGGGATCTTGACAAGGGAGCTAGGGTTACATGCTGTCCTTTGAATCATTTTGAATTTTTACAATTTTTACAAAATTTTGAGAAATGACCTTGGCTTTAAAAACAGGGTTTTTAAATCCAAGGTGAAAATTAACTGTACAAGATGAAATTTTTCGAAGAAACACTTTGAAAATCATCCCTCTGGCTTGCTGGGCACTTATTGACCTTCAGAGACATGACCTTGAAGACAAATTTGACCTCAACCTTAGACCTAAAAATTTTGACCTAAAGACAAAGACAAGTAACCTTGAACAGTTTAATGACTGAAACAACTTGATCCAGCGGTGCCAAGAGGGGGACAAAGACACCAGCTCCTCCATCATGGTTATGGCATGCCTAACGGAATGCAAAGAATGACACTGATGAGGGATACTAGACCGACTCTAACGGAAGAGCTTTGATCGCTGATGGAGGGATACTAGACCGACTCTAACGGACTCCACAGAGAAAAGTCGTCACTATTATCTTGAAACCTTTGGAAAACCCAATTCTACAATTTATATAGGTCAAACTCTGATTTTGTATCTTCTATTATTATTTCCCTATCAACTAAGGGAAATTCATTCATTTTTGGGAGGGTTTCATACTGAACCTAAGACTATTTTCTTTTAGTTGAACTCATTTTGAACTCTCAACTTGTAGTAAGGAGCAAACTTACCTGTAAAATGTACGGTTGTATTTTTGAGTTGTCGTTGAGGGCTTACTATAATTTTGCACTTTGATTCTCTATGTCTAGTGACTGAAGTAAGGTGAGAGGGGACAGACAAAGGTAGGAGCAATTAAATTATGAACAGGAATGAAAACACAATGGAATGAATGTTTGAATAAGGGGAATATTTAGAATTAAATGGAAAACATTATTCAAAATTAAATGGAAAGTGGTCAACAAAATGGTGGTGAGAGATATTTATTACTGAAAATCAGGAATGGATTTTTGCATAGGGGGGTAAGCAGTAAGTGGTAATGAGTGAGGGGGGTGAGCAATTCATATGTCACTGCAACGTTGCAAATTTTTTTTTGGAAAAACAACTTTTTGCGCTGCCCCCTGTTAAATGTCAAGCAAGAGGGGGGGATGAGAAACAGGACAAGAGCCTTCAATCATCAAAGCGTCAATCACCACTAATAGAAAATAAATGATAATTATTGTGTGGTGATTTGACATTTTATTTATTAAAATAAGACAAAATAATATATTATGGCATTATACATTTATGCAAAAACTATTAGAAAGTGTAATAAAAACAATTTTTTTAACTTTTAATCAAAATTTTGAAATTTTCAATGTAACAATAAAATGTTACAACACCTCAAGTGTTGGTGTAGTGTTGGGTAGTAGAAACACCTCTTTGGATGACCACTTTCAACCTTTGACAAGCAAGATGAAATGACTTGCTACCCCCTCAATTTTGACAACATCTATTGTTACAACATTTGCTATAATGGTCATTGTTTCATTTGTTTCAATAATAGTAGTTGTTATAGCATTAGCTTTTACAGCAGTTTCAACATTTTCAACAGAAATGGGTGTTTCAGCATCAACTGCTACAATGTTTTCAACATATTTAACATTGACATGTTGTTATGGCATATTTTTTTACATCATCTGCTTCTCAATCCGGTGTTACCTATGTTTGTGCTTCTAAATTTGTTTTATTTATCCCCTAAGTGTTGGTGTAGTGTTGGGTGACACAAACACCTCTTTGGTTGCCCACTTTCAAGCTTTGACAAGAAAGATGAAATGCTTGTTGTTACAACATTCGATGTTACAACATCTGCTTATCAATCTATTGTTACCTATTTTTATGATTCTCAATTCATTTTCTTGATCCCCCAAGTGCTGGTGTAGTGTTGGGTGGCAGAAACACCTCTTTGGTTGCCGACTTTCAAGCTTTGACAAGCAATACGAAATTGCTTTCTACCCCCTCAATTTTCTCTTCAAGGTGCTACATCTCCTTCAAGGCCTCAAATTCAGTTGCTTTGATAACATATGATCCATAAACAATAGGCCTATGGCATATTTATCTCATCAACATGGATCATTATGAAAATAAATGTAAAAGAAAACAATGATGTCTCTAAAACTCAATGATTGTTTCCAATGCAATTCATTAATCGGTTGTCAAGGATCCTTTGTTAGTCCAAGCGAGTTAAATGATCCTACCCATGATGCCTTATTTTAATTCACGTAACTAATTTTCAACCTTTAACTTGTATACAATTGACCAAAAGAAACATTTGTTGGGATCAATGCTCTTGATCAACAAAGGGCATAATCAACTATGTTTGCATTAGGTTTCAAGCCTAATTACAAAAGGATTCCAACACCATTCTAATTCATCAATAAGAGGTTATTTCATAAGGAATTTCAATTTATTTAGTTGGAAATTGTTGCAACATCTAAAATACATAAGTTCACCAGTGAATAGAGGTACACCATGCTTGATCAGGTGCTCAAGTTTATGTTCAAAAATCAAAGTGTCATACTTTTTTAAAACTCGGCTTTAGATCGAAGAAATCTCATTCTGAATCCGACGGTGCGAACGACACTAAAATCCAAGCTCATATGAAAAAGTTAGGGCAATTCAAAGTTCAAGTTCAACTTGGACACGTGGCAGGATTGGATGACATGGCAAAGGTCCCAGCGAATGGGGAAGCACCAAGTGGTAGGTTTCCACTAGGTCCCGGGTGTCACATATCGGGGAAAAACAGAGGATGCAAGTTAAGAATTGGCCCCCAGCAAGTTGGGTTGCGATTTGTGATAATCGCAATCGTAAATCGCACCAAAACCCTGCTGATATTTATGTTACCCATGGTACTCCGCTGATTGCGAAAGATCCTTGGACAAGAAATGTTATACACTATATTTCATATCTCGATGGATCTGTTGATATCGCAATTGTATGGAATTTAATATTTGCTGAGGGAAAATTTCGATTGCACTTTGCGATGGGGCTCCAAACCCGATATCCACTGATGGAAAGTGTCGATTACGAATTGCGATTGGGTTCCCGAATGCGATAATTTATATGTTAAGTTTAATACTCTCGGCGGGTCCGTCGTATCACAATCACATATGGCCCACCTAGTTCACAGTCCATAAGACCGCGGGACTCCACCGAGTGCGATTTGCGATATGGCCAACAGGTTATGGCACGCAGCGCGGCCAAATTCTCACTCAATGAGCAGATTTTAGAGAAAATTTGTGGGATTATGTTGGTTTTGGAGCAGTTTTTGGAACAAATAGTGGGAGAACAAGGAGAAGTCATAAATTCTTAAGTTCTTATCCAAATTGGATGAAAAAAAGAGGATAGATAGCCATTTTTTAGTATTATGAACTCATGGAGACAGGTTTCAAAGGCATATGATCATTGTAAACACACTTTTGTTGTAATTTGAGCATAATAGAGAGGCCCAAGCCATTGGAAGCTATACCAAGGAGACTGATCAGTTGCTCAGTTTATGCTCAAAAATCAAAGTGTCAAAATTTTGTTAAACTCAGCTTCAGATCGAATAGCTCATCATTCTGGATTCAACGGTATGAACGGAACTCAAATTTGAGATCATATGAAGAAGTTAGAGAAAGTCAAAGTTTATGTTTGACTTGGACATGTAGCAGGATTGGATGACATGGAAAAGGTCCCAGAGAATGGGGAAGCACCAAGTGGCAGGTTGCCACTTGGTCCCGCATATCACATATCGGGGAAAAACAGAGGACATAGATTAAGAATCAACCCATGGTAGGTTGGGTTGCGATTTGCGATAATCACAATCACATCTCACACCAAAACCCCGCTGATATTTTTGTTACCACAGATAAATTTCCGATTGCAATAGACTGCCTGAACGCGATACTTTTATGTGTTGCAGTTTAATGTTTGGGAAGGTCCGCCATATCGTCGGTTGTGTTCCTGCGCCAATTGCCGATTGCTATGAGCGATGAAACCCCGAATGCAATATTTTATATGTTGTAGTTTAATGTCCCAGCGGGTCCGTGATATCACTATCGCAACATTCCTCTTTGTTTACAAGACCATCCGTCGAGATTTTACGTCGATTACGAAATGCAATAGCCCACAGATGCGATGCCACTATAGGTTTTGATTTAATATCCCATTGAGTCCACAATATCACAATCACAAATCGCATGTTTTCTATTCGCAGCCCATAAGAGCCCGCAGCACTTGCCAATTGCAATTTGTGATATGGCCGACAAGTTATGGCCCGCGGTGCGGCCAAATTCTCACTCAATTAGCGGATTTTGGAGTGAATTTATGGGATTATGTCACTTTTGGAGCAATTTGTGGAACAGATAGTGGGGGAACTAGGAGAAGTCATAACTTCTTCAGTTCTTATCCAAATGGGATGAAAAAAGAGGTTAGATAGTCATTTTTGAGTAGTCTAAACTCATTGAGACAGGTTTCAGAGGAATTTGAGAATTTTAAACACACTTTTGTTGTAATTTGAGCATAATAGAGAGGCCCAAGAATTAGAAGTTGGACCATGGAGACGTAGCCTAGGAGGGGTGAACTCCTCATTAAATATTTGTGTTGTGTGTTGCATTTTGATGTTCTTTGTTGATGTTTTTCTATTGTTCAGCATATGTTTTACGTTAAATTGTTTCTAACATTTACATAAGAAACTCTCATGGGAATCAGTATTATTGAATCCTTAAGCAAATGATAAGTATCTTGGGTTTTTTTCTGAATGGGGAATTAGCACAGCATTACTAATCTACTCCATTTTAGATCAATTTGGTATCTGAGCACTGGTTTTTGCTTACTAGATTTGCTTTGTGAAAGAAGGAATTAATTGTCTGCAAGTTTATGTCATGCTTACAAGGTTAAAACTCAAAAGAGCATAAGGGAAGCTAGTTGAAAGCCATATATGTTGGCATTATGATGCATGTGTTGTACTTGATGGAAACCCTCTCATAGAAGATCATCTCACTTATATACATTCAGATGAATCTACAGAAGAGATATCAGATGTGACATAATACATAGATGCAGGACAGCTCAAAGGAATGAAATGGAAAGTTCTTAGTAAGCTTTGCCATCAAGTCCAAAGGGGGAGATTGTTGGCATTATGGCTAAAGTATTGTCCTTGATGGCAACCCATACAGGTGATAGATCACAGTACTTCAGGTCAGTAGCAGAGATTGATGATCAGCTCTCAAATATTGAAGAAAATAAGGGGTACGCAGGTACACCGTACAGAAGGTGCGTACACGCAGGCCTGTCTTACATAAAGTGCGTACATACCCGCAGTTATCCCGTTCATGAGGTGCGTACCCCCAGTTCACTCACTTCAAGGCAGAGAAGCGCGCTCACGTGGGGTTTCTTATGTTTGGCCCGTGGTATTTAGCCCGTCGTTCTTGATTCTATGGTTTTGGCCCGTGGTATTGTTTTATATTATTATTATTATTATTATTGAGCCCCATGTTTTGGTTATCTATGGTATTGATCCATGATTTTAGGAAGAGCTTGCCTATATAAAGCAAAGGAGATCATTTGGCTAGACACTTGTGAAAGAAGAAGATCTTAAGAGAAGCTAGATCTGAAATTCTAGTGATGGGTTTGTGAGAGATAGCTAGATCTAAATCAAGGAGAAACATGAGAACTACAAGTCGGATCTACTAATGGGTTGATATCTCCTCGGCGCATGTTCAGATCTGTAGATCTGACAGTCTGGGTTATTCTTGAAGTCTTGAAATTATCTATACCTGCAGGTACGCAAGTACAGTGAAAGAAAAGTGCGGAGATACGCAGGAGCAGAAGCGCTGCAGGTGCGCAGATACGCAGGCCCAGAAGCGCTGCAGATGCGGAGGTGCGCAGGCAGTTCATTGGACACAGAGCGCAGGTACGCAGGAAGTCTGTGAGGCACAGTGCGTGGGTACGCAGGAACGCAGTTGGAAACAGTGCGTACTTCTACGCAGGTGTTATATGGGTGAAGCTGCGTACTTCTCATGAAATCTATTTAGCTGCCTCTGTTGATTATTGTTGTGTTCTGGGTTTTGAAGTGATGTCTGGTTTCTGGTATTATGTTCTGATAACAGCAGTGATTGATTGAATGATTATGATTAGCTTCAGTATTGATAGATGAATGGATCAGGTTCATAATGACTTATCCTTATATGATCTGGTGGACTAGATCTGATTGATAACTCTCATTGTATATGTATTGAACTGGTGATTGGGTGATTCAGAAGGTTGTTTGATTATGAGCTTCAATGTTGTTGTTGGGTCCAGTATGAAAATTGGATGAAATGTGGGCTTTCAGATTATGTGTTTTAGTGTATCCAGTCTGAAAATTGATGAAACGTGGTACCTGGAGGAGAGAAGATTGTAGGTCAGCACCTACGTACTAGTATCTAAGCTAGTACAAGAGCTAAAGGAAATATTTGGAGCATTGTTGCAGGTAGCAGCCTGCGTACTAGTAAATGGATCGGCTAGTACAAGAGCAAAGGGGGTTGTAGCTCCCGTACTGGTATAAGACTGCACCAGTACAAATATTGTAAAAGGATTTTCTTATTAAGAAGAAGATTGAGATGACTTGCAGCAGGTGGTTTTCTCCCGCATTGGGTTTCCACCTTATATCATGGTGTTCATGTGTGTGCCTTATGTGTGATGATCTATTCTATGTTACTACATCTGTTAACTGATAATATGGTTGATAATGTTCTAATGCACTCATTAAAGATCAATTAACTTAATCATAAGAAGTTGTGGAAGTAGCATATATGAATCAGAGTTTGGAAATGAAAAAGTTTTATTAATATGATAATATTGATTCACCCCCCCCTCTCAGTATTATTTCCAACACTATAGTTGGCTCAAGGGGAAGAAGAGCAAAGTTTCCAAAGTCTTCTACACCAGTACATCCTCAAGTTGCTGAAGTTGCAGTTGAGTTTTCAGAGACCATGTCTCATGAAGGAGAACCTACAAACATGACAGAGGATGAGAAGACCTTTAGAAAGGTTTTCTTTGATATGAAAGAGATGGTTAAGGTCCTCTATGAAGAGAGGAATAACATATTGCAAGGAGAAAGTTCCAAACCTCCCAAAGGAGAAGTCTCTTTAGGGGGAGGTAATGGAAAAGGAGGTAATGGGAATGGAGACAAGCCTCCACCCTCTCCACCATCTTCTTCATCTTCTACTTCACAAGCATCTTCACCCTCTTCCACTATTAAAACCCATACTCATACTCATCATCATTCTGCAAAAGGTACTGGTAAATCACATTTTCTAAAGCTTTTTGTTAAATTTGAGTTGTCTATGTACAATGGTGAAGTGAATGCAGAGAAGCTGGATAACTGGATTCGTCAGTTGGAGGTGTATTGTAGAATTCAAAACCTTCAAGAGGATGATATCAAAATTCAGTTGGCTTCATTGAGAATGGAGGGTGCAGCTCTCATTTGGTGGGAAGAAAGGACTCAAGACGAGATCAAAAAATATGGTAAGATCTCTATTACTTGGTTTGATTTCATTGCAAAGACAATTCTACCCTTTAGCCCATATGAAAAAAGCTATCATGAATTGGAAAAAATTTAGACAGTTAAAAGGTAAAAATGTGCAAGAGTATACTCAAGAGTTTAGGAGAAGAGCTCTTATGCTAGGAGTAGACTTTCAGTCACAAGATATTTTGTTGAAATATATAGGATGTTTGCATAGCTATCTTCAACATACCATTCTTATGTTTAATCCCACGAATATTGATGAGGTTTGTGCTCAAGCTACACACCTCGAAGCAAGAGGGAAAAATGTACAAGAAGAAAGAAGAAGTCATTCCAGAGTGGTGAAAAAGGGAAGAAATTAAAAGGAAAGCAGAAGAAAAATGCTTATGTTAATAAAGAAGGGGAGAAACCAGTGTGAAAGAATTATTCCAAAGAGGGCCATGATGAAGCGCATTGTTGGAAGCTTCATCTAGAATTACGACCGAAGAAATCTAACAATAAAGGGAAACAGAAGACAAAAGTTGTTGTACAACAAGACTTGGGTTCCAACTCAAGTGATGAAGCAAAAATTGCAGCCACAATCACTAAAGGAAAAGTCATGGAAAAAGCAAGCAAAGAGGAAGTCGTGGCAAGCATCGGCGCAGAAAATAACTCCAATAATGCTTCAAATGAGGAAAACAGAATTGACTTGTTCCATATCAGAGTTATTTCCAAACACACCAAGATTGATATGTTGTTTGACAATGTATCTCAAATTTAATTTCTACAGAATTGGTCAAGACTTTGAATCTAGAAACCATGCCTCATCATAAACCGTATCCATTGGGTTGGATAACCAAGGATGCAAATCTTCAGGTCACAAGGAAATGCATTTTTAGGTTTGCAATTACAACCAATTTCATTGATGAAGTGGAATTAGATGTAGTGTCGGTGGATATTTCTGGAATTGTGTTGGGAAGCCCGTATTTGTATGACAAGAAAGTCGTTTTCCATATATTGGAGAACAAATATAATTTTCTCAAAGATGGAGTGGAGTATATTGTGAGAGCCCATCTCAAAAAGCTTAATCTATCTTTGGCAAGCACAGGGCAAATGAAGTGACTGATCAATTCTAGCAAGAATCTCGTGCTCCTTATGATCAAGCAGAAGAATGACACGAAGCATGAATACTTTTCAGGCTGTGACATGAAGCTGAAAGCTGAATTGGTTGATGTGGTCAATCAATATGGAGACATGTTTCAAGAACCAAAGGGATTGCCACCAAAAAGGGGAATTCAACACAAAATTCAGCTACAACAAGACTGTCCACTCTCAAATATCAGTATGTATTGAATGTCAATTATGGAAAGTTTAGAAATTAAGAAACAAGTCCATGAATTGTTAGATAAAGGTGTAATTCGTCCCTCTACTTTGCCATGTGGTTCACTAATTATTTTAGTACCCAAGAAAGATGGAACCTAGTTCATGTGTGTAGATTATTGAGATTTGAATAAAATTACCATAAAGAATCAATACCCACTACCCAGAATAGATGATTTGCTAGATCAGTTGAAGAATGCAAAATAGTTCAATAAATTAGAATTGAGAAATGGTTATCATCAATTTAGAATAGCTGAGGAGGATATTTGGAAGATTGCTTCTAACACCAAACAGGGATTGTTTGAGTGGATGGTTATGCCTTTCGGTCATTGCAACGCTCCAGCTACATTCATGAGAGTTATGAATAATGTTTTAAGATCCTTTCTTGATGAGTTTGTAATTGTATATTTAGATGATATTTTGATATTCAGCGAATCACGAGAAGAGCATGTCAAGCATGTGAGGAAAGTGTTGGATGTCTTGAAAAGAGAATAGTTATTCATGAAGATGTCTAAATATGAATTCGAGAAAACTTCTTTAGTGTATTTGGGCCACATAGTTGGAGGAGGTGAGTTGAAGATTGACCCCTCTAAAGTTTCAATCATTGTGAATTGGCCAATACCCAAATCAGTCACAGAAGTAAGGAGTTTTCTGGGAGCAGCGCAGTATTGGAGGAAGTTCATTGCCAATTTCTCTTCCATAGAAGCTCCACTACATGCTTTGACCAGCGTGAAGGTTGTCTTCCAGTGGGGAGGAAAACAACAAAAATCATTTGATGCTTTAAAACAAAAGATCGGTTCAGCCCCAGTTTTAGCATTTCCTGACTTTAAACAACCCTTTGAAATTTAAAAAAAAAAATGCAAGTAACTATGCGATGGGTGCAGTTCTTTTACAGCATGGTAAGCCCATTTCATTTCATTCTAAAATTTTTAATGGTGTTGTTATTAATTATCCTATGTATGATAAAGAGCTTTATGCATTGGTGCAAAGTGTGAAGAAATGGAAGCATTACTTGATGGGAAAAGAAACCATTATTCACAATGATCATAAACCTCTGCAATATCAAACAAAATTGCAACAATCAAGGCACTTTCGTTGGATGGGATTCTTACAACAATTCCACTTGGTAATCAGGTACAAGAAAGGTATTTATAACAAAGTTGTTGATATGCTTTCTAGACTAATTGTTAATGCAACCATTTTACTCAAGAATCATTTTGTTTTGCCTGAAAGTTATGTTGAGCATATGCACATGATGCTGAATTTCAAGAGGTATATTTAAACTTGAGTCAAGGTCGCCAAGTTGAGGACTTAGACTACCATGTTCATGATAATCTACTGTATCATTTGGAAAGTTGTGTGTTCCACAGGTAGAGAGAGTAAATGTCAGAAGGGAAGCACACACTTCTCTTATTGTTGGACATTTCGATGTAAGTAAAACAATGGAAAATATTTAGAGGTATTTTTACTAGCCTCGTATGCTTGAAAGTGTGTCACATTTTATCAGAGGTTGTTCATTGTGTGCAGTCAGTAAACCTAGTAATAGGAAGCTAGGATTGTACACACCACTTCCAGTACCTTCACGTCCATGGGAGAGTGTTTCTATGGATTTTGTAGGAGGTCTTCCTTTATCAAGGAAAGGTCATGATTATTTGTATGTAGTTGTGGATAGGTTCAGAAAGATGTGCATATTAATGCCTTGTAAAAATAAAATTACAGCTGAACAAACAACTCAACTTTTCTTTCAAAATGTATGGGTTCATTTTGGATTACCTACTTCTATTGTAAGTGATCGTGATTCCCGATTTTTTGGGAATTTTTGGTCAAGTTTATGGAACTTGATGGACACCAAGTTGAAGAAAAGTATAGCCTTCCATCCACAAACAGATGGTCAAACTGAAGTGGTTAACATGACAGTTATTCATTTGCTAAGAGGATATTGCAGCAAACATCCTAAGTTGTGGGATGAATAGTTGCATTATATTGAGCATGCTTACAACCGAGAAAAACACTCTTCTACTTTAACTTCGCCTTTTTAGGCATGTCTTGGTTATTTGCCTAAGTTTCCTTTGGATTTCATCTTTGAGAAAGATGTAGTTGTATATGGACATAACGACATAGACAGAGCAAAGAAATTCATTAAGCAAACTCAGTTGATACACCAAACAGTTCAAGAACAACTAGAAAAGAGTCAAGGCAAGTATAAGGCAAGGCATGATAAGCATCGTGTGGATCATCAGTTTCAAGTAGGTGATGAAGTTTGGCTATACATTAGCAAGGAAAGGCTTCAAGGTGAAGGTAAAAAATTGAAACCAATCTATTATGGTCCATTTAAAATTCTAGAAAAGATTGGTAATAATGCTTTCAAGCTAGATTTTCCTTCACATATGCAAATTTATTCCGTTGTTAATGTGGAAAATTTGAGATTATATGAGCCTCCTTTGATTGAAGATCAAGGAGAAATTGTACAGATTCCATCAATTGAAGATTTTTCTCTAGAATTTCTTGATGAGCTCCAGCAAGACACCATACTTAACAGAAGAACGAGGTCATCAAAGAGGGGAAATTTTGATTATCTTCGAGTGGGTCTCAAAGGTACAAATCCATCAAAGTCCAAATGGATTGAAGAGGGGAAGGTGAGGGAACAGTACCCTCATCTATTCAATAACTAAATATAATATTTTGGGGTCCAAAAGGCTTCCAGTGGGGAGGAGTGATCAGGTGCTCAAGTTTATGCTCAAAAATAAAAGTGTCAAAATTTTGTTAAACTTGGATTCATATTGAATATCTCATCATTCTAAATTCAACGGTGTGAATGACACTCAAATTTGAGCTCATATGCAGAAGTTAGAGCAAGTCAAAGTTCAGGTTTGACTTGGACACATGGCAAGATTGGATGACATGGAAAAGGTCCCAACGAATGGGGAAGTGCCAAGTGGCAGGTTTCCATTGGGTCCCTGTTAAGTCCCTATACTATTAGTGTAACCCCTTATTGTTATTAGTACAACCCCCTTATTATATTGTTGTACCCATGTAGTCCCCATATTGTTACTATTGTGCCCCATAGAAGCCCACTATTGTTATTATTGTGCCCTTACATTATTATTGTTATGTCGACTCTGATTATATTATGACCCCTTAGACTCCTATATATAGAAAGGAGGTCTTGTCATTTGTATCATCCAAGAATTGTTCATTTGTGTAATGTAAAGGAGGTTGCCCCCTCGAAGAGGCTTATTTCTAAGGCGTTGATCTATCTTTTCTATCTTTATGTGAGCTGTTTTCATAACATTTGGTATTAGAGCTTTGGATTCTAGGGTTTCGCTGCTCCAAACAGACTCCCGAATAACATTCTAAATAGGTTACCGGGGAAAATAGTCATAACTTTTGTTTTGAGCATCAAATTGAAATTTCATAAGAAGTTACAGAAAGAGGACAGACTATAGTTTCCTGTGCATATTTTTCAGATCCTAAGGTCAAAACAGTGACACATGGCACTTCATACAAGTCCGCTCTTCTGAAAAGGTATATAATCAGGTCATCTTGGGAGATTGTGCATAACTCTTTCTTGGAGAATCTAAATTCGATCAGACTAGTGGCATTGGAAAGAGGACAAAGAGGGCTACTGTAGGTCGCAATTTCATAACTTAAAGATCCAAAAGTATAGAGTTACAGTCGTTTCAAGATCAAGCTCCTAAAATCAAGAAAAAGCAAGATGAGGAAGTTTAATGGCAAAGATCTGGTAAATTGGATACTACAGATGGATAAATATTTTGATCTACATGGTGTACCACTATTACAAAAGGTATGTATTGCATCTTCGTATTTAGAACAAGATCAATTTTTATGGTATAAAGGGATTTTTTCTCGTAAACAACTTGTTACGTGGTCAATTTTCACAAAGGAAATTATAGCACATTATGAGAATACAAAGAGAAAAACCTTCTTTAGAGCAACACCACAACAATTGGAATAAAAAAGAGAAAAAGGGCTTTGTTACAAAGTGGAAAGCAAAATTATGGCAACAAGGAATTCTACCCCTCACAAATATAAAGATGGAAGTGTTGTTTCTCCTAGCCTTCCACAACCTACAAGGGTTACACCACAACAATTGGAAGAAAAAAGAGAAAAAGGGCTTTGTTACAATTGTGATAGCAAATGCACTAAAGGTCATAAGTGTGCTGAGAAGAAATTATTTTACATAGATTATGAAGAGGAGGAAGAAAAGGATCAAGAAACATCAAAAGAAGAGGATATACACCAGGAACCAACCCTAGAGAAAGAAGAAATGAATCCGACCATATCTTGTAAAGAATTGGAAAGAATTACCACTCCTCAAACTCTCAAGATAGAAGGACATATCAAGAAGAAAAAGATTCAAGAAGTGAAAGATCACATCGAGAAAGAAGAAATGAATCCAACCATATCTTGTAATGCATTGACCGGAATTACCACTCCTCAAACTATCAAGATAGAAGGACATATCAAGAAGAAAAATGTTCAAGAAGTGAAAGATCACATCGAGCATCAAAAAATGAATCTGACCATATCTTGTAAAGCATTGGAAGAAATTACCACTCCTCAAACTCTAAAGATATAAGGACATATCAAGAAGAAAAAGGTTCAAGCAGTGAAAGATCACATCGAGCATCAACAACAAGTTCTCCAACTTTTAAAGGATAACGCCACTTTGGTGCAAAATCGAATGAAACAACAGGTAGATCAACATCGCAATGAAAAATGTTTTGATGTAGGTGATTGGGTATTTTTACGACTACATCTCAAGCAAGCTATTTATGAGAAGGAAATCTTGGCAATACTACATGCACTTAAGAAATGGCGACCTTACCCAATGGGAAGACATTTCAAGGTAAAAATGGATCATGATAGTCTTAAATACTTTTTAGAACAAATATTATCTTTAGAAGAACAGAAAAAATGGGTCACAAATATGTTGGGTTATGACTTTGACATCATCTATAGAAAAGGGAAGCAAAATTTTGTTGCAGATGCACTCTCAAGAAAGGATGAGGATGTGGAAGCATTGTTTTGTGCTATTTCTATTATCCAACCAGATTGGATACACGAAGCAAGGGATGAATGGAAAAAGGATGAAGAACTATGGCCACTCATTCAAAAGTTGCAGAAGATCCCAATTCAAACAATATTTCCAGAACTTGAAGAGGAAGGAAAAATCATATTGGAACCTGGAGAAATCATAGAAACAAGAACCGACAGCTACAAAATCGATCAATTTCAGAGTATCTCATCAAGTGGAAGAACTTACCCACTAAAGATTCCAATTGGGAGGACAAGAATTTTATACAAAAGCATCAAGAACTACTCAAGCATTGAGGACAACAGTTTTTGAAGGAGAGGGGCATGTTAGGTCCCTATAATACTAATGTAACCCCTTATTGTTATTAGTACAACCCCCTTATTATATTGTTGTACCCATGTAGTCCCCATATTGTTACTATTGTGCCCCATAGAAGCCCACTATTGTTATTATTGTGCCCTTACATTATTATTGTTTTGTCGGCTCTGATTATATTATGACCCCTTAGACCCCTATATATAGAAAGGAGGTCTTGTCATTTGTATCATCCAAGAATTGTTCATTTGTGTAATGTAAAGGAGGTTGCCCCCTCGAAGAGGCTTATTTCTAAGGCATTGATCTATCTTTTCTATCTTTTTGTGAGCTAGTTTCATAACAGTCCCGCATATCACATATCGGGGAAGAACATAGGACACAAGTTAAGAATCAGCCCCAAGCAGGTTGAGTTGTGATTTGCGATAATCGCAATCACATCTCGCACCAAAACCTTGCTGATATTTTTGTTACCACCAATAAAATTCTGATTGCAATTGACTGCCCAGACGCGATACTTTTATGTGTTGCAGTTTAATGTCCTAGTGAGTCCACCATATCACCGAGTGTGTTCCCGCGCCGATTGCCGATTGCGATGAGCGATAAGACCCCGGACGTGATATTTTATATGTTGCATTTTAATGTCCCGGCGGGTCTGTGATATCGTTATCGCAACACTCCACTTTGTTTACAAGACCATCCGCCGGGATTTTACGCCAATTGTGAAATGCGATAGTCCCCGAATGCGATGCCACTATAGGTTGTGATTTAATATTCCGTCAGGTCTGCAATATTATAATCGCAAATCGCCCTTTTTCTATTCATAGACCATAAGAGCCCGCGGCACTTGCCGATTGCGATTTGTGATACAACCGACAGGTTATGGCCCGCGACGCAGCCAAATTCTCACTCAGTTAGTGGATCTTAGAGAGAAATTGTGGGATTATGTCAGTTTCGAAGCAATTTGTGGAACAAATAGTGGGAGAACTAGGAGAAGTCATAACTTCTTCAGTTCTTATCCAAATGGGATGCAAAAAGAGTCTAGATAGCCATTTTTGAGTTTTTTGAACTCATTGAGACAAGTTTTAGAGGCATTTGAGCATTGTAAACACACTTTCGTTGTAATTTGAGCATAATGGAGAGGCCCAAGCATTGGAATATGGACCAAGGAGACGTAGCCCAGGAGGGGTGAACTCCTCATCAAATATTTGTGTTGTATGTTGCATTTTGATGTTCTTTGTTGATGTTTTGTTGTTGTTTAGCATATTTTTTATGTTAAATTCTTTCTAACATTTACATAAGAAACTCTCATGGGAATCAGTTAATTAAGCAAAAAAATATTGAATCCTTAAGCACTTGATAAGCAAATGATAAGTATCTTGGGTTTTATTCTGAATGGGGAATTAGTACAACATTACTAATCTGCTCCATTTCAGATCAGAGATGTAGCCCAGGAGGGGTGAACTCCTTTATCATGTGCTTGTTGTGTGTTGTATTTTGATGTTCTTTATTGTTATTTTTTTGTTGTTCAACATATGTTTTATGTTAAATTGTTTCTAACATTTACATAAGAAACTCTCATGGGAATCAGTTAATTAAACAAAAATATTGAATCCTTAAGCACTTGATAAGAAAATGATAAGCATATTTGGTTTTATTCTAAATGGGGAATTAGCATAGCATTATTAATCTACTCCATTTTAGATGAAGTTGGTATCAGAGCCCTCATTTCTTCTTAATAGATTTGCTTTGTGAGAGAAGGATTTAGTTGTTTGCAATTTTGTGTCATGCTAACAAGGTTAAAACTCAAAAGAGGAGAAGGAAAACTGGTTGGAAGCCCTAAAGTTGGGTCAAGTGGAAGAAGAGAAAGGTTTCCAAAGTATTCTACACTAGTACATCCTCAAGTTGCAAAAGTTGCAGTTGAGCCTTCGGAGACCATGTCTCATGAAGGAGAACCTACCATGACAGAAGATGAGAACACCTTTAGAAAGGCTTTCTTTGATATGACAGAGATGGTGAAGGTCCTCTGTGAAGAGAGGAATGACAGATTGCAAGGATAAATTTCCAAACCTCCCAAAGGAGAAGGCTCTTCAGGAGGAGGTGATGGAAAAAGAGGTAATGGGAATGGAGACAAGCCTCCACCCTCTCCACAATCTTCTTCATCTTCTACTTCACAAGAATCTTCACCCTCTTCAACTAATACAACCCTTACTCATATTCATCATCATTCTACAAAAGGAACTAGTAAATCACCTTTTCTAAAGCTTGTTGTTAAATTTGAGTTTTCTATGTACAATGGTGAAGTGAATGCAGAGAAGCTGGATAACTAGATTCATCAGTTGGAGGTGTATTGTAGAATTCAGAACCTTCAAGAGGATGATATCAAAATTAAGTTGGCTTCATTGAGAATGGAGGGTGCAACTCTCATTTGGTGGGAAGAAAGGACTCAAGACGAGATCAAAAAACATGGTAAGATCTCTATTACTTGGTTTAATTTCATTGCAAATACAATTCTACCCCTTAGCCCATATGCAAAAAGCTATCATGAATTGGCAAAATTTCAGACAGTTAAAAAGTCAAAATGTGCAAGAGTATACTCAAGAGTTTAGGAGAAGATCCCTTATGCTAGGAGTAGACTTGTAATCACAAGATACTTTGCTGAAATATATAGGAGGTTTTCATAGCTATCTTTGACATACCATTCTTATGTTTAATCCCATGAATCTCGATGAGGTTCGTGTTCAATCTACACACCTCGAAGCAAGAGGGAAAAATTTACAAGAAGAAGGTAAGAAGAATTCATTCCAAAGTGGTGCAAAAGGAAAGACTTGCAAACGAAAGAAGAAGAAAAATGCTTTTGTTAAGAAAGAAGGGGAGAAACCCATGTGCAAGAATTGTTCCAAAGAGGGCCATGATGAAGCGCATTGTTGGAAGCTTCATCTTGAATTAAGACCGAAGAAATCTAACAATAAATGGAAACATAAGACAAACTATCTTGTACAACAAGACTTGGGTTCTGACTCAGGTGATGAATCAAAGATTGCAGCCATAGTCACTAAGGGAAAATTCATGTCAAAAGAAAGTAAAGAGGAAACTATGGCAAGTACAGCACAACAAATAACTCCAATAATGCTCCAAATGAGGAAAACAAAATTGAGTTGTTCTATATCTGCGTTATTTCCAAACACACCAAGATTGATATGTTGTTTGAGAGTGGATCTTAGGCAAATTTAATTTCTATAAATTTGGTGAAGAAATTGAATCTAGAAACTTTGCCTCATCATAAACCGTATTCATTGGGTTGGATAACCAAGGATGCAAATATTTAGGTCACAAGGAAATGCGTTTTCAGATTTGCTATTACTGCCAATTTCATTGATGAAGTCGAATTAGATGTAGTGCCGCTAGATATTTCTGGAATTCTGTTGGGAAGCATGTATTTGTATGATAGGAAAGTCATTTTCCATAGATTTGAGAAAAAATATCATTTGTTTAAAGACGGAGTGGAGTATATTGTGAGAGCCCATCGTAGGAAACTTAATTTGTCTTGGAAAGTGCAGGGAAAATGAAACAACAGGTCAATTCCAAAAAGAGTCTTGTGCTCCTTATGATCAAGCAGAAGAATGACACGGAGCATGAATCCTTTGCAAGTTGTGACGTGAAGCTGAAAGTTGAATTGGTTGATGTGATCAATCAATATGGAGATATGTTTAAAAAGCCAAAGGGATAGCCACCAAAAAGAGGAATTCAGCTACAGCAAGATTGTCCACTCCCAAACATCGGTACGTATCGAATGTCAATTCTGGACAGTTTAGAAATTAAGAAACAAGTCCAGGAATTGTTAGATAAAGGTGAAATTTGTCCCTCTACTTTGCCATGTGGTTCACCAATTGTTTTGGTACCCACGAAAGATGGAACCTGGTGCATTTGTGTAGATTATCGAGCTTTGAATAAAATTGCCATAAAGAATTGATACCCACTGCCCATAATAGATGATTTGCTAGATTAGTTGAAGAATGCAAAATATTTCACTAAATTAGACTTGAGAAGTGGATATCATCAAGTTAGAATAGCTGAGGAGGATATTTGGAAGACTGCTTTTAAAATGAAATAGGGATTGTTTGAGTGGTTGGTCATGCCTTTCAGTCTTTGCAATGCTCCAACTACATTCATGAGAGTTATGAATGATGTTTTAAGATCCTTTCTTGGTGAGTTTGTAATTGTCGATTTAGATGATATTTTGATATTCAGAAAATCACGAGAAAAGCATGTCAATCATGTGAGGAAAGTTTTGGATGTCTTGAGAAAATAACAGTTATTTCTGAAGATTTCTAAATGTGAATTTTGGAAAAATTCCTTAGTGTATTAAGGCCACATAGTTGGAGGAGGTGAGCTGAAGAATGACGCCTCTAAAGTTTCGTTCATTGTGAATTGGCCAATACCCAAATCAATCACAGAAGTAAGGATTTTTCTGGGAGCAGCGCAGTACTGGAGGAAGTTCATTGCCAATTTATCTTCCATTGCGGCTCCACTACATGCTTTGATTAGCGTGAAGGTTGTCTTTTGGTGGGAAGGAAAATAGAAAAAATCACTTGATGCTTTAAAACAAAAGATCTATTTAGCCCCAGTTTTAGCATTTCCATATTTGAAACAACCATTTGAAATACAAACAGATGCAAGCGACTACACCATGGGTGCATTTCTTTTACAACATGGTAAGCCCATTTCATTTAATTCTGAGATTTTTAATGGTGTTGTTATTAACTATCCTACATATGATAAACAGCTTTAAGCATTGGTGAAAAGTGTGAAGAAATGGAAGTTTTACTTGATGGGTAAAGAAACCATTATTCACACCGAGCATCAACCTTTACAATATCTGCAATCTCAAACAAAATTGCAGCAATCAAGACACATTCATTGGATGGGATTTTTACAACAATTTCACTTGGTAATCAGGTATAAGAAAGGTATTTATAATAGAGTTGTTGATATGTTTTCTAGACCAGTTGTTAATGTATCCATTTTACTCAAGAATAATTATGTTTTGCCTAAAATTTATGTTGAACAATACACACATGATGCGAAATTTCAAGAGGTATATTCAAACTTGAGTCAAGGCCACCAAGTTGAGGAATTAGACTACCATGTACATGATAATATGTTGTATCATTTGGGAAAAAATTGTCTTCCACAAGGAGAGAGAGTAAATGTCACAAGGGAAGCGCGCACTTCTCTTATTGTTGGACATTTCGATGTAAGTAAAACAGTGGCAAATATCCAGAGGTATTTTTACTGGCATCATATGCTTGAAAGTGTGTCACTTTTTATCAGAGGTTGTTCATTGTGTGCAGTTAGTAAGCCTAGTAATAGGAGACTAGGATTGTACACACCACTTCTAGTACCTTAACGTCCATGGGAAATTGTTTCTATGGATTTTGTAGGAGGTCTTCCTTTATCAAGAAAAGGTCATGATTATTTGTATGTAGTTGTGGATAGGTTCAGCAAGATGTGCATATTAATGCCTTGTAAAAAACAAATTACAACTGAACAAATAGCTCAACTTTTCTTTCAAAATGTATGGGTTCATTTTGGATTACCTACTTCTATTGTAAGTGATCGTGATTCCCGATTTGTTGGAAATTTTTGGTCAAGTTTATGGAACTTAATGGACACCCAATTGAAGAAAAGTACAGCCTTCCATCTGCAAACAGATGGTCAAACTGAAGTGGTTAACAGGAAAGTTATTCATTTGCTAAGATTATATTTCAGCAAACATCCTAAGTTGTGGGATGAACAATTGCATTATATTCAACATGCTTACAACCGAGCAAAACACTCTTCTACTCTAACTTCGCCCTTTGAGGCATGTCTTGGTTATTTTCCTAAATCACCTTTGGATTTCATCTTTGAGAAAGATGTATTTGTAGGTGGACATAGCGACATAAACGGGGCAAAGAAATTCATTGAGAAAATTCAGTTGATTCACCAAACAGTTCAAGAACAACTAGAAAAAGAGTCAAGGCAAGTATAATGCAAGACATGATAAGCATCGTGTGGATCATCAATTTCAAGTAGGTGATGAAGTTTGGCTTTACATTAACAAGGAAAGGCTTCAAGGTGAAGGTAAAACGCTGAAACCAATCCGTTATAGTCCATTTAAAATTCTGGAAAAGATTGGTAATAATGCTTTCAAGCTTGATTTACCTTCATATATGCAAATTTATTCCTTTGTTAATGTTGAAAATTCGAGATTGTATGAGCCTCATTTGATTGAAGATCAAGGATAAAGTGTACAGATTCCATCAATTGAATATTTTTCTCCATAATTTCTTGATGAGCTTCGGCAAGACACCATACTTGGCAGAATAACGAGGTCATCAAAAAGGGGAAATGTTGATGATCTTCGAGTGAGTCTCAAAGGTACAAATCCATCAAAGGCCAAATGGATTGAAGAGGGGAAGGTGAGGGAATAGTACCCTCATATGTTCAATAATTGAATATAATATTTTGGGGTCCAAAAGGCTTCCAGTGGGGAGGAGTGATCAGGTGCTCAAATTTATGCTCAAAAACCAAAGTGTCAAAATTTTGTCAAACTCAACCTCAGATCGAAGATCTCATCATTATGAATCTGACGATGTGAACGTCACTCAAATCTAAGCTCTTATGCACAAGTTAGGGCAAGTCAAATTTCAGGTTTGACTTGGACACGTGGTAGGATTGGATGACATGGAAAAGGTCCCAACGAATGGGGAAGGGCCAAGTGGTAGGTTTCCACTAGGTCTCGCATGTCGCATATTAGGGAAAAATAGAGGACGCAAGTTAAGAATCAGCCACGGGCAGGTTGGGTTGTGATTTGCAATAATCACAATCTCATATCGCACCAAAATGCCGCTGATATTTATGTTACCCCCGCTACTCCACTAATTGTGATAGGTCCCTGGATGCGATATGTTATACACTATATTTCATAGCCTGGTGGGTCCGTTGATGTCACAGTTGTATGGACTTTAATATATGTCGAGGGAAAACGCCGATTGTGATTTGCGATGGGGCTCTGGACCCGATATTTTATGGACTATGTTTGATAATCCTGGTGGGTCCACAGTGGTTTTGGTATCCGCCGATGGAAAGTGTTGATTGCAATTTGTGATTGGGTTCCGAGATGCTATAATTTATATGTTAAGTTTAATACTCCCAATGGGTCTGTCTTATCGCAATCACATATCGCCCACCTAGTTCATAGTCCATAAGACCACGAGATTGCATTGATTGGGATTTGCGATATGGCCAATAGGCTATGGCCCGCAACGCGACCAAATTCTCATTCAGTTAGCAGATTTTGGAGTGAATTTGTGGGATTATGTCGGTTTTGGAGAAATTTGTGGAACAAATAGTGGGAGAACTAAGAAAAGTCATAACTTCTTCCATTCTTATCCAAATTGGATGAAAAAAGAGGCTAGGTAGCCATTTTTTAGTATTATGAACTCATGGAGATAGGTTTTAGAGGCATCTGAGCATTGTAAACACACTTTTGTTGTAATTTGAGCATAATAGAGAGGCCCAAGCCATTGGAAGCTGGACCAAGGAGACGTAGCCCAGGAGGGGTGAACTCCTTTATCATGTGCTTGTTGTGTGTTGTATTTTGATGTTCTTTGTTGTTATTTTGATGTTGTTCAACATATGTTTTATGTTAATTTGTTTCTAACATTTACATAAGAAACTCTCATGGGAACCAGTTAATTAAACAAAAATATTGAATCCTTAAGCACTTGATAATAAAATGATAAGAATCTTGGGTTTTATTCTGAATGGGGAATTAGCACAACATTACTAATCTGCTCCATTTCAGATCAATGCCCAATTTCTGAAGTGACCAATGCCAATTCATAGATTCCAAAGATCATCTTAATTTTGAATTTGACCCCTAATTACTAGCCCTGCAAAACTCTTGTTCTCAAACTGTTAGGCAAGCACAAATAATTTTCAACAATCATCTATATCAAAAGTGTTTACCATGTAGAAGTTGCAATGAACAATCAACTTATAGTTTTAGTGTAGACCTATAGCAGCCCTTTAGGAAAACCCTAGGTCACCTTTAAGTCACCTTCCTTGCCTTCATTCTTAGACTAAATTCAAGTTCTTTCATCCTCCCACAAGTCGTTGACTTTTTTTGACCTCTAAGCCTAAGCCTAGGGTGGAATGATCCCTCTATCTCCTAGCTATTCTATAAGTGAGCTTCAAACACAACCATTTCTCCAGGAAGTAATATAGACAAATGGAAACTCCCTCTCACCACTTCTTACAACTAGAGAGTCAAATCTACAAGTTGCAATTACACTTGTGTCATTCTTGTTGATCCTTCTGCTCCACCTGGAGTTGACTCTAGTCTCATTCCCCATAACCATTTCATATTCAACACATTTACTACATCTATCTGCTCAACATTTAAAGGAAAGAATGACCATCCCTTCACTTGAGTGTGAAAATGTAGTTTATATATAGCACAAAATTTTACAAAATTTTGGCTCAAAGAGTCCCTATATCTCCCTTTTCTTTTTGTGTGTGTGTGTGTATATATATATATATAGAGATATATATTGAATTCTTATTTTTAAGACAATAACAAAATAGCTAGAACACCATATTTTAAGAAAGACTTCTTCAAATAGCTGAAAAGTGGTGATACTACTAAGTTAAAGGGATCTGAATGGGTGTTACAACATTTTCAGCAGATTTAACATTGACAATTGTTATGGAATTTATTGTTACAACATCTATCGTTACAACATCCACTGTAATGGTCACTGTTTCAGTAGTTTCAATAGTAGCAGTTGTTATAGCATGAAATTTTACAGCATTTTCAACAGTGATGGTTGTTACAACATCAACTGTTACAACATTTCCAGTAGATTTAACATTGGCAGTTGTTGTGGCATCTGTTGTTACAACATCCTATGATAGCCCCACTCATAGTTCTCTCATAAAATGCATTGTAAATATTTTTTACAAATATGTGAATTAAGAAAAAAGGCACTGAGTCAAAGGGACACAGATTCCAAAGTTGGGGAGGAGGATTGCTTGCTTGAGATGTTGATGTTTTCTTGTGCAAAAAATCTAAAATGTTTGGGACAACCATTAAAAGTTGGTTAGTGCATGAATTAATGAATTAGTTCTTAAAATTGAATGAAATGCAAGGAAGGTACACAGGCCCATGCACTTGGGAACCTTCACAAGGAAAAGGGACAAGAAACCAAGAGGGGAACTGTGTAAAACAAGAAAGAAAGGACGAAGAAGTAAATGTGAGCCAGGAAAAGAATGCAAGGCATGGTATTCGAATTCATTTTGAAGGAGAGAGGAGACACAATTCGAGAAACAAAAAACAGATAAATCTAGTTCGATCAGCAGGCAGCACTGAACAAGAGAGAAGAGAAGGGGATTGAATCTCAGTTTCCCTGGAGGTTGTGGGTTGAACTACTAGTCTCTAGAGCCCTATAATATTTTGGGATTCCCTAGAGGTTGTGGGTTGAGACAAAGTCTCTTGAGGCTTGTAACAACATGGGTTCCCGGAGGTTATGGGTTGGGATATAATCTTTGGAGCCCTGTAACATCTTGGGTCCCCTGGATGTTGTGGGTTGAGATGGTAGGATTTGGAGCTCTGGACAACTTGGATAGCAAGCTAATCCTACAACAACATCAAAAGAAGACTTGATTAAAGACCTTGGTTATTGCATTACTATTATAGTGGATCTTGGACTCCCTAGAAAGGAGTGAATCACTGTGTATGCACTTGGGGTGAGGCAAGAACCTCTACACTCCTTGTGTTGAGAATATGGCAGTGTCAACTGGTGGGATTAAGGAAGAGGCACTCTAGATTCCCTGTTTCCATTTACAGTTGGTGTTCTAATCTCTTAAGCAAGCACCCCCCTCGGACTCTGGAATTTGGCTCGAGTGTGATAAATGAAAGTAAGTGTAGTTGTAGTTGTCTATGTTTGGGTGGAGAGTCCATGTCCCTAACTTAGTTGCCTTGAAAATTTAAAGATAATTATTCTTTTGTGTTGCTTAAATATTAATGAACTTATGATCCATTTCTAGTTGAAATTGTTTGGATTCTTCTGGGATTGTAACAACATTGGTAAAGTGATGAGCATGTGGATGTCTCTCTATGTAGAGAGAGATTTATAGTTATGATAAATAAATGCATACATAAACACATATGTCACACCTCTGAAATGAACAGTGTTGATAAACAAGTTGAACTAGTGTATGCACCTGCAATGGAATGAAGTGTTGTGTTAAATGCTCACTACTGTAGTTCATAACATAGACTCTATAGAAAAATGTGTAATGTTATATACAATAAACTAACTTGAGTCATGTTCCTGAACCGGAATCTTGTCTTGGGATAAATGCTCATTCATATTGACTAACAACGCATATGTAAGTAATACAAAGATGTCATGAAGCGCCACAAGCAACAGAAGGATCCATAAGGATATGGAATAAAAACTTGGAATATTGGGCACAAAGACCCTTTTTATTAACATAAAATAAGTACATAATGGTAGGGTTTGTACATTTACATGGATGTTCCTTCACTGGGCTATAAGCCCTTAAACCTATGCAAAGGGTGTTGAGTAAACGTTGGAAGGGTTATCCTCACTTTAATTGTAGGAATAGCCAAAACCCATGTAGGAAAGATTCGCCAGCCTTGCATTATCAACAACCTAGATATCTTTTAGTTGCATCAGGGTGTAGCTAGCTTAGCCTTGAAAGTTTTTGCATAGCGCCATGGAGTTGCTTATAGTCCTACTGATCAGGAGCTCAACATTTTCCAAAAATCAAAAGTGTCAGAATATTGATAAGCTTAGGTTTAGAATGAACATCTCGTCAATCTGAATCCAACAATGCAAACAAAACTCAAATACGAGCTCGTATGCGGAAGTTAGAGCAAGTCAAAGTTCATGGTTGACTTGATGACATGGCAGGATTGGATGACATGGAAAATCCCTTCAGCAAATGAGGCGGCTCCAAGTGGAAGGCCACCATTAGCCCCCTCATATCATATATTGGAGCAAGAGATAGATCGACGTTAAATAATCGGCCCCCGGCACAGAGCAAGTTGCGATGCGATGCGATCGCAATCACATAATGTTAAGAATCGGCCCCCGAAACAGTCAGGGTTGTGATGCGATATATTGCAATCGCATATCACACTCGGTACATGTCGATATATATAAATATATATAATATATATATATATATATATATATATATAGAGAGAGAGAGAGAGAGAGAGAGAGATATATATATATCTCTCTCTCTCTCTCTCTCTCTCTCTCTCTCTCTCTCTCTCTCTCTCTCTCTCTCTATATATATATATATATATATATATATATATATCTCTCTCTCTATATATATATATATGTATCTATATGTGTGTGTGTGTGTGTATGTCACCACCGATAATTCCGATTGCGATTTGCGATGGGGAACTTCCAGACCTGATATTGTTATATGCTATATTTTATAACCCTGGCAGGTCCGTTGCTATCACAGTGTATGGACTTTGATATCCGCCGAGGGAAAGTGTTGATTACGATAGGACTGTCGTATACAATGTTTTATGCATTGAGATTTATAATCCGGTGGGTTTGTGTTATCGCAAAACGCAAGTTGGGTTGATACACTGAAGGTTTAAGCACTAATTGTGATTGCGATGGGGTTCCCGGATGCGATATGTTATATGTTGTATTTAATAATCCCGGCGGGTCCACAGAGCGCCTGATGTAAGGGTCTGTACGCCAATGGACTTCGCCAATTACGATGTCTGATAGGGTTTCGGAACTGTAGCCTTTTCCATCGAACCACCACTCCGCATGTGACCACTCGGCCCTTAACCGCGAGATAGGCAGGAATGATGGAGGAACCGCTGATTTCAATGGAACTGCCAGTTTTAACTGCGGATAATGAATTTAACTGGAAGTAAGCCAGATTTGGAGGAGAAAATTGTGGAAAGACTGACAGAAGTCATAACTAAAGAAATTTCGATCAAATGGGATGCAAAAAGAGGCTAGATAGCCATTTTTGGACATTTGAACTCATTGGAATAGGTTTTAGGAGCAAATGATCACTTCTAGATAGGCTTTTTGTAAAGTGAAACCTATGGGTGCCCTGGTCAACTAGAGTGTTGATTTAGTTTATGGAGGAGTATGAAGGTGGAGATGACCTTGCAGGGGTCTTCCAGCCTCCATGTACTTTTTGAAGTAGCCATTACAGTAGTGTTGTAGATTTATTTATTCTTTGCTCTATATGTGTTTGGAGAAAGAGGTTTGTTTAAGTACTTCAAGTGGATTGTAGTATTGTTTATGCTCTTGGTAGTTGGAGTATGGGGCATTGATTTGAGAGCCCTTAGCTTGCTGATTGTTTCATGAGTAACTGTAGGTTGTCATATGTTTAAAGTGAGAGTTCTTTGCAGAAGAATGTTTCCTTGAAGGGGAAACTAACCACTCTTTTTGTCAACACACTTATGTACTCTTTACCATTGAAGAATTTTGAGCATAATGAGAAGGGGTCATGCCTTTAGAGATGATCCAAGGAGATGTATCCCAGGAGGGGTGAACTCCTTTATCAATGGCTGGTGTATTATTGTTTGATGCATGCTTCCATTCAGTGTTTTGGTTTCATGTTTTAAGTTTTCTTCATGAAACTAACTTAAGTAAAAACACATAAAATTCATGCTTTTACTTGCTATTTTGGAGTCAAACCTCAAGCACATTTTTATATTCTGATGAGGGGAATTAGCACAACATTACTAATCTATCCCAATTCAGATCAAGTTGGTAACAGAGCAATGGTCTGCTTTGTGCAAGGAGGAATAGACTGTTTTTTGCAAGTGAATGTGTTTTGAATCTCAATTGAGGAGAAGGTTTTAGAAAGGAGAGCAAGATTGTTACAATCTCTACCACCAAGTTCTACCTCAAATTACAGTAGAAGCTTCAAGCAAAGCATATCCCAAGGAGGAGAGCCTTAAATAATGTGAGAGGATGTGAAGGCTTTAAGAAAGGCTTTCTTAGATATGGTAGAAATGGTGAAAGTCCTCTATGAAGAGAGGAATACCAAATTACAAGGTGAAAGCTCTAGACCTCTAAGAGGAGAATGTTCTCCAAGGGAAGAAGGTAACAAGAATGGTGATAAACCACCATCTTCTCCATAATATTCATGTTTTTCTACAACTATTAGGCAAGATGCTAGTGTATAAAGTCCCTACGAGAAGGTAGATAGAAAATTTTGTATCTTTTGTCCACATGATGTGGAATATAAAGTTCTATCAACACCTAAATTCGAGGAGCTAAAAGAAGAGAACCAAATAGTCCAAGAGGACACATCCATAATCAAAAGGGAGTTCGAAAACATCTTTTTATGTCAATCAAAATATGAGGCAAATGGCAAGAATTTACATGATTCTTCCTTATGCGAAAGTGTTGATGTAAATTCATTTGCAGCCTTTGAAAAACATCGTAAAGGCACTGGATCCAAGCTCTTGACCAAGATGGGTTACAAGGGAGGAGGCCTTGGAGTAAACCATCAAGGCATTAAAAATCCAATTGTGGCCAAGGAGAGGCATAAATACGAAGGCTTAGGCTATGTTGCAAAAGAAGAGTGGTCTTCTAGCGATAGTTCATGGATATCGTGTTCCTTTTTCCGAAATAAAGGACACAAGGAGGCAAGATGTTGGGAGTTGCATCCATAAATGGTTCTCGCTTGGTTCCTCTAGCATAAGGAGGACTTGCAGTTCATAAGGTCTCCAAAGAGAGATGTAAAAGATGAAGAAGAAGGAAAGTCGAGTTCTTCTTGCCACGCAAGTTCCTCACGCAAGCAGCGTAAGCCAAAGGACAACAAACAGAGGTATAATCATTCTGTTAATTCGAATGTTGTTAATTTAAATGTTGTTCATGATGGAAAACAACATGCAGATTTGAATAACATGTTGAGGAAAATGTTTCCATGCACCTTTTTCCTTTCATCTAACCATTTTGTAGATAAGTGCGATAAAAGGAAAGCAATCATTAGGAAGATGTTTATGTCTACTGGAATTGAGACCAAAAGGATAAAATATCATCCAAGGATAAAGGCAAGTGAGCTGAGAGGAGCTCAAAAGAAATTTTGTACTCACTACAATATCAGTGGACATTAGGTTGAGAAGTGTTGGAAATTGTTTCCACAACTTCATCCTGGTAAGGGCAAGCACCAAAAGAGGAAGTGACAAAAGAAAAAGTGGCACAAGATGCGACCATCCCTAAAGCAACTTCAAAGAAGAGAAATTTCAAATAGATGGTTCATTCACCTAGTTGGGTAAGAAATGGGCGGACTATTTGTCCAACTAAAGTTTGTAAATTTTTGTTTTGCACTAGTTGCATATCCCCATAGTTGGGTAATTTGTAAAAGTGATGTTCATAAATAATTCACTTATATGCAACAGTGTTTTCTTTAAGCATTACAATGCTAGTTTGGCTTGTTGATAGTTAATTTGAATGGAGAAATTTGGGAGTCAAGTGTATTCCATTTTGTAAAATGAATTTCTACTTGTAGTTTGAATCAAGCATTTTAAAATTGTTGTATGAGTAGTTGCAGCACATTTAGTATGTTCCAAATGTGTGTAGAACTTAAGTTATACAAGTATTCACTACGTGAAGCTTGTTTGGGTTCATTTGAAAAGTCTTTTAGGATCTTATCCTTGATAAGTAGTTTGCAGATAAGCAATTCCAAGGTGCTCATCTTCTTGGAATTCTTCTTGGGAAGGATTTTGTTGTGGATGGCCATAGTGACATGGACGGGTGTCGGCTCATCCTCTATGGCTCCGAAGAAAAAGAGTGAAGAAGGAAGGATGACCTATAGGACACTTGTGGTGTAGACAAAGTACAAAGCAGTTGCAGATTATTTAATGCTTTTGGCAACCAAAAGTTTTTCAATGGGGAACAGTGATCAGGAGCTCAAAATTTGCCTAAAATTAAAGTGTTGGAATATTGATAAGCTTAGCTTCAAATTGAAGATCTTGTCATTCTGAATCCAACAGTGTGAACGGAACTCAAGTCCGAGCTCATATGCATAAGTTAGAGCAAGTCAAAGTTCAAAGTTGAATTGGTGACATGGCTGGATTGGATGACATGGCAAAGCCCTTCAACGAATGAGGAGGCACCAAGTGGCAGGCCACCATTGGCCCCTACATATCACATACCGGAGCAAAATATAGGTCGTCATTAAATAATCGACCCCTAGTGTAGAGCAGGTTGCGATGTGATGCGATCGCAATCACATATCGCATAATGTTAAGAATCAGCCCCCGACACAGTCAGGGTTGCAATGCGATATATCACAATCGCATATCGCACCCGATACTCGTCGATATATATATATATATATATATATATATATATATATAGATATATATATATATATGTCATTGTCAATAACACCGATTGAGATTTATGATGGGGAACTTCTGGACCCGATATTGTTATACGCTGTATTTTATAACCCCGATGGGTCCGTTGCTATCGCAGTGTATGGACTTTGATATCCGCCGAGGGAAAGTGTCGATTGCAATAGGACTGTTGATGTGATGTTTTTATGCATTGAGATTTATAATCTCAATGGGTCCATGTTATCGTAGAACACAAGTTGGGTTGATACGCAGAAGGTTTAAGCATCGGTTGCAATTGCAATGGGGTTCCTGGATGCGATATGTTATATGTTGTATTTAATAATCCCAGCGGGTCCGCAGAGCGCCTGATGTAAGGCTCTGTATGCCGATGGACTTCGCTGATTGCGATATCCGATAGGGCTGTAGAACCGTAGCCTTTTCTGTTGGACCACCACTCCGCATATGACCACATGACCCTTAACTGTGAGATAGACGAGAATGATGGCGAAACCGCTGATTTCGGCAGAACTGCCAGTTGTAACTGTAGATAATGAATTTAACTGGAAGTAAACCAAATTTGGAGGAGAAAATTGTAGAAAGACTGATAGAAGTCATAACGAAGGCAATTTTCAACCAAATGGGATGCAAAAAGAGGCTAGATTGTCATTTTCAAACATTTTGAACTCATTGGAATAGGTTTCAGGAGCAAAGGAGCACTTTAGGATAGGCTTTTTGAAAAGTGAAGCCTATGGGTGCCCTGGTCAACCATATTGTTGATTCAATTTATGGAGGAGTATGAAGATGGAGATAACCTTGCAAGGGTCTTCCAGCCTCCATGTACTTTCTAAAGCAGCCATTACAGCAGTGTTGTAGATTTATTTATTCTTTGCTCTATATGTGTTTGGAGAAAGAGACTTATTTAAGTACTTCAAGTGGATTGTAGTATTGTTTATGCTCTTAGTAGTTGGAGTATGAGGTCTTGATTTGAGATCCCTTAGCTTGTTGATTGTTTCATGACTAACTGTAGGTTGGCATATGTTTAGAGTGAGAGTTCTTTGCAGAAGAATGTTTCCTTGAAGGGGAAACTAGCCACTCTTTTTGTCAGCACACTTATGTACTCTTTACCATTGAATAATTTTGAGCATAATGAGAAGGGTTCATGCCTTTAGAGCTGATCCAGGGAGATGTAGCCCAGGATGGGTGAACTCTTTTATCAATGGCTGGTGTATTACTGTTTGATGCATGCTTCCATTCAATGTTTTGGTTTCATGTTTTAAGTTTTCTTCATGAAACTAACTTAAGTAAAAACACATAAAATTCATGCTTTTACTTATTATTTTGGAGTCAAAACTCAAGCACATTTGTATATTTTGATGAGGGGAATTAACACAACATTACTAATCTATCCCAATTCATATCACCTACTTTTAATCATGGAACCATTAGTGTGTGTTAGGCGAGGTGGAGATGTTTCAAGAGTTCACACCAAACCTGTGGTAGGTAAGGGCCGCAGGAGCGCCTACATCGTTATGCTTGGGATTCCTTGTTTGAGAAAGGGGAATGCAGAAGGGCTAGGAACTCCTTAGAGTTGGATTGGATCAATCTCGAGAGGGGTAGCACCATAGGGAACTTTAATAAGCCATCGATGTCGACACTGAGTATTGACATTAATCTGAAGGTCTACAAGACCTCTGAAACAGAGCCATGCTCAAAATAACCAGCTCAGGGAAATTATGGTTGGGTCAAAACTTTCTCTTATGATAGTCATAAAGACCCCGTCTGATGTATTTCTTAATGCAGGGTCAAGATGCCTTAGTTGAGTCATGGTAGATATTGAAGGCAAGCTTGACGTGGCGCAGGAGGGAAACTCTTAAATGTATAACAAAAATTTGGCAAAAAATTATCCTTGAATTGATCTTAAACCTAGCCGTGGAGACTCTTCATTGGCGCGGCCTATTTTTTCCTTTAACATAGTTGGATGAGGAAGCGACGGCGTGGCCCGGAGGTACAAACCCAGAAGATTACCCCAGTGGATTAGGTGGCACAACTATTGGATCGATCAGGATGAGCTAGCTGACACACCAACTCAGAAATCCTACGATTTGTGAGAAGTGGACCTTCTTGACAGGTCGAACCGTTAAGCTTACCCTAGAAATTTTCAAGGGCGTAAGTGAAAGAGAGTCGAGGTAAAGCATCAAGATAGAATACATTGGTGAAGACGTGTCCCAGAGGGACCCCACCCAGTTTATTTGAAAGGAACGGTTAGAAGAGGCTACAGCATAAAATGTCGGCATGATGCAAGTGAGATGATGTGCACCAGGAAGTTAAGTCAATGGCTGGAAGGCTGGCCCACCTAACTAGTCAGCCCAACTAGCTCACCCTAGAATATTAAAGTGAAAAGTTAAATGTAAGCATTGGGAGGTGATTAGTAGGATGACACAGACACGACCTTGTGGGGAGGTTCGTCCACCTGGTTGCTTCCCCATTGGTAGAGAGAAGCCCCTTTTTACACATAAGCCCGACGATAAAGCCCGATGGTTATCAAAGGGTTGCGCTTAGGAATCATTGGGACAGGGTAAGCGAGGTGGCGTGTCCAGTGGGACCCACCCGGGAGGTATAAGGGTGTTATGTCTAAAGGCAACAGGAAGATGCGGTGAGCAGAGGTTGTTTCATTCGGCAAGCCCCGATATATATATATATATAAGCATGTAGAGTAACAACTCTAGTTGTGACACCCTTATAATGAGTTGGGAAGCCAAGTAGAGTACAGAGGAAAAAAATATGTTTTACCCCATTCCTCTAACAATATTTGAGGGGTTGAGTGATGTTACATATTTGTTGTTACAACATTTGCTTCTTAATTCATTGTTACCTATGTTTTTGCTTCTCAATTTGTTTTCTTGATCCCTCAAGCATTGGCGTAGTGTTGGGTGGCAAAAAAACCTCTTTGGTTACCCACTTTAAAGCAAGATGAAATGGATTTATACCTGCTCAATTGTTACAACATCTGTTGTAATGGTCATTGTTTCGGTAGTGTCAATAGTAGCAGTTGTTATAGCATCAACTTTTACAGCAGTTTCAACATTTTCAACTATAATGGGTGTTACATCATCAGTAGCTACAACATTTTCAACATATTTAACATTGACATGTTGTTATGGTATTTGTTGTTGCAACATCCGTTATTACGACATCTGCTTCTAAATCCATTGTTACCTATGTTTGTGCTTCTCAATTTATTTTCTTGATCCCCAAGTGCCGGTGTAGTGTTGGGTGGCAAAACCACCTCTTTGGATGCTCACTTTCAAGCTTTTACAAGCAAGATGAAATGTCTTGTTGTTACAACATCTGTTGTTGCAACATTTGTTATGGCATTTGTTGTTACAACATTTGCTTCTTAATTCATTGTTACCTATGTTTGTGCTTCTCAATTTATTTTCTTGATCCCCCAAGTGTTGGTGTAGTGTTGGGTGGCAGAAACACCTCTTTAGTAGCCAAATTTCAAGCTTTGAAAGGAAATATGAAATGGATTTCTACCCCCTCTATGGTTACAGAATCTATTGTTACAACATTCGTTGTTATAGAACTTGTCGTTACATCATCTGTTGTAATGGTCAGTGTTTCAGTAATTTCAATAGTAACAGTTGTTATAGCACCAACTTTTACAGCAGTTTCGACATTTTCAACAATAATGGGTGTTACAACATTTTCAGCAGATTTAACATTAACATGTTTTTATGGCATCTGTGTTACAACATTTTCTTCTCAATCCATTTTTACCTATGTTTGTGCTTCTCGATTTGTTTTCTTGATCTCCCAAGTGTTGGTGTAGTGTTGGGTGGTAGAAACACCTCTTTGGTTACCCACTTTCAATCTTTGACAAGCAATATGAAATGGCTTGTTGTTACAACATCCGTTGTTACAACATTTGCTTCTCAATCCGTTGTTACCTATGTTTGTGCTTCTCAATTTGTTTTCTTGATCCCCCAAGTGTTGGTGTAGTGATGGGTGGCAGACACACCTCTTTGGATACCCAATTTCAAGCTTTGGCAAGAAAGATGAGATGACTTTATACCTCCTCTATTGTTACAACATTTGTTATTACATCATCAGTTGTAATGGTTAGTGTTTCAGTAGTTTCAATAGTAGCAGTTGTTATAACATCAAATTTTACAGCATTTTCAACAGTAATGGGTGTTACAATATTAGTTGTTATATCATTTTTAGTAGATTTCACATTGACATGAAATTATGGAATTTGTTGTTACAACATCTGCTTCTCAATCAACTATTTCCAATTTTTGTGCTTATCAATTTGTTTTCTTGATCACCCAAGTGTTGGTGTAGTGTTGGGTGGCAGAAACACCTCTTTGGCTACCCACTTTCAAGCTTTTATAAGCAAGATGAAATGGCTTGTTGTTACAACATTCGTTGTTACAACATCTTCTTCTCAATCCGTTGTTACCTATGTTTGTGCTTCTCAATTTGCTTTCTTGATCCCCCAAGTGTTGGTGTAGTGTTGGGTGGTAGAAACACCTTTTTGGCTGCCCACTTTCAAGCCTTGACAAGTAAGATGAAATATGATATGATATAATATGATTATTGTTTCATTTCATGTGTTGTAATATTAGATATATAATAGAGAAATTAATTATTGCATTAAATAAATAATAAGTTTTGACTCTAAATGTTTGTTTTTTGTAGAACAAGGATCTTCCAGAAGATCTTAATGATCCTCATCACATCCAGATCACATTGGGTCTGATGTTGAGATGGAAGATGATGCTCATGATGACATAGATACATATGACAACAAGGCTAATTCCAATACAGATGATGATGATGATGACGATCATGATCACGATGGTGTTGATGATCATGATGTAGTTGTTGGTAGCAGTTACTGACATTCATGATCATATAGACTGCATCATGGATTGTTTTTTATATATTGTTATGATGTCAATTTTCATGGTTACTATCATATGTATCCTTTTCACGGCCTCCTGTACCATATTTTTGACATGTATCATTTTGACTTATATCATTTGGACATGATGTATCATATTGACTTGTATCATTTTGTCTTGCATAATTTATCATTTTTATTTATATCATTTGTATATTATGTATCATTTTGACTTATGTCGATTGTTGGACATGTATCATTTTCACATGTTATTGATCTACTAGTATATGTGAATTTTACTTGTTTTAGTTATATATGATGATGATCTTATCAATATTAACTTGTAAATTTTTATATATTGAAAGTGGTTGATGATTTGGATGCATATTTATTATGTATGATGGTTTTGATTTACTGCTCATGATGGATGTTGTCAAATTCACTTAAATTATAGATATTTGACTCACTTGTTTTAATTATAAATGATGATCATGTCACAATAATTATCTTGTTATTTTATATTTAATAGATTTTGTAGATTCTATTTTTATGGAGATTTAATAAGTATAATGATGTTTTTAATTTGTATGGATGTTTTTTCCATAAAAATTCTTTATAAATGTTATCCTATAAAATATTTCAAATGCATTCCTATGACTCGTTGTATAATCATATAACTTATTTAAGAGACATAATATATTTAACTAATTAAATTGAAATAAAACATATTAATTTAACTATATGCAAAATAATAATCATTTTTAGAAGCAAGAAAAGAAGCAACAATGGAATCCACACTATAAGAAAAAAGGGAAGCAAAACAAAAATAAAAATTGGAAGCAAAATTGGAAGCCAACTTGGAAGCAAGTTCTGGCGCTATACCTGGCACTATTTCGGACCCTTAGAAGAAAAAAAGGAAGCAACAATGGAAGCCAAATTGGAGGCAAAATTGAAAGAAAAACTAGAAGAAAATCATGGTGCAATTTTTGTCATTATTTCAGGCACAATTTCTAGTGAAATCTGTGGTGCTATTGTCGATGCTATTTCCAACTCCATTGTCGATGTTATTTCTAGTGCAATTTTTGGCATTGTTTTCATTGATATTCCTGGCGCTATTTCTGGTGTTATTGTCGATGCTATTGCCGGTGTTATTTTCTGTGCTATTACAGTGCCATTTTCAGCGCCATTGCCGATGCTATTGCTAGCGCAATTTTTGACATTGTTGTCATTGATATTTCTGGCGCTACTTCCGGTGTTATTGTCAGCACTATTTCCAATGTTGTTGTTGGCGGTATTACAGTGCTATTCTTGATGCTATTTCCAACGCCATTTCCATTGATAATTCTAGTGATATTGTCGGCACTATTGCCATTGATATTTCTAGTGCTATTACTCATGTTATTTCCATGTTGTTTTCGATGCTATTGTAGTGCTATTTTCAATGTTATTTCCGTTGATATTTCCGGTGATTTTGTCGTCGCTATTTCTGATGTTATTTTCGTTGTTATTGACGGTGTTATTTTCAGCATTATTGCTAGTGATATTTTTCCAACGCTATTCTAGGCATTATTTCCGACGTTATTTCTGGCATAATTTTGGGTGCTAAATTTTGCGTTATGATAAACATACTTAATTGCGCCCACTTTTTCACCGAACAAGGTGTCCAATTCGTGGATTGAAATAGACTAAATTTTGGTGCCATTTTAGGCAATTTTTACCTGTTTTGTTGCAGTTTAGTGACCACGCTTGTGAATTTTGTAACATTCAATAGCTCTATATCTTCTATTAGAATCCTTTGACTCATAAGAGGGCTATTCAAACTAGATGTTCCTCCTTTTACCTTTTTCTTCTTATCTTGAGTAACAAATGCAGTGGGCTCTTCTTCTCCATTATGAATTCTCCCTCTTGAAATCATCCTAGATTCTTCTTGAGTGATATTTCCAACAAATTCATCAAATGAAAAAAAAACATTGTTATTGATTTTGGTGGTAATGAAGGTTTCCAAAATAGGATGGAGACCTCTAAGGGTTACCACCATCAAGTCCCTGTCAGACACCCCCAAATCTCTGTATTGATCTCTAAAACGAGATATCCTCATAATGTAAGATTGAACAGTCTCTCCTTTATTCATCTTCACGTCTTTTAGTTGAAATTTCAAGGTGATGATTTCATTCAAATTGTTGACTTCACACATGCCAACTAGCTTATCATACATGTCTTTAGACTTTTTCAAATTTCCAACATAGGCAAGTAAATGATCTTATAAACCATCAACTATAATGTTCTTTACTTTTAACTCACCTTTCTTATACATGTTCTTGGTAGTTGTAGGAACACTTTCCAAGGGCTCAGGAACCTTTCCTTGAATGTATTCCAAAACATCATTTTCCTCCGATATGATTTCCAACCTAATCTTCCATGCAACAAAATTAGATGAGTCACCCAACTTCTCATTTTCCTTGAAGTAAGAGGTAGACATCTTGACTTGATTAGATAGGATCCTTCAACTTTATCAATATGATTTCTTCAACTCTTTGTCTCCTTTAGGATTTATCCTTCACCCTATCTCCGATACCATGTTATTTTTTACATTGCTTTATGTTGTATCAATTACTTTAACGCAATGCAATTCTCCAATTAGCAATATTTTCAACAATAATTAATTATTGTTTTCATCAACAGTAATTGAAGATAGAATGGTAAATGCGATGAAAAATAGGAGAGAATCATTACATAAACAAGAGACATCAGTTTGGTAAAAGACGAGGGAAAAACCCCACAAGGGGGAAAACCCTTTGTAATTCTTCTTCTATTAGATTGTCATAAAATGTTCAATAGAGAGTACAATGACCAGTGTCCATAAAAAAGAGTCAAATTCAAAGCTTTGACTATAAACCAAGTCAACCAACCATAAATACAATATACCATTGATGAAAAGTCAAATATGGTCAACTATCATAAATCTATAATTTTGTCCAATTCAACAACAATCAAAGTGTGCCCTAACTAGTCAAAGTCAATGGTCAAATCTGTCCTTTAGTAGCTCATTCGATAGCCCATAATCTCAAACTTAATTTATGGTCAAAGTTAGCCCAAAATATTCAACAAAATTCCACTAAAACTCGATCAAAGGAGAGAGACATTTTTGCGGTCAAAACTACAATGCCTTATGGTCAAAGTTTGCGGCCAATGTTGGTCAAACTAACCAGAAAATCTTAGTTCTTGTGCCAGTCAACTAGGCTTCAAAATATCAAATTTTCCCCAACCAAAGAAAGTTAAAACATGAATTCAAACTCAGCCAAATAGTGGTCAAACCCTTCAGCTAAAAAAGTCAATGCATAAAAGTCAAACTAACCTCCAAGAACCTCGCACGTGTGAAGAACAGTTACCTCAAACTTGTATGAACCAATCAAAGCAAGAGAGAGAAGAATAATGTGTTGATGTGGTGTCCAAATGAGCTTGATATCACTTGTATTTATATGTGTTTGAGAAAGGCTAATTTTTCCTTAGGCCAACCTTCACGATTTTGACATTGTGGGCTTCACTTCAAAAATACACTTTCCCTTATCCAAATCCAATGCTTCAAAGGTCAAAATTTGTCCTCTTAGAAAGAGGAATTTAGTCCCATAATTAGAATTTTTCACTAAGTTGTCAAATTAAAAACTTCTCGTGCCCTGCGGAACTATATCTCTATGCACAAGCTTCATTTCTCTGCAGTTCACTCTCTCTAACCTTCCAACAATTATTGCATCCAAAAACCACTGAATATTAAAACAACACTTAGTTGCTCTGATCCTTTAGTTTCCATAGTAAATTGTATCACTCGTGGAGGTAATATCCCATGGGACCTATTGTAGCCCGTTTTTCACTGTGTTTTAAATTTGTGAAAAAGAAAAAAAATAAAAATAAATATACATACACACACAAAGATATATATATATATTTCAAAAGAAAAAATAAAGAAAAGAAATCAAAGTCTAGAATAAGTATTAAGATTCTGATTTTATGAAGGGTGGATTAACATTAACATTGAGGATGATGCAACATTAATTCTGGTGGGGCCCTGTCTAAGTTGTTTTAAAACATATATATATTACATTTATTAAACAACAAGCAAATTCGTTGGGCACAGTTAATTGTCATGTCGGGACCCCCTGGTGGCTCCAACCCGACACCATAATTAGCCCAATGGTTATGCCCATGGGTGCCTCCGTAGCGCATCCAAAAAATCGACAGTTGACTATCAATCGAAAGTTGATATCGTATGCGGGATCACCACCAGTGGGTTTTCCCCGTCTCAATACGTGCCCTCGTAACTCTGCAGCAACCGAGCGCAATCTAACAGATTGGTCCTCTATGTCATCATCATGTCGTTGCCATGTTACCCTGTCACATCGTCACGTCTTGTCCACCATGTCATTCATCTCGTACACGTCACTTCTCCATTTATGTTTTCCCTCCCATTTTACGTTTTCCCATAAACTTCGTTTTATCCTCATTTCTCCATTTGTCATTCTCAATTCCCCGTATCTGTAACAAATTGCAGTCATTGTCCTACTTAAATTCGAAGTCATTATCACTAGCCATCCATTAACCAGATATTTATACATCATCTACAACTGTTAAAGTCTTTAGAATGTCGAAGAAAGTTGTTATGACGTGTTCTTCTACCCACATTCCTCTCATGGACACCAAGAGGGATGTTTTTGATCCAATTTGCTCCCTAAATTTAGTGGAACTTCGTCAACATATTTTAGCCAACCAAAAAGAGTCTCCTATGTATGTTCTAGTCGTAAAGTCTGGTATTTTTGCTGCAATAATTCCCCAAAATTATGTCTTCCCTGAATTTATTTACTGGTTATTCTTTGCTCTTTACCCTCAGAAGTGCTTTGTGATGAATGCATTAGGTGAAAACATTTTTCAGATGTCTGCTCTTTTAATTCAGCAAGCATTGGTCTTTCCACCTTCAAATCCTCATACCAAATTATCAGAAGAAACATTGTTATCAGCTTTTCAAAAAAAAAAACTGGGAAGTATTATGCCCAGATGACCTTTCTAATGCCTACAGGACAACAATTACCTATAGAGTCTACTCAGTTTTCTCTTGAAACTTTTGTTGAAGATGTAAGACCAATTTTGCAAATAATTGCCAAGGTTTTGGGAAGGGAAGACACAATTGTTATTGACCGATACATTTTGGGGATGTTTAATTTAATGTTGCAACCTAAGACTGTACTTGATATGCTTGCCTATTCAAAAAAACTGGTTAATTCTCAGTTGTCAGACCTTGACCTTACTAGTTGTTTTAGATTTCCTTCATTAGTGACTTATATTTTCTTGTACACTGATGTGGAGAGATTCATGCATTCGGGTCTTAATATAATGGATGTACATAAAAAGAGGCAATTAATGGTGAATTGGATAGATTCCTTACGAATCCATGCCATTTATGAAGGATTTATATACTTCACTACTTCTTTAATGTCAGTTGCTTACTCCATTATAAATTGTTCTCCTCCACCTTGTATTTTTCCAAAGGCCCAATCTCTTCTTCTGCTTAGCAAATATGTTAACGTGGGTGATTGGTTCTAGTTTGAAGACTATGCTGAGATCAGACTATATGGAGTAGAGGTTGCCCCTTATATACTTCCCACATTTGTACCTATGAGAATATTTTCTTTGAAATTTATCAGACAAAGTTTAAATGTTGATCAGATTAATTTTGTACCAACAAAAAAGGAGCATTTATTCAAATTGCCAAAAACTATTAAGCCTTTTATTGTGAACAATAGACAAGACATGGAAAAAGTGGATAAGATTCTTGAAGGCATGCAGTTACAGCTAGGTGAAAAATGGTCATATGATCCCCATTATATTATTTCTAAAAGAAGAGTCGAAAAATCATATGCTCCATATACACATGAACCTCGACCTGATGTAGGAAAATTGGAAAATGGTGGTAAGACATGAGCACAAGGAGGAATAGAGATTGAAACTCCACATCCTACTGAAAAAGGTCTAAAAAGAGGTAGTGAAGAAATAATTGATTTGGAAGGTGAAACAGATCAAAATTTTAAAAGGCCAAGGTTGTCTAAGATAGAAAAGGAGCCTGAGTCTCTATTTGGAATCTCCTCAGCTGCAATGGGTTTTCAGTTGCAATTGGGAGAAGCCATTTGTACACCTTCTTCCCCTGTGCCTGAAGAAACTTCTCATAGTGTTGTTCCTGTTATGAAACAATTGTACAGTCAAATTGAAGAAAGAAATCAGAGGGTAAAGGAAAGTATTGAATCTCAACTTGAAGCACAATCTATTTCTGAATGTCACACCAACCTATTGTCTACCACGGATCTTGAAAGAAATCAACTGAAGTTGTTTTTCTCTCATCCTTCTGCATTGAATGTTTCATCATCATCAGATTTTAAAACTGTCAACTTGATTATGGATGCAAGATAAATTCTGTTGCCTGACAAGATTAATTTGCACAGGCAAACTGGAGAATTAATTTACAGTGACTTAAGCAAAACATCCCTGCCTTCAAGTAAGGCGGAAGATTTACTAGGAAAGGTTGTAAATCAGCTAAAATTGGAAAATGAAAATTCCAGAGCCTAGTTCACCCAGAATGAAGAGTTAAAGAAGTTTATTGTAAAAATTTGTGTAAATCCTAAAGACAGAACTGTTGTACAAAAACTCTTGCAAGGGGCAAAGACCAAAATTCAGGTGTTGAGGAAAAAGTTAAAATCACCCTCTATGGAGCATGTCATGACCCCAGAAATAGCTCAGGTGGAGAAAGAAAAAGAAATTTTAACAAACGAACTTTTGCAGAGAAATAATTAAATTGCTTCCCTCAAAGAGATGAGTTCTAGTTTGCAACATAAACTAAATACACATGTATGTATTATTTTAGTACAACCTGATTCTGATGACCCTATAGAGAAGCTGACTAGAGTAATGACTGAATTGAAGATATTAGAGGATGAGATGAAGAAGATGAAAATAAATCTAGATGATACAAAGAAGATCTTGAAGATAACAGAGAGGGAGTTAGCCATGGCCAAAGATACTGCCTCAAAGTATCAAAATGATTACCAAATTGCTTCTCATGAAATTAAAGAATTGAAGGAGAAAGTGAAAGGAAATATGTCCCTCATTCAAGCCAGGGAGATTATTTGGAATGATATTATTAATACAATGAATAATGTTTGGGAATTTATGTCAATTGTAGCAGAGGAGAAAGCCATTGTTAGATATTTGGAAAGCATAATTACTACTAGTAAATAAAAGCTCCAACAACGTGCACAATTTTCCAAAAAGATAATTGATTTCCTTAATTCTAAGTCATCACAAGAATTAAGAGAGATACAGATTGAGGACAGAACATAATTGGTGTTGAAGATAAACAAAATGGTTTTTAAGAATTTATATAGAAAGACAGTTGAGACAAAGTTGGGAGAAATTAAATAATCTATTTTTAAGTTCAACATCAACTTTGATAAAAGAACCAGAGTAGGATTTCTTCATGCTGGGATCAAAAGGGAGATCTGCTTCCCTAGGAGATTTATGAAACCTTGCTAGTAGAAGTGAAAAGAAAGATTGGCACCTCTCATGAAAAAGCAACAATTCTAAAAGGAGAAAGAACTCTGTTGACTGAGGAGCCAAATTATAGTAGAATCACCAATTTCATAATGGTTCACACAACGTTTGTTAAAAGTCGGAGTTCACATGTGACCGTGTGGAAGAAACACAAAGAGTGGATGTCTCCCACATCAACAACAACAGAACTTGGACCTTCTACTGCACCAGAATCTTAAATTACTCAATGAGGAAAAGCCACCTGTTATTTGATCAGAAATTTTCAAAATATATTTGTAAAATGAGGTAATTTTGTTTTTATTTTATCATAGATGAAGTCCTTCGAAGGAAAAAATAGTTTAAAACAGTTCAAGTAGTTAGTAGTTTTGACAATTGACAGTTCCATAATTGTCTTCATTGTAATTATCATATAAAAGGTAATTTTGAGGAACGAGGAAGGGTTCTAGGTTTTTGGACTTCAGAAGAAAAAATTTCATGTGTAATGTTTTTATCTTCTTGGGGATTTGAATAAATATTTCGAAGTGATTCTAGATAGATTTTGAATGTGACATATATTTTCTCATATCTGTAAAATCATTTAATGTTGTTCTTCTATGGGAAAGAGTAATGAAGCAGTCGATCTTTAATGATATAGTGTCATTGAAATTACAGTATCTGTAAGTTAAATAACCTTAATATGCACTCCTCTTTTATGTATTTCCATTCATCTCTCTTCCATAATTCTACTAAAGTTTAAAACAAGAGATTTTGCCACAGGTAGCCTATTGTTTAAAACTTTCTTAAAAATAATTTTTATTCATTGTACTACAACTTAAAATCATATTCATTATCAAAAAGGACACTTTGAAGGTGTTTGATTCCAAGAAGATTTTATAGTATTTACCTATAAAAAAATACTTTTGAAGTTTCACAATGGAACAACAAATCAAGAAATTCATCATTCTAGACAAATTTCTTTGGCATTGGCCTCTACTCACCCAAGCTTGTGTCCTAAGGTACAACATTTTTTGGCACCGTTGCCGGGGAACAGAGAATGAAGTCATTTTTCCATGGGTTTTCTTTTATATGTCATTTCTTTGTTTGGTGGGAAAAGAAAGTGTTTAGGCTGAGTTTTCTCACCAAGAAAAGAAGTCATGGCTCCCAGAAGGCCTCACACAAGGTCTGATACCTCACAGCAAAAGGCTCTTGTCCTTTCTAATCTAGAAAAAATAGTTTCTCGAAGGATTTGGAAAGAAAAATCTCCAGTAACTCCAAGTCCTACCCTATCAGCTCCTAGTACCAATTCTGTCTCACAGTATCCCATAATTTATCATTCAGAAGAAGTTGTTAGAAACTTAGATTTTTCTCAAGAAAGATTGTTCCCTCCTCAGAGTACCTTTCCAAAACCCACTCTTGAAGAAGAGTCATTTGAGCCTGTTTCATTTTCCTTCCCATAAATTGAATAAATTAAAATAGTTGATTTGTCAGTTTCACATCAGATTGTCTTTGTTATTTCTTATCCAATTCCTATATTTGTTATTCCACCTCAACCTTTCGTATTACAGGTAGGAATTTCTTATGTTCCTTTTCAAAATCAAAGCATGGTGTGTTAGGCCCCTATACTACTAGTGTAACCCCTTATTGTTATTAGTACAACCCACTTATTATATTGATGTACCCATGTAGTGCCCATATTGTTACTATTGTGCCCCATAGAAGCCCACTATTGTTATTATTGTGCCCTTACATTATTATTGTTATGTCGGCTCTGATTATATTATGACCCCTTAGACTCCTATATATAGAAAGGAGGTATTTTCATTTGTATCATCGAATAATTGCTCATTTGTGTAGTGTAAACGAGGTTTCCCCCTCGAAGAGGCTGAATTCTAAAGCGTTGATCTCTCTTTTCTATCTTTTTGTGAGCTGGTTTCATAACATTTGGTATCAGAGCTTTGGATTCTAGGATTTCGCTGCTCCAAACAGGTCATCATGGCATTTTCGCTATAACTTTTTTCTGCGATGTTTCAGAAGTTACAAAAAAACCCCATTTGAGAAGAAATCACGCTGAACCTCGGGTCCGAATTTCAGAGCTTTTCGCGCTATATTTGCGGAGATATGATCTGTGGAAGTTGGTCTTTTTGTAGACTCCTGAATTACATTCCAAACAGGTGACCTGGGGAAAATCGTCATAACTTTCTCTCTGAGGATCAGATTGAAATTTCGTAAGAAGGTACAAAAAGAGGACGGATTGTAGTTTCTTGTATGCATTTTTCAGATCCAAAGGTTGAAACAGTGACTCGTGGCACGTCGTACAAGTTCGCTCTACTGAACTAGTCTATAATCAAGTCACTGTGGGAGATTTCGCATAACTCTTCCTTGGAGAATCCAATTTGGGTCAGACTTGTGGCATTGGAAAGAGCACACAGAGGGATACTACAGGTTGCAATTTCAGAACTTAAAGATCCAAAAGTACAGAGTTACAGTCGTTTCAAGATCAAGCTCCTAAAATCAAGAAAAAGCAAGATGAGGAAGTTTGATGGCAAGGATCCGGTAAATTGGATACTTCAGATGGAGCAATATTTTGACCTACATGGTGTACCACTGTTACAAAAGGTATGTATTTCATCTTCATATTTAGAACCGGATCAATTTTTATGGTATGAAGGGCTTTGTTCTCGTAAAAAACTTGTTACGTGGTCAATTTTCACGGAGGAAATGATAGCACATTATGAGGATACAAAGAGCAACACCTTCTTTAGAGCAACACCACAACAATTGGAAAGAGTAAAAGGGCTTTCTGACATAGTGGAAAGAAAAATTATGGAAACCAAGAAGCATACCCCTCACAACTATAAAGGTGGAAGTGTTGTTTCTCCTAGCCTTCCACAACCTACAAGGGTTACATCACAACAATTGGAAGAAAAGAGAGAAAAAGGGTTTTGTTACAATTGTGATAGCAAATGCACTAAAGGTCATAAGTGTGCTGAGAGGAAATTATTTTACATAGAATATGAAGAGGAGGAAGAAAAGGATCAAGAAACATCAAAAGAAGAAGATATACGCCAGGACCCCACCCCAAAGAAAGAAGAAATGAATCAGACTATATCTTGTAAGGCATTGGCAAGAATTACCAATCCTCAAACTCTCAAGATAGAAGGACATATCAAGAAGAAAAAGGTGCAAAAAGTGAAAGATCACATTGAGAAAGAAGAAATGAACCCAACCATATCTTGTAATTCATTGGTCGAAATTACCACTCCTCAAACTATCAAGATATAAGGACATATCAAGAAGAAAAAGGTGAAAGAAGTGAAAGATAACATCGAGAAAGAAGAAATGAATCCAACCATATCTTGTAATTCATTGGTCGAAATTACCACTCCTCAAACTATCAAGATAGAAGGACATATCAAGAAGAAAAATGTTCAAGAAGTGAAAGACCACATCGAGCAACAAGAAATGAATCTGACCATATCTTGTAAAGGATTGGAAGAAATTACCACTCCTCTAAATCTAGAGATAGAAGGATATATCAAGAAGAAAAAGGTTCAAGCAGAGAAAGATCACATCGAGCATCAACAACAAGTTCTCCAACTTTTAAAGGATAACGCCACTTCAGTGCAAAATCAAACGAAACAACAGGTAGATCAACATTGTAGTGAAAAATGTTTTGATGTAGGTGATTGGGTATTTTTACTGCTACATCTCAAGCAAGCTATTTATGAGAAGGAAATGTTGGAAATACTACATGCACTTAAAAAATGGCGACCTTACCGAATGGGAAGACTCTTCAAGGATGAGGATGTGGAAGCATTGTTTTGTACTATTTCTATTATCCAACCAGATTGGATAAACGAAGCAAGGGATGAATGGAAGAAGGACGAAGAAGTATGGCCACTTATTCAAAAGTTGCAAAAGATCCCAATTCAAACAATATTGCCAGAAATTGAAGAGGAAGGAAAAATCATATTGGAACCTGGAGCAGTCACAGAAACAAGAACCCGACAGCTACGAAATCTATCAATTTCATAGTATCTCATCAAGTGGAAGAACTTACCCGCTGAAGATTCCACATGGGAGGACAATAATTTTATACAGAAGCATCAAGAACTACTCAAGCGTTGAGGACAACACTTTTTGAAGGAGAGGGGCATGTTAGGCCCCATACTACTAGTGTAACCCCTTATTGTTATTAGTACAACCCACTTATTATATTGATGTACCCATGTAGTGCCCATATTGTTACTATTGTGCCCCATAGAAGCCCACTATTGTTATTATGTGCCCTTACATTATTATTGTTATGTCGACTCTGATTATGTTATGACCCCTTAGACTCCTATATATAGAAAGGAGGTCTTTTCATTTGTATCATCGAAGAATTGCTCATTTGTGTAGTGTAAAGGAGATTGCCCCCTCGAAGAGGCTGAATTCTAAAGCGTTGATCTCTATTTTCTATCTTTTTGTGAGCTGGTTTCATAACATGGTGATTCTGTCTTTTATTTTAAATAGATATGCACCATTGAATCTTCCTCAGCCCATGAATTCCCTGCCTCAAGATTATCTAAAGTTGTTACCCAGATTTACAAGGGAAGATGAAGTAACAACATAAAAACATGTGGCAAATTTTTGCGCTTTTATAGGAAATTTGAATGTTGAATGCTTGGATGTGGTCATGAGGCTTTTTGTGTAGTAATTGGGTGGAGAAGCAAGGAAATGATTTAAAACCCTTCCTACTAATTCAATAAACACTTGGGAAGAATTGGAGAATACATTTATACAGAGATGGGGTGAAAAGAAAGATCATGGTTATTTCCTGATTGAATTTAATGCAATTAAGAGAAAACCAGATGAAGAGGTAGTTGAATTTATTAAGAGGTTTAATAATTTATATAATAGCATGCCTGTAGAGATAAAACCACCACCTGCTAGTGCAAAAGTGGTGTTTGCAGGAGCATTTGAATCTGATTTTGGTTTTACTTTGAGGGAAAGGCGATCCCCTACTCTAGACCAAATTCAGACTGATGCACTAGAGATTGAAGCTAACTTGTCTACTATAGGGAAGATCAAACCAAAGGACCAAGTTGATGATAAGAAGAAGGGAAAGGAGGAAGTCAAGCTTGCTAGTCAACCAAAGGATTCTCATGAGCAGAAGTTAGATGAAATGACTAAATTTATCATAAATGTGTCTAATAAGTTGGTGAAATTGGAGCTAGAAAGTAAAGATCCTCCTAGAACAATTCAACAAACACAGAATAGAAATTTCAATCCTCAGTTTAGGAGACAACCACTAAAAAATATGCAGAGGGATAAGAAGGATTAGGATCAGGTGAAACCACCCTTATACATTGAAGATGAACCAGAAGAAGCAGTCTAAGAGACTCCTAGATTACAGGAAAATCAATACTCTACTTTGTCTGAAGAGGAAGGAGAAATAGTCACTAACGAGGATTCAAGTTGGGAACCTCAAATTGCTCTATATAATGAAGAGATTGAAGAATATTGCAAAAGGTTCATAGATTTTATGTAGGCATAATTCCATAAAAAAACATTATCTGAGTTCAAGGAAAAGATCAAGAACTCAAGACAATGTGGAGGATCATTCCAACTAAGCAACTCAACAGCAATCACCAAAACAATATGATAGAAGGAAGAAGACATTGAATACAGTCCCAACACTCCCAATTCATCAAGAGAGAGTTTGAGAAGACAGAAGGACATAGGGATGTTGTAGAAAAAGTCTCAGCAACTTGTTATCAGTCCACAAAATGTGCCAAAAGAAAAATCAGTTGAGGAAGAGCAATCAAAAACTGTAAAGGAGGTTCATTCTTCCAATTTGCAGAAAGAATTGGAGAAAAATAAAATTCCTATTCCATTAACTGAACTAGTGAAGAAATATGATTATAGAAAACAAGTTTCTGATTTCATAAATTTATCTGAGAATCATTATGTAGCTGATATAGTTAATTTACAAGAAGAAAGGTCAATGGTGATGTTTGGCCCTCATGTGGAAGAACATGATTCTTCCACTCCTCCTTTTTACATTTCTCTTCTCATGCATACTTTTATTCTTCACAATTGTATGTTGGATTCAGGGGCTTCTCATAATTTAATGCCTCTCTCAATTATGAAGCAGCTTAATCTATAGATTACAAAACCTTACAAAGACTTATATTCTTTTGATTCAAAAAAGGTTAAATGTGTGGGACTTATTAAAGATCTGGTAGTATCATTGGCTCAGATTCCAGCTAGAAGCATTGTAATGGATATTGTTGTTGTAGATATTCCAACTCGTTTTGGAATGCGACTTTATAGGTCCTAGGGAGCCAAGCTGGGAAGAGTGCTCAAACTAGATTTTACTTATGCAATCATTCCAAATTTTTGTGGAAAAGAAAGGAGATTATATATGGAGACCAGATTTGTGAAAACTATCACCAAGGAGGGTTCGAGTAATTCTCCTATTTACAGTCAGGAAAAAGATTATTTTTCTTGTATTATGTTGCAATAATCTCAAGAAATTTCCGAAGATACAGAAGTGTGGGTTCCTTCAGCAATTCAAAACAAGGAAGTGGTAGTCAGTGGAGTTTGGAAGTTGTATTTTGATGGTGCATATTCAAAGGAAGGGAATGGAGTTGGGGTTCTTCTGCTTTCCCCTAAAGGTCATATTATTCCCTTTTCTTATAAATTAGAGTTTGACTCCACAAACAATATTACTGAATATGAGGCTATGGTTCTTGGTTTACAAGCTGCTAAAAATATAGGAATACAATGTATTTTTGTTTTTGGGGACTCTGAATTAATTGTAAAACAGGTCAAGAATCAATGCCAAACTAAACATCTGAGGCTTAGAGCCTATAGAAATGAAGTGTGGGATTTAGTAGATAATTTATTTTATGCTTTTAATATACAATTCCTACCAAGGGAAGGGAACATATTAGTTGACTCACTGGTAGTGGAAACTAACACTTTCAAGCCTCCATTAAATCCCAAACTGAGATATGAAGTTGAAATTAGAAGCAAACCTTCCATTCCAAATAATATAAAATATTGGCAGGTTTTTGAGGACAAAGAACAGATTAAAAGATTTCTGGAAATGGTAGGGGAATTTTCAAATTTAGAGATTGATCAAGAAGATGGAATTGAAGATCTCCTAGAAAAAGAATCAAATAATGAGTTGTCTTTGAAAGATTTTGTAGGAGGTCAGAAGATAGTGAAATTGTAAAATAATGTGATCCCAATAGGCTTGGTACCCCTGGAAATATTGTTCAATGCAAATTATGTTGTTGTAAATGCAAGAAAATCAAATTGGGAGGATGACATTGAAGATTGCAACCTTGGAACAGAGCAACAACCAAAGTTGGTGAAGCTAGAAAAGGGTATTCCAGAAGAATATAAATAGAGGTATGTGGATCTTTTTAAAATATATGTTGATTTGTTTGCATGGTCTTATGAGGACCTTAAAACTTATGATACCAACATCATTCAGCACAATATTACTTTAAAACCAGGAGTTAAGCCATATAAGCATAAATTGAGGCAAATAAATCCTTTAATTTTTCCATCAACTGAAAAGGAAGTCAAAAAATTATTACAAGCAAAGATAATTGTCCCTCTCAAGTATTTATATTGGGTGGCTAATTTAGTACCGTGAGGAAGAAAAACAAAGAAATTTGGTTATGTATAGACTTCCGAAAATTTGAATAGAGAATCACTGAAAGACAATTATCATCTTCCAAAGATGGGTCACATTCTGCAAAGAGTAACAGGGTTTTCCAGCTTATCTATGATTGATGGCTTTTTAGGTTATAATCAGATTGTAGTGAAACCAGAAGATCATAATAAATTAGCATTCACAACCCCATGGGGAACCTTCATGTATGCAAAAATGCCATCGGGTTAATGAATGTTGGTGCTACTTTGCATAGGGCTATGGATATAGCCTTTGTAGGACAAAAGGAAAAGTTCATGGTCATTTATCTAGATGATATTACCGTTTTCTCCAGATCTAATGAAGAGCATCTAAAACACCTTCAGCAAACTTTTGAGAAGTGTAGAAAGTATGGTTTATCATTAAATCCCAAAAAGTCTCATTTTGTCTTGAATGAAGGAAAATTGCTTGGGCATATTGTATCAAAGGAGGGGGTAAAAAATAATCCTAAATGAGTGGAAGCAATCAAGAATATACCTCTACAAGGGAGTAAAAAGGATATTCAAAGTATTTTGGGGAAAATAAATTTCCTCAATAGATTTATTCCCAATTATGCAGAGATTGTGAAAGAAATCACTAATATGTTGAAAAAAGATGCAAAAGTCGAATGGACCATAGTTGTTAGAGAATCTTTTGCAAGAATCAAAGAAGATTTCAGAGAAGCTCTAGTACTAGTGAACCTTGATTATAAAAAAACGTTTTCAAATCTTTTCATTTGCTTCTCCTTTTACTACTACAACAGTACTTTTGCAGAGAAAACAAGATGAGAAAGAACAACCAGTAACATTTTTTAGCAAGGTATTAAGGGATGCAGAGTTGAAGTATAACATTTTAGGAAAACAATCTTATGCTCTAGCTAAAGCATTGATAGCATTTAGAATATATATTCTACAATCTCAGATCATTGCATATGTTCTTAATGTTGTTGTCAAAGATGTGCTAACTCAGAGTGATAGTGATGGAAAAAGGGGAAAGTTTATACCAAAGATTCAATAATATGATATGGACATCAAACCAAAAAAATTTAAAGGGGCAAGGACTAGAAAAGATCATAACAGAAGCAAATTGTCAAGCTATGGGAATTAATTTTCTAGTTGAGGTCTCTGAATCAAAAACATCATAAGAGAAAGGTTAGGAGAAAGAATTTGATAATAAAATTCAATATAAGTACCTTTGTTCTGAATGGTATAAAGATATTGTCCATTATCTATCTTTTCTTAGCTTCCCAACTTCCTTAGATAGAACAAAGTACAAAACCCATAAGTATGTAATAGCAAATGGTCGATTGTATTGGAAAGACCTTGTTGGTTTTCTCCTCTATTTGACAAAAGGAGAAACTATAGAAGTTTTTAATGAATATCATGGGTGTCTTTGTGGTGGCCATTATAATTGGAAAGTTACAACACATAAAATTTTGAAAGTTGGTTTCTACTAGCCTTCTTTGTTTTCAGATGTTTTCATATTAGTAAGAAGTTGTGAAAAGTGCCAAATATTTGCTGAGAAGAAGAAATTGGCACCTTTACCACTAATTCTTGTGTTTGTTGAAGAACCATTTAGACAATGGGGTCTAGATTTTATAGGAGAAATAAATCCACCTTCCAGTGGACAACATAAATGGATCCTAATAGGTACTGATTATTTTACTAAATGGGTGGAAGCTATTCCAACCAGGAGAGCAATTGATTCAACAGTAATTAAGTTTCTAGAGGAGAACATTTTCACTAGATTTGGTTTCCCGAATAAGATAGTCATAGACAATTCTCATGTGCTCAGATCTGCGACGCTGATTGATTTTTGCCAGAAGTACAATGTAATACTCTCACATTCTAAGACCTATCATCCTCAAGGAAATGGGTTGGAAGAATCCTCAAATAAAACTCTAGTAAGGATACTTAAGAAAACTATTGCAGAAAATAAGAAAAATTGAGACTCTTAGCTAAAATTTACCTTATGGGCAAACAGGGTGACTACTAAGAGATCTACTAGAAAGTCGCCTTTTGAATTGGTGTATGGAGCAGCAGCTTTGTTTCCCAGTCAATTAGCAAAACTAGTTGTCGCACTTATTCAAGATGTTGAAGAGGAACCAAATGCACTAACTAGAAGGATGAACCAACTAGTGGAGTTGAATGAAAACAGAGAAAAGGTAATGGAGAACTTAATTAGCTATCAAGAGAAATGAAACTGATCTTTGACAGAAAAGCCAAAAACATTATTTTTCAGCCTGGAGATTTGGTTCTAAGATGGGATGTGAGAAGAGAGGATAAGGGAAAACATGGTAAATTTGATCCTCTATGGTTTGGACCATTCCGAATAGAAAAAATCAGAGCCAATAACACTTTTATTTTGGAAAATTTGGACAGAGAACTACTATAGTTGTCAATCAATGGGCAGTACTTAAAACATTATTTCCGAAATTATATCTTTTACTTTGTCATTGTAAATACCAGCTTGTTCATTGTAAATATCCGGTGAGTTCCTCATTGTAATGTTCCAAGTTATAACATGACTCCATGCCCGAAGAGAAGGCACTAATATGTGGTTCTTAGTGCTTTATTCTAAAGAACTATCCTCGGGTGGAGCCAGATATTGTAGCTTGTTTTTCACTATGTTTTAAAATTGTGAATATATGTATATATCTATATATATATATATATGTATGTATAATCAATCAATCAATCAATCAATCAAAAAAATCAAAATCAAAATCAATCAAAATCAAAGTCTAGAATAAGTATTAAGATTTTGATTTTATAAAGGGTGGGTTAACATTAAAATCGAGGATGATGCAACACTAATTCTGGTGGGGCCCTATCGCATTTGTTTTAAAACATATATATATATATATATATATATATATTACATTGATTAAACAACAAGCAAATTCGTCAAGCAAAGTTAATTGTCGTGTCGAGACCCCCCGATGGCTCCAAATCGACACCATGATTAGCTCAACAGTTATGCCCATGGGTGCCTCTGTAGCGCATTCAAACAATCGACAATTGACTATTAATCAACGGTTGATATCATCTGTGGGATCACCACCAGCGAGTTTTCCCCGTCACAGTACGTGCCCCCGTAACTCTGTAGCAAGCGAGTGTGATCTAACAGATTGGTCCTCCACATCATCATCACATCACTGCCATGTCACATGGTCACGTCTTGCCTGCCACACCGTTCATCCCATACACATCACTTCAACATTTAACTTTGTTTTCCCTCCCATTTTATGTTTTCCCATCAACTCTGTTTTAGCCTCATTTCTCCATTTGACATTCTCAATTCCCCGTATCCGTAGCATGTTGCAATCGTTATCCTGCTAAAATTTGAAGTATTTATCACTAGCCATCTGTAAACCAGGTATTTATACGTCATCTACAACTATTAAAGTCTTCAGAATGTTGAATAAAGTTGTTACGTCGGGTTCTACTACCCACATTCCTCTCATGGACATTAAGAGGATGTTTTTGATCCAATTTTCTCTCTGAATTTAATGGAACTTCATCACAATATTTTAGTTAACCAAAAAGAGTCTCCTATGTTTGTTGTGGTCGTAAAGTCTCGTCTTTTTGCCACAATAATTCCCCAAACTTATCTTCCCTAAATTTGTTTACTATTTAGTCTCTGTTCTTTACCCTCATAAGTGCTTTGTGATGAATGCATTAGGTGAAAACATTTTTCAGGTGTCTGCTCTTTTAATTCAACAAGCATTGGTCTTTCCACCTTCAAATCTTTATACCACATTCTCAGAAGAAACCTTGTTGTTAGATTTTCAAAATTTGTCTGGGAAGGATTATGCCTAGATGACCTTCTTTTTAATGCCTACAGGACAACAATTGCCTATAGATTCTACTCAATTTTCTCTTGAAACTTTTGTTGAAGATGCAAGACCAATTTTGCAAAAAATTGCCAAGGTTTTTGTTGGGTCCCTATAATACTAGTGATTACCCCATTACTATTGTAGTTATACCCCTTATTTATATTGTTGTGCCCCTATTACCCCCATATTGTTATTTCTGTGCCCCATAGAATCCCTCTATTGTTATTTTTGTGGCTTTATATTATTATTGTTAGGTCGGCTGGATTATATTGTGACTCCTTAGACTCCTATATATAGAAAGGAGGTTTTGTCATTTGTATCATCCAAGAATTGTTCATTTATGTAATGTAAAGGAGGTTGCCCCCTCGAAGAGGCTGAATTCTAAGGCGTTGATCTATCTTTTCTATCTTTCTTGAGCTGGTTTCATAACATTTGGTATCAGAGCTTTGGATTCTAGGGTTTCGCTGCTCCAAACAGGTCATCGTGGCATTTTCGCTATAACTTTTTTCTGTGACGTTTCAGAAGTCGCAAAAAAACCCATTTGAGAAGAAATCGCGCTGAACCTTGGGTCCGAATTTCAGAGCTTTTCGCGCGATATTTGCGGAGATATGATCTGAGGAAGTTGGTCTTTTTGCAGACTCCTGAATTACATTCAAAACAGGTGACCTGGGGAAAATCGTCATAACTTTCTCTCTGGGGATCGGATTGAAATTTCGTAAGAAGGTACAGAAAGAGGACGGACTGTAGTTTCTTTTGTGTGTGTTTCAGATTCAAAGGTTGAAACAGTGACTCGTGGCACGTCGTACAAGTTCGCTCTACTGAACCAGTCTAAAAGCAAGTCACTGTGGGAGATTTCACATAACTCTTCCTTGGAGAATCCAATTTGGCTCAGACTTGTGGCATTGGAAAGAGGACGCAGAAGGCTACTACAGGTAGCAATTTCAGAACTGGATGATCCGAAATTACAGAGATACATCAGATTCAATATCAGGCTTCTATAAAGTGAAAAAAGGTGTGTAGTTTTTTTTTAAATTTTTGTGTAAGCTTGGTTTAACGGAATTCAAAGGGCATAGTAAAGCATTATTATCGGTAACTGATGCCCCGAGGAAAGAAAATGCAAACACCTAGTAAGGAACCTGAAAGCTCTAGCATGACTCATGAAGAAGAGGAAGAAATGCTACATGATATATCAAAATTACAAGAACAAGTGCAACAAATGTCACGCTCACAAAAGCTAACAGAAGCTAAGATAAGTGGCGTGGAATCTAAGATAAATGGCGTGGAATCTAAGATAAAGGGCATGGAAGCTAAGATGGATGATTTGAAGATAGATTTGAAGACAGACATGGAAGAATTGAAGAAGTTGCTACAAGAAAAGGTCACTAATGGTGAAAAGGTAGTAAAGGAAACTCATGATGAGAACAAAAGAAATGTTAATCATGATTCCATAGACTCTAATGTTGGATCGAAGAATCACCATATTCCAAAAATCGATATGAGGAAGTTTGATGGCAAGGATCCCGCCACATGGATATTACAGATGGAGCAATTCTTCGATCTCAATAATGTGCAAAACGCACAAAAGGTACGTATGGCAACTGTATATTTGGAACCAAATCAGTTTGTATGGTATCAATGGCTTTGCTCTCGTAAACAATTTATCACTTGGGCAATTTTTACGGAAGAATTGATAGCACATTATGAGGATACAAAAAGCAACACTTTTTTTAGCCAATTGATAAGTCTCAAACAAAAGGGTTCAATAATGGAGCACATTGAGGAGTTCCAAAAATTGAACATAAGGGTAAAAGATATTCCAGAGGAGCATAGGATTGATGTGTTCATAGGGTCTTTAAAGGATAATATCCAACATGATGTTCGCCTTTGGGAACCTGATTCATTAGAGAAGGCATTCAGGTTAGCAAGAAAAATGGAAAGCAAAATTATGGCAACCAGGAAGCATACCACTCACAACTATAAAGACGGAAGTGTTGTTGCCCCTAGTCTTCCACAACCTATAAGGTTGACACCACAACAATTGGAAGAAAAAAGAGCAAAAGGGCTTTGTTACAGTTGTGATAGCAAATACACTAAAGGTCATAAGTGTGCTGAGAAGAAATTATTCTACATAGATTGTGAAGAGGAAGAAGAAAAGGAGCAAGAAAGGTCAAAAGAAGAGGATATACTCCAGGAACAAAGCCTAGATGAAGAACAAATAAATCCGACCATATCTTGTAATGCATTGGCGGGAATTACCACTCCTCAAACCATCAAGATAGAAGGACAAATCAAGAAGAAAAAGGTAATAGTGTTGATTGATTCAGGAAGCACCCACAATTTTATTCATTGTAGGGTAGCAAAAGAATTGAATTGCTTCCTATATCCAGCACCAGAGTGTCAAGTGATGATTGCAAATGGAGGAACAATAAATTGCTCTGGAAAGTGCCATAATATCAAGCTATCCATGGGAGAATATGTATTGACTAGCCCAATGCTTTCCATTCCAATGGGAGGTGCTGATGTTGTACTAGGAGTCCAATGGCTACAATCCTTGGGTACAATAGCTTTTAATTTTCAAGAACTTTTCATCAAATTTTCTACGGAAGGAAAGGAAGTTGAATTAAGGGGTATTGCAGGGAAACCAGGAAAGATAATCAGCTCTAATGGCATGACAAAGCTTCTAAAAAAGGAGCAAAGAGGTGTAATTGCACAATTATGTTCGCTAGATGTTTCCACATTGGAATCATCTATTTCTCCAGATCTCCAAAAAGTCCTGGACAATCATTCCAAGGTATTTGAGACTCCCAAAGGTCTCCCACCTATGCGTGATCATGATCATGCTATTCATCTGATTCCAGGAAGTGTTCCTCCAAACATCAGGCCGTACAGATATCCCTATGTCCAAAAAAGTGAAATTGAACGTATGGTTGCAGAAATGCTAGAGGCTGGTATAATTCAACCGAGTCAAAGTTCTTTCTCAGCTCCAGTAGTATTGGTGCACAAGAAGGATGGATCATGGCGCATGTGTCCGGATTATAGGGAGCTCAACAAGCTCACTATTAAAGATAAGTTCCCCATTCCTGTCATTGATGAATTACTGGATGAATTGCATGGATCAATTTACTTCACCAAGTTGGATCTTCGTTCGGGATATCATCAAATCAGAATGAAGATTGAAGACATTCCGAAAACGGCATTTAGAACTCATGAGGGTCATTATGAATTTTTGGTCATGCCTTTTGGCCTTACCAATGCACCTTCAACATTTCAAGGTTTGATGAATTCAATTTTCAAACCATTCCTTAGAAAATTTGTGTTAGTATTTTTTGATGATATACTAATCTACAGCAAGTCTTGGAAGGATCATGTTGAACATGTTGACAGGGTGCTACAACTATTGGAGGAGAAACAATTATATGCAAAAAGATCCAAATGTTTCTTTGGAGTCCAGGAGGTGGAATATTTGGGTCATATTGTATCTCATGAAGGAGTTAAGGTAGACCCTAGCAAAATTAAAGCCATTAAGGAATGGAAAATCCCCACATCCATAAAGCATCTGCGAGGATTTCTTGGGTTGACAGGGTATTATCGCAAGTTTGTTAAGAATTATGGGAGAATAGCAGCACCTCTAACAACATTATTGAAGAAAGATTCATTTTCATGGACTCCGGAAGCAACAAAGGCCTTTGAACATCTTAAAGAGGCAATGTGCCAAGCACCGGTCTTAGCTACACCGGACTTCACAAAAACCTTTATTGTGGAATGTGATGCTTCAGGAAATGGAATTGGTGCTGTTCTAATGCAAGATGAAAGACCCATTGCTTTTGAAAGTCGTCCAATCAAGGGAAAGTTTTTAAGCAAAGCTATTTATGAGAAGGAAATGTTGGCAATACTCCATGCACTTAAGAAATGGCGACCCTACCTAATGGGAAGACACTTCAAGGTAAAAACGGATCATGATAGCCTTAAATACTTTTTAGAACAAAGATTATCCTCTGAAGAGCAACAAAAGTGGGTCACAAAGATGTTGGGTTATGACTTTGAAATCATCTACAAAAAAGGGAAGCAAAATGTGGTGGCAGATGCACTCTCAAGAAAGGATGAGGATGTGGAAGCATTGTTGTGTGCCATTTCTATTATCCAACCAGATTGGATAAACGAAGCAAGGGAGGAATGGAAGAATGACGAAGAAGTGTGGGCACTTATTCGAAAGCTACAACAAGATTCCAGTACTTCTGATACATTTAGCTGGAAAAATGATTCGTTATGGTACAAAGATCGCTTATACCTCTGTAAGAATTCCCAGCTAAAACAAAAGATTCTTATGGAATTGCACACTTCTCCCTTAGGAGGGCACTCAGGATTTTTAAAAACTTACCACAGGGTTAAGAAGGAATTTTTTTGGGATGGCCTTAAATCAGATATTCAAAAGTTTGTGGCGGAATGTTTGGTTTGCCAACAAAATAAAGTTGAAACAATTAAGACACCGGGTCTATTACAACCTTTATCCATTCCAAGCCAACGTTGGGAGGAGGTTTCAATGGATTTTATCACAGGTTTACCCAAGTCTGAGGGAAAGAGTGTCATCATGGTGGTAGTTGACAGACTTACCAAGTATGCACACTTTTGTGCATTATCACATCCATTTAAAGCCAGTACAGTTTCTACTGCATTTATGGAAACAGTTCAAAAGCTACATGGAAACCCAAAGATTATTGTAAGTGACAGAGATCCCATTTTCACTGGAAATTTTTGGACAGAATTATTTTCTTGTCTTGGTACTCAGTTAGCTCATAGCTCATCTTATCATCCTCAATCTGATGGGCAAACTGAGATAGTAAACAAATGTTTGGAAGGATATCTTCGTTGCTTTGTATCTGATAAACAGACACAATGGGTCAAATGGTTGCCTCTGGCTGAATGGTGGTATAACACTTCCTTCCATACAGCAACAAAAATGACCCCATTTATGGCACTTTATGGGTATCAACCACCATCCATCACATCATATTTAAGAGAAAATTCTAAGGTTCAGGCAGTGGAACATCACATCGAACATCAACAACAAGTCCTCCAACTCTTAAAGGATAACCTCGTGTTGGCACAAAATAGAATGAAACAACAGGCAGATCAACATCGCAGTGAAAGAAGTTTTGATGTAGGTGATTGGGTATTCCTACGGCTACAACCATATAAGCAAATGTCCCTAAAGCAAGCTAAGAAGGATAATAAATTATCACCAAAGTATTATGGTCCGTACAAGGTGTTGCAAAAGATTGGTACTATGGCATACAAATTGGAGCTTCCTGCAGCTTCTCGATTGCACCCAGTTTTCCATGTTTCATGTTTAAAGAAGGTTATAGGTGACAAGCTCCCAATTCAAACAATATTGCCAGAACTTGACGAGGAAGGAAAAATTATATTGGAACCGGAAGCAGTCACAGAAACAAGAACTCGACAGCTACGAAATCGATCAATTTCAGAGTATCTTATCAAGTGGAAGAACTTATCCGCTGAAGATTCCACATGGGAGGATGAGAATTTTATGCAGAAGTATCCAGAACTACTCAAGCGTTGAGGACAACACTTTTTTGAAGGAGAGGGGCATGTTGGGTCCCTATAATACTAGTGATTACCCCATTACTATTGTAGTTATACCCCTTATTTATATTGTTGTGCCCCTATTACCCCCATATTGTTATTTCTGTGCCCCATAGAATCCCTCTATTGTTATTTTTGTGGCTTTATATTATTATTGTTAGGTCGGCTGGATTATATTGTGACTCCTTAGACTCCTATATATAGAAAGGAGGTTTTGTCATTTGTATCATCCAAGAATTGTTCATTTATGTAATGTAAAGGAGGTTGCCCCCTCGAAGAGGCTGAATTCTAAGGCGTTGATCTATCTTTTCTATCTTTCTTGAGCTGGTTTCATAACAGTTTTGGGAAGGGAAGACACAATTACTATTGACCAATCCATTTTGGGGATGTTTAATTTAATGTTGTAACCTGAGACTGTACTTGATATCCCTGCCTATTTGGAAAAACTGGTTAATTCTCAATTGTCATACCTTGCTCTTACTGGTTGTTTTAGATTTCCTTCATTAGTGACTTATCTTTTCTTGTACACTCATGTGGAGAGATTCATGCATTTGGGTCTTAATATAATGGATGTACATAAAAAGACTGTAGAAATTCTCACTATAGATCACCTGATAATGTAATGTAACTAAAGCAAAATACTTGATCTACTTCTACTATCAAACTTGCGGAAGCTTAATCGATTTTGAGCAAGATCAACAGAACACATATAACAGATAAGAAGAATCAATCACACATGAAACACAGAAGAATACTCTAGGAAAGCCTCAGCTAAAAACCCTGCTATCTGTATTATCATACAAGTGGAAATATCTCAGGATTACACAAAGCTTTAGCTCTCAGTACAATCCCTCTCCCTACTCATAGACAAACTAGACAGCTCATATGCCTTTCCCTCTGTCCTCCAAGCCTCCTATTTCCTTGTGTTGTTTTCCCTGGGTGTTCCTGCTGTAACCTTGTGTGACACTAATCCCACACACTGCTCCAACACACTGTAAAACTGCGCAATCCTCAAGGAATGAATTCCTTCTGCATGCAAGAGATTTTCTTATAGTAAAATTATATCAACTGATAATACACTGTCCCTGCCTTTAATCTCAACTGGGTCTTTGTCTGAACTGACATGCATGAGTTATTTATGAGAAAATATTCAGTTATCTGGAGTACACTAGTTTCATACATGCATGAATTAACTGACTGAACTCACAATCAGTTCCACAAATTCTTTGGAACTAATCTAACTGGACTTAACTCAGTTAACTGAGCTAACTAATTAAAACTCAAATACAACTCATCCTTATCTCCTTAATTAAGGGATAACTTCCTCAATCAAAGGGATAACTGTTGCATGACTTCACAAAGACTTCATGTTTGAATTTCTCCAACTAATTAACTCAGGATGAATTAATTAATTATTTTTCAAACAGTTGGTGAGTCTAAATTCAAATTTTAATTCTCAATTTTAATTCAAGGAAAAATTAAAATTGGAATATATCCTGAAATGCTATCTATAGAAATGTCATTTATAGCATTTCTTGTTGTTGTTTTCAACAAAGAGGAAATCAATGGTGAATTGGACAGATGATACAAAGCAGATCTTGAAGATAACAGAGAGGGAATTAGCCATGGCCAAATATACTACCTCGAAGTATCAAAATGATTACCAAATTGCTTCTCATGAAATTAAATAATTGAAGGAGAAAGTGAAAGGAAATATGTCCCTCATTCAAGACAAGGAGATTATTTGGAATGATATTATTAATACAATGAATAAAGTTTGGGAATTTATGTCAATTGTAGCAGAGGAGAAAGCCATTGTCAGAGATCTGGAAAGCATAATTATTGCTAGTAAACAAAAGCTCCAATGACGTGCACAACTTTCCAAAAAGATAATTAATTTCCTTAATTCTAAGTCACCACAAGAATTAAGAGATGCAGATTAAGGACATAACAGAATTGGTGTTGGAGATGAACAAAATGGTTTTGAAGAATTTACATAGAAAGATAGTTGACATGAAGTTGGGAGAAATTAAAGAATAAGTTTTGAAGTTCAACACTAACTTTGATAAAAAGAACCAGAGCAGGATTTCCTTCATGCTAGGATCAACAGGGAGATCTACTCCCCTCGTAGACTTATGAAACCTTGCTAGTAGAAGCCAAAAGCAAGATTGGCACCTCTCATGAAAAAATAGCAGTTTTGAAATGAGAAACAATTGTAAATTATCTTCACAGGGACTTTCAATTTTTATGGTTAATTAGAACTCTTTTTACTGAGAAACCAACTTATAGTAGAATTACCAATTTTAGAATGGATCACACAAGGTTTGTTAAAAGCCAGAGTTCAGATGTGACCATGTGGAAGAAATGCAGAGGGTGGATGTCTCCCATAATAAAAACAATAGAAGTTGGACCTTCTACTGCACCAGAATCTCAAATTACTCAATGAGGAAAACCAACCTGTTATTTGATCAGAAATTTTCAAAATATATTTTTAAAATGATGTAATTTTGTATTTATTTTTTCATAGATTAAGTCCTTCGAAGGACCAAATAGTTTAAAACAATTCAAGTAGTTAGTATTTTTTACAGTTGATAGTTTCATAATTGTCTTCATTGTAATTATCATACAAAAGGAAATTTTGAGGAACGAGGAAGGGTTATGAGTTTTTGGACTTCAGAAGAAAAAATTTCCTGTGTAATGTTTTTATCTTCTTAGTGATTTGAATAAAGCTTTCGAAGTGATTCCAGACAGATTTTGAATGTGAAATGTGTTTTCTCATATTTGTAAAATCATTTAATGTTGTTCTTCTATGGGAAAGAGTAATGAAGCAGCCAGCCTTTAATGATACAGTTTCACTGAAATTACAGTATTTGTAAGTTAAATTTAAATAACCTTAATATGCGCTCCTCTTTTATGTATTTCCATTCATCTCTCTTCCATAATTCTGCTAAAGTTTAAAACAAGAGATTCTACCACAAGTAGCTTGTTGTTTAAAACTTTCTTAAAAGTATTTTTCATCCTTTGTACTACAACTTAAAATCATATTCATTATAAAAAGACCACTTTGAATGTGTTTCATTCCAAGAAGATTTTATAGTCTTTACCTATAAAAAAAAATACTTTTGAAGTTTCACAATGGAACAACAAATCAAGAAATTCATCATTCTAGAGATCTCTTGGGCACTGACCTCTACTCAGTGGGGGTTGTCTCCTAATGTACAACAGGACTCAAGGGCTATGACAACCAAGGAATGTTTAAATGCCTTCCCTATCGGGAGAATATGCAAAAATAATGTCCATGTAAAACAGAAGGTCAAGTTGTGCTTCAAACAAGTAGATATCATAATATCATGTTCATATATAATGCAATAATGAGGAATAACAATTCTATTATATTTGTAAGAATAAAGAAAATACACCGCCTATTAAAATATGCATCCTAACAAAAAGAGAAATGCCCTAGGGCCAACCTTATGATCAAGGGTATTATCTACTAGAGGGCATGAGGAAAATATTATAATGAAGAGTACTATTTATAGTAGGCTTGTACCCTTGATTTAAAGGGGCATTTACTAGGCTCCTATACAAAGTTAAACTGAAATAAAAATAGTATTTCATTCATGCTTCTTGGCCTTTGAAAATTCACATAGATTACTAAAGATGCCTTTGAGACTTGGAGACTTATATGAGGTTTTCATAACAGATCATTTCTATAGCACAATAATATCACAGTTGAGTATGTACACCAGATATCTGACTAATTCCCTACCCATTTAACATTATTGTAGTATCCCTAGGGAGAAAATATTCCCATGCACAATCCCACTCAAATTACAAATACCAAATCCTCTTATATATGTCATATGCAAGTTTATTGAACAAATTGAATATAAATATTCAAAAAGAAAAATATATGCTACCTGACAACTACTGAAGAGAGCTTGTCACCTTTGGCATAAATCATGCCATAAATCATCTACCTCCTCTGGAACCAACTAAATGGGAAAATGTATGTTATTTTAACACAAAAATTGTTGTCGAAAATGTAAAACAAAAATTGGAAAAAAGGAAAAAGTATCTTGACACTTCCAGGACCCTGAGGAACTATATCTCTATGCACAAGCTTCATCTCTCCTACAATTCTCTCTCTCTAACCATCCAATAGTTATTGCATTCAAAAACCTCTGACTATTAAAAAAACCCTAAGTTGCTATGATCCTTTAGTTTCCACATTAAGTTGTAGCGCTCGTTGACACAATCTCCCATGGGACAATCAAGGTTTGTTTAAATGCCTTCTTATTGGGAGAATATGAAAAAGTGATCTCCAACTAAAATACAAGGCTAGACTGTGCTTCAAATAAGTAGGGAATTGTATTTTGTGTGACCTATAAATGAATGGTACTCTAGTTTCTAGTAATTAAACAAAAAAACTTAAACATGTATTATATGGATTAAAAAAATTTGAAGCCATAACCTTTAAAGTTAAATAATTTTATTTTTTAATTGTTTTCACTTCTTACTTGTTCAACACTTCAACTGCACTTCCTAAAAAAATTTACCAACATTTTTGCGCAAATAAAATTCTCATTGGTGCTACTAAAGTGCTATAAAGACTTGGCTCACAACTGGCTACAAGTATCATGACTCCAAGAACTATATTAACCAGAGTATGATCTCAAAACTAACATTAAACAAAATACAAATCCTTTTGAAAAATGAAACACTAAGGAACTAACGTCACATGAGAGTGGGAAAGATTCAAGGCTTTCCTTCTAGAGTAACAGATAGGGCTTATGCCAGAATCTAAAGATGTTTGACACTTGGGCATTGTGAATGGGATTGAAATGCAAATAAGGTGTATGGAATTTAGATATATCTCGTAATGTTAGATATGTTCATTGATATTACCCTCTGAAAACTCCATGTAAAGCATGAGTTGCATGGATTGTATCTTGTTAGAAGGAATTCAAAGAGAGGGTATATTATACTAGTAAAAGATGGCTTGGCTTAGAATAATTAAAGAGAGATCAAATGTTTTACACAAGCAAAAGCATATGATAAAAATATAGTGAGGGATCGTATTAGAGACCAACAACAGACTTAAAACAAGAATAACAAATTTCCATTGTCTCAATATTGAAAGAAACTAAGAATATTAATGTACATAATCAATAAGAGGAACTATGGCTCAGACTATTCACCTACATGCAAATAAAAATGCTAGTTGAGCAAACAGTGAAGGATGAGGGGCTTTAGTTAAGCTGCTTCCCCCATACATAGACAAAGAACGAAGTAGACATGTGGGTTGTATGAACCTTATGTAAAATTGTGCATTATTTATTTATTTAATTAAAGTAACAACCTCCTACCCAACCACACAAAAGATAAGTCAAATTAGAAATGAAAAAAAAAATAATAAGTTAAAAGATAATAGAAGAATGTGTCAGGTAGATAGGAGGGGAATGCATGCAGCCCACGTGTTTCAACTTTCCTATTTAAGGAGGAATAACACTGTAAAGATTTTTATATGTCATACATTTGTACCTGTTCCACCATGCAACTCACTTGTATGGCCATGTAAATCAAGTAACCAAATTGAAGCTATACTACCCTACTACTAAAGCTCTACTTTCCTTCCTGGTCTTTCTAATTAGTTACTGAAGTATGATATTTGTCCTTGACCCATAAACCATACCTCATGCTAAGTAGGTAAGGGCCTATATTGACCAAACTAGGTAGGGGCCTCTACGGAGAAGGACCTAGTTGAATAAGTAAGGATAAGAAAACTCCTCTACAATAGTGTTGTGAAAAAATGCGGCATGTTTTCCTACCCTCATCGCATATTTAAATAATTTTTCTATAGTACATGATTATTCAAAGTCTCTACCCTTAAATCAAGTTTTCCCCAATCCAATTCATAACAATTGTTTGAGTATTTTCGTACATGTTAAATTAACATACACTATTCAACACAACAATATCTACATCAATATTACGAGCTATATACTGGAGGGCCTCACCACCTGTTAGGCCATGCAAGAGAAGAATCCAAGCTACAAGAATAGTCGTCTTGTCATCTGAACCAAGGAAGTGAGATTCCTACAACCGAACTCAGTACTAATGCATCAAGGCCTTGTTATTTATGGAAGAAATGGGATCCGGCTAGCTGGATGGACTAAAGCTAAAATATGTTAGCCCTTCTAATGACCAATTAAGGAAATAAATATTAGAACAATAAGGAATGCTCCATAATAGATATATATTCATTGTTAGACCAGTTATTCCTTGCCTATGAGTGTGGTTTTCTGGCATGTATGAGAAAGGTAAGGTCGGTCCATGGAGAATACCATAATAAAGATATTCAATATAATTAGATATTTTATACTTTATATATTGTCTATATCCCTAATATTTTCTACCTTTATAAATCCTATTTTTTGAGTAATAAGGCCAAGATTGAGTTGTTGGTTATCTTATTAATTCAATTTGTGTATAAAGGTGGGTTGGAAAGCTAATTGGGTTATGATAATGGGCCTTGTTCTTTTGGTGTCACTCTTTTCGCTTGAATACATGTTCTAGTTGTGACTGGGAATCACGTTTCTACCTAGGTAGGTAAGCATAATTAATTTCCCGTCAGAAAAAAAGGAAAAAATACCTTGACACTTCCAGGGCCCTAAGGAACTATATATATATGCACAAGCTTCATCACTCCTGCAATTCACTCTCTAACCTTCCAACAATGATTACATCAAAAAACTAGTAATTAATTAAAAAAAACCCTTAATTTCTTTGATCCTTTAGTTTCCACAATAAGCGTTGTAGCACTCATTGATGCAATCTCCCATGGGACAGAAGGGCTATGACGATCGAGGTTTGTTTAAATGCCTTCTTGGTGGGAGAATATGCCAAAAAAGGTCTCCAACTGAAATAGAAGGCCAGGCTATGCTTAAAAAAAGTAGGGAAATGTCTTTTGCATGACTTATAAATGAATAATACTCCAGTTTTATAGAATTAAACAAAAATACACAGACATGTGTTATACAGTTTAACAAAATTGAAGCCATAACCTTTAAAGTTGAAGAAAATTTGATTTTATGTGTTTTCACTTCTTACCTGTTCAAATGCTTTAGTTGCACTTCCTGGAACACTTTACTAGAATTTTGGTACAAATAAAGTTCTCGTTAATGCCACTAAAGTATTATAAAGACTTGACTTCACTCTCTCTGACCTTCCAACCATTATTGCATCCAAAAACTGTCAAAACTTAAAAAAAAAAAAAAAAAAAAAAAACCCCTTAGTTTCCATAGTAAGTTGTAGCACTTGTTAAGGCAATTTCCCATGGGACCGAAGGGCTATGACGACTGAGGTTTGTTTAAATGCCTTCCTAGTGGGAGAATATGAAAAAATGGTCTCCAACTGAAACATAAGGTTATGTTGTGCTTCAAACAAGTAAGGAAATGTATTTTTCATGAACTATAAATGAATAGTACTCCAGTTTCAAGGAATTAAACAAAAATACTTTGACATGTATTATATGGATTAAATTTTTTGAATCCATAGCCTTTAAAGTTAAAGAAAATTTGATTTTATATGTTTTCACTTTTACATGTTCAAATGCTTTAGTTGCAATTCCTAGAACACTTTACCAACATTTTGGCACAAATAAAGTTCCTATTAATGCCCCTAGAGTGTTACAAAGACTTGGATCACAACTGACTACAAGTATCGTGACTCCAAGAACTATATTAACCATAGTATGATCTCAAAACTAGCATTAAACAAAAAACAAAGCTTTCTAACAAATAAAACACTAAGCAATTAACATCACATGAGAGTGTGAAAGGTTCAAGGCTTTCCTTCCAAAGTAACGTATAGGGCTTATGCTAGAATCTAAAGATGTTTGACACTTAGGCACTATAAATGGAATTGAAATCCAAACAAGCTGTATGAAATTTTGATCTATCACATAACAATAGATATGTTTGATGATATTCCCCTATGAAAAGTCCATGAAAAGCATGAGTTGCATGGATTGTGTCTTGTTAGAAGGAATTCAAAGAGAGGGTATATAATACTGGTAAAAGAGGGCTTGGCTTGGAATAATTAAAGAGAGATAAAAGGTTTTACACAAGCAAAATAATATGATAAAAATACAAGAAAGGATCATATTATAGACCAAAAACATACTTAAAACAAGAATAACATCTTTTCATTGTCTTGACATAGAAAGAAACTAAGAATCTTAATGTACACATTCAACAAGAGGAACCATGGCTCGGGCTATTCACTTACATGCAAAAAAAAAGAAGCTAGTTGAGTAAATAGTGAGGGGTGAGGGGATTTAGTTAATTCATTTCCCCGATATCTGAACAAATATTGAATTAGACACATGGGTTACGTTGTATGCACCCTATGTAAATTTGTGTATTCTTTATTTATTTAATTAAAGTGGCAACCACCTACCCAGCCACACAAATGATAAGTCAAAATAGAAATAAATAAAAATTAATAATAAGTTAAAAAGTAAATAGAAGAATGTGCCAAGTAGGCAGGCATGGAATGCATGCATCCCATGCGTTTCAACTTTCCTATTACAAGAGGAATGACATTGTAAATATTACTATATGCCATACACTTGCACTCGTTTCTCAATGTGACTTACTTGTATGGACTTGTAAATCAAGTAACCAAACTGAAGTTATACTACCCTACTACTAAATCTCGACTTTCGTTTCTAGCCCCTCTAATTAGTTATTGAAGTTTTTTATTTGTCCTCGACCCATAAACCATGTCCCATGCTAAGCAGCTAAGGCCCTATATTGATCAAGTTAGGTAAGGGCCTCTATCGACAAGGACCTAGTTGAGAAAGTAAGGATAAGAAAACTCTTTTGCAACAATGTTGTGAAAGAATGCAACATGTTTTCCCACCCTCATCACATTTTTAAGTAATTTGTCTACAGTAAAGGATTATTCAAAGGCAACACTAGCAAGTGTAAGCTGAGTTTACTAGTAAATAAAGGGAATTATTGTAACACTATTGCAAAATGAACTATCCCATGTAGGCACCAACAGAACTACTAAAATACATGGCCCTCGGTCCATCCTCTTGAGGTAATACTACTTATGGTTGGCTCTATTAGGTTCGTCTGCAACTATAGATGCATCAAAGAGCAGGGTGCTCACATTGCCGTTATTGATCCAAGTAAGCAACAACTCCCAGATATTGACTAAATAACAAATGCAAGTGAAATCTAGAGCCTAGGAAAAGCAGGAAGTGGAAGTGGAAGTTACAATATATACATGCTCATGCATGACGCGGCCCATCCACACCCTACCTCGCTCATACAATATGTGATTAGGTGCTCAAAAAAAATCTCAAAATTCAAAGTTGTCAAATCGGTGTGGAACCTAAATGATTGTGTATTGCTTGTCATCCTGAATCTAGCACAACTCGTTTTGCGTGAAACGGACACTGTGTGTTCCCAGAATCATGTTCTCTCTATTTTTCTAAATAGGGGAATTTTTGCAAAATAAGACATCCCATTCAACAGTCTGTACTGTTGACATAGCGCTGAATGTGCAGGTCTATGTGGTAGTTTGACTGGTTAACGGGCTCCTCTGGTGAATGGTAGGTTGACAAGTGGAAGTTTGTTATTGGTTAGGATTCAGCGATTTTGATTGGTTGGGTTGGTGGCCAACCACAGGCTAACACGTGGCCCGGCCAAAGGCTACCACGTGGCAGCCTGGGGGCCACCAAAATTTTGGTTCGAGCAACAGCAGTGGGGGTCGAACCCATGACCACCAAGCGAACGAGCAAAGCCTTCTACCAACGCGCCACCAATTGTGACTTAACCATATTAGAACTCAACGTATATTTGAATACAATGTGTGCAGCATTCTAGGGGAGGGTTCAACCCTTGCTCGCACCACCAACATACGACCACCAACAGAGCAGTGCGGGGGCCCGGCCAGCGGGGGCGGGTCGTTGGCCTTAGCCCGGGGCAAGTGGCCCCCATATGGCCACAATTTTTGGATTATAGGTGTTGGAGGCTAATTAAAGTGCCTGACAATTTCACCTGAAAATCGGCAAAATTGTCACTCCATTAGCGCATTTTGGGGAAAATTTGTAGGATGGTGCTGGATTTTGGGGAATTTGCGGTGTGATTAGCAAAAAACTTGGAAAGGCCATAACTTCTTCAGTTTTTTACCAAATCAGGAGCAAAAAGAGGCTACACAGGCATTTTTGGGCATTCTGGAGCCATTGGAATAGTTTCCAGAGCTTTCTGAGCATTGTAAACTGATGTATTCAAACTTTTGAGCATAATAGAGAGGACCAAGCCATTGGAAGTTGAACCAAGGAGACGTAGCCTAGGAGGGGTGAACTCCTTCATCATGTGTTGTTGTGATATTGTTTATGATGATGTTTATATATGTTATATGTTGTTGTTCAATCATTTTTTATGTTAATTTGCACATAAAATTTACATAAAATCACTCAAAAACTCATGTTTAAACTTGTAATTAACCTCATGAATCCTTAAGCACTTTTAACATATTCTAAAAAGGAATTTAGTACAACAAAACTAATTTTCCCAATCAGATCAAGTTTGGTATCAGAGCTCTTTGTTTTCTTTGTGCAAGAAGGATTTAACTATTTGCAAGTGAATGTCATGCTTACAAGGTTGAAGCTCAAGAGAGGAGAAGGGAAGCTGGTTGAAAGCCCTGAAGTTGGGTCAAGGAGAAGGAGTGCAAGGTTGCCACAATCTCCACCACCATTTCTTCCTCAAGTTGCAATTGAGACTTCAGTGAAAATGTCCCATGAAGGAGAGCCTACAACCATGATAGAGGATTAGAAGGTCTTTAGGAAGGCTTTCTTTGACATGACAGAGATGGTGAAGGTCCTCTATGAAGAGAGGAATACCAGACTGTAGGGTGAAAGCTCCAAGCATCCCAAAGGAGAAGGTTCTTCAGGAGGAGGAGGTAATGGAAATGGAGGTAAACCTCCACCCTCTCCACCATCTTCTTCATCTTCTTGTTCATAGACATCTTCACCCTCTTCCACTAATACAACCCTTACTCATACTCATCAACATACCTCAAAAGGAACTGGTAAATCACCCATGTTAAAACTTGATGTTAAATTTGAACTGCTCATGTATAATGGTGAAGTGAATGCAGGGAAGCTTGAAAATTGGGTTCGTCAATTGGAGGTCTATTGCAAAATTCAAAAACTTCAAGGTGATGACATAAAGATTCATCTAGCTTCCTTGAGGCCAGAGGGTGCAACACTAGTATGGTGGGAATCAAAGACACAAGAAGAGATAAAAAAAAACACGGTAAGATGTTTTGTTAAAGAATCGACCCCAAGCAAGGCCAGGGTTACAATGTGATAAGTTGCAATCGCACTTCGCAACAAGGAAGGCATTACAGAAATCAACTTCGGTAGGTATCGGGTTGTGATGCAATCGAAATCGCACATTGCGAAAGGAAGGCATTACAGAGAATCGGTCCCCGGCAGGTACCAGGTTGTGATGCGATATCGCAATCACATATCACAAACAGGGCAGAGTCCCACACATAAAAGACAGTGGTACTCTGCGATTGCAATTAGCGAAAGGATCCAGATGCAGTAGGTTATAGGTTGCAGTTTAATGTCCTATTGGGTCTGTCAATATTGCAATCATGCATTTCCACCTTGTTCACAAACCTTAAGCCTGCATAACTCTATCGATTGTGATTTGCAATAAGATAGTCGGTGCTGATGGATTAAGGCCCATCGCGCGACAAAATTCTCGTTCGGTTAGCAAATTTTGGAGCGAAATTGTGGATTCTTGTCGGTTGTGGAGCATTTTGTGGAACGAATAGTGGGAAAGCTAGGAGAAGTCATGACTTCTTCAATTTTTCACCAAATAGGTTGCAAAAAGAGGCTAGATGTCATTTTTGAGTATTCTAAACTTATTGAGACAGGTTTCAGAGGCATTTGAGCATTGTAAACACATTTTAATTGTAATTTTGAGCATAATAGAGAGGCCCAAGCATTGGGAGTTGGACCAAGGAGACGTAGCCCAGGAGGGGTGAACTCCTCATCAAATATCCGTGTTGTGTGTTGTATTTTGAGGTTCTTTGTTGTTATTTTCCATTGTTCAGCATATGTTTTATGTTAAATTGTTTATAACATTTACATAAGAAACTCTCATGGGAATCAGTTAATTAAGCAAAAATGGTGAATCCTTAAGCACTTGATAAACAAATGATAAGCATATTGGGTTTTATTATGAATGGGGAATTAGCACACCGTTACTAATCTGCTCCATTTCAAATCAAGTCGGTATCAGAGCACTAGTTTTTGCTTACTAGATTGGCTTGTGCAAAGAAGGAGTATTGTTTGCTAGTTTTGTGTCATGCTAATAAGGTTAAAATTCAAAAGAGGAGAAGGGAAGTTGGTTGAAAGCCCTGTAATTGGCTCAAGTGGAAGAAGAGAAAGGTTGCCAAAGTCTTCTACACCAGTACATCCTCAAGTTGTAGTTGAGACTCCAGAGATCATGTCTCATGAAGGAGAACCTACAAACATGACAGAAGATGAGAAGACCTTCAGAAAGGCTTTCTTTGATATGAAAGATATGGTGAAGGTCCTCTATGAAGAGAGGAATAGCAAGTTTCAAGGAGAAAGTTCCAAACCTCCCAAAGGAGAAGGCTCTTCAAGAGGAGGTAATGGAAAAGAAGGTAATGGGAATGGATACAAACCTCCACCCTCTCCACCATCTTCTTCATCTTCTTCTTCACAAGTATCTTCACACTCTTCCACTAATACAACCCTTACTCATACTCATCATCATTCTTCAAAAGGAGCTGGAAAATCACCTCTACTTAAACTAGATGTTAAATTCGAGTTGCCCATGTATAATGGTGAAGTGAATGCAGAGAAGCTTGATAATTGGATTCATCAGTTGGAGGTGTATTGTAGAATTCAGAACCTTCAAGAGGATGATATCAAAATTTAGTTGGCTTCATTGAGAATGGAGGGTACATCACTCATTTGGTGGGAAGCAAGGACTCAAGACAAGATCAAAAAACATGTTAAGATCTCTATTACTTGGCCTGATTTCGTTGCTATTATAAAAAGACAATTCTACCCTTTAGCTCATATGAAAAAATCCATTATGAATTGGAAAATTTTCAGACAGTTAAAAGGTCAAAATGTGCAAGAGTATACTCAGGGGTTTAGGAGAATAGCTCTTATGCTAGGAGTAGACTTGCAGTCACAAGATACTTTGCTAAAATACATAGGAGGTTTGCATTGCTATATTTGATACACCATTCTTATGTTTAATGCCACTAATCTTGATGAGGTTTGTGTTCAAGCTACACACCTCGAAGCAAGAGGGAAAAATGTACAAGAAGGTAAGAAGAATCCATTCCATAGTGGTGAAAAATGAAAGAAATCTAAAGGAAAGCAGAAGAAATATGCATCTATTACAAAAGAAGGGGAGAAACCCGTGTGCAATAATTGTTCCAAAGAGGGCCATGATGAAGCGCATTGCTGGAAGCTTCATCTTGAATTAAGATCGAAGAAATTTAGCAATAAAGGGAAACAAAAGATAAACATTGATGTACGACAAGACTTGGGTTCCAACTCAGGTGATGAATCAAAGATTGTAGCCGTAGTCAGTAAAGGAAAATTCATGGAAAAAACAAGCAGAGAGGAAGCAGTGGCAAGCACCAGCATAACAAATAACTCCAACAACGCTTCAACTGAAGAAAATAGAATTGAGTTGTTCCATATCAGAGTTATTTCCAAACACACTAAGATTGGTATGTTGTTTGACAATGGATCTCGGGCAAATTTAATTTCTACAGACTTGGTCAAGAAGTTGAATATGGAAACCGTGCCTCATCATAAACCGTATCTATTGGGTTGGATAACCAAGGATGCAAATCTTTAGTCACAAGGAAATGCGTGTTAAAGTTTGCTATTACTACCAATTTCATTGATGAAGTCGAATTAGATGTAGTGCCACTGGATATTTCTGGAATTGTGTTGGTAAGCGCGTATTTGTATGATCGAAAAGCCATTTTCCATAGATTTGAGAACAAATATCATTTGTTCAAAGATGGAGTGGAGTATATTGTGAGAGCCCATCATAGAAAGCTTATATGTCTTTAGCAAGTGTAGGGCAAATGAAGCGACAGGTCAATTCCAACAAGAATCTCATGCTCCTTAGGATCAAGCAAAAGAATGACACGGAGCGTGAATCCTTTGCAGACTGTGACATGAAGCTGAAAGCCAAATTAGTTGATGTGGTCAATCAATATGGATATGTGTTTCAAGAACCAAATGGATTGCCACCAAAAAGGGGAATTCAACATGAAATTCAACTACAGCAAGACTGTCCACTCCCAAATATCAGTATGTATCGAATGTCAATTCTAGAAAGTTTAGAAATTAAGAAACAAGTCCATGAATTATTAGATAAAGGTGTAATTTGTCCCTCTACTTCGCCATGTGGTTCACCAATTGTTTTGGTACCCACAAAAGATGGAACTTGGCGCATGTGTGTAGATTATCGATCTTTGAATAAAATTATCATAAAGAATCGATACCCATTGCCCATAATAGATGATTTGCTATATCAGTTGAAGAATACAAAATATTTCACTAAATTAGACTTGAGAAGTGGATATCATCAAGTTAGAATAACTAAGGAGGATATTTGGAAGACTACTTTTAAAATCAAACAGTGACTGTTTGAGTGGCTAGTTATGCCTTTCAGTCGTTGCAATGCTCCAGCTACATTCATGAGAGTTATGAATTATGTTTTAAGTTCCTTTCTTGATGAGTTTGTAATTTTCTATTTAGATGATATTTTGATATTTATCAAATCACAAGAAGAGCATGTCAAGCATGTGAGGAAAGTGTTGGATGTCTTAAAAAAGAACAGTTATGTATGAAGATGTCTAAATGTGAATTCAGGAAAAATTCCTTAGTGTATTTGCGCCACATAGTTGGAGGAGGTGAGCTGAAGATTGACCCCTCTAAAGTTTTGGTCATTGTGAATTGGCCAATACCCAAATCAGTCATAGAAGTAAGGAGTTTTTTGGGAGCAGTGCAGTACAAAAGGAAGTTCATTGCCAATTTCTCTTCCATAGCAGCTCCACTACATGCTTTGACTAGCGTGAAGGTTGTCTTCCAGTGGGGAGGCAAACAGAAAAAAGCATTCGATGCTTTAAAACAAAACATAAGTTCGGCCCGAGTTTTAGCATTGCTAGATTTGAAACAATCATTTGAAATACAAACAGATGCAAGTGTCTTTTACAGCATGGTAAGCCCATTTCATTTCATTCTGAGATTTTTAATGGTGTTGTTATTAACTATCCTACATATGATAAAGAGCTCTACTTAATGGAAGCATTACTTAATGGGAAAATAAACCATTATTCACACTGATCATCAACCTTTGCAATATCTGCAATCTCAAACAAAATTGCAGCAATCAAGGCACTTTCATTGGATGGGATTCTTACAGCAATTCCACTTGGTAATCAGGTACAAGAAAGGTATTTATAACAGAGTTTCTGATATGCTTTCTAGACCAGTTGTTAATGTAGCCATTTTACTCAAGAATCATTATGTTTTGCCTGAAAGTTATGTTGAACAATACGCATATGATGCTGACTTTCAAAAGGTATATTCAAACTTGAGTCAAGGCCACCAAGTTGAGGAATTAGACTACCATGTACATGATAATTTGTTGTATCATTTGGGAAAACTTTAGGTTCCACGGGGAGAGAGAGTAAATGTCACAAGGGAACTGCACACTTCTCTTATTGTTGGACATTTCGGTGTAAGTAAAACAGTGGAAAATCTTCAGAGGTATTTTCACTAGCCTTGTATGCTTGAAAGTGTGTCATGTTTTATCAGATGTTGTTCATTGTGTGTAGTCAGTAAGCCTAGTAATAGGAAACTAGGATTGTACACACCACTTCCAGTGTCGTCAAGTCCATGGGAGAGTGTTTCTATGGATTTTGTAGGAGGTCTTCCTTTATCAAGAAAAGGTCATGATTATTTGTACATAGTTGTGGATAGGTTCATCAAGATGTGCATACTAATGCCTTGTAGAAAACAAATTATATCTGAACAAACAACTCAAATTTTCTTGCAAAATGTACGGGTTCATTTTGGATTACCTACTTCTATTGTAAGTGATCGTGATTCCCGATTCGTTGGGAATTTTTGGTCAAATTTATGGAACTTGATGGACACTAAGTTGAAGAAAAGTATAGCCTTCCATCTGCAAATAGATGGTCAAACTAAAGTGGTTAACAGGATAATTATTCATTTTCTAAGAGGATATTGCAGCAAACATCCTAATTTGTTGGAATGAATAGTTGCATTATATTCAACATGCTTACAACCGAGCAAAACACTCTTCTACTCTAACTTTGCCTTTTGATGCATGTCTTGGTTATTTGCCTAAATCACCTTTGGATTTCATCTTTGAGAAGGATGTAGCTGTAGATGGACATAGTGACATAGATAGAGCAAATAAATTCATTAAGAAAATTCAGTTGATTCACCAAATAGTTCAAGAACAACTAGAAAAGAGTCAAGGCAATTATAAGGCAAGGCATGATAAGCATCCTGTGGATCATTAGTTTCAAGTAGGTGATGAAGTTTGGCTTTACATTAGCAAGGAAAGGCTTCAAGGTGAAGGTAAAAAGCTGAAACCAATCCGTTATGGTCCATTTAAAATTTTGGAAAAGATTGGTAATAATGCTTTCAAGCTTGATTTGCCTTCATATATGCAAATTTATTCCGTTGTCAATGTTAAAACTTTGAGATTGTATGAGCCTCCTTTGATTGAATATCAAGGAGAAAGTGTACAGATTCCATCAATTGAATATTTTTCTCTAGAATTTCTTGATGAGCTTCAGCAAGACACCATACTTGATAGAAGAATGAGGTCATCAAAGACGGGAAATGTTGATTATCTTCGAGTGGTTCTCAAAGGGACAAATCCATCAAAGTCCAAATGGATTGAAGAGGGGAAGGTGAGGGAATAGTACCCTCATCTATTCAATAACTAAATATAATATTTTGGGGTCCAAAAGGCTTCCAGTGGGGAAGAGTGATCAAGTGCTAAAAATTATGCTCAAAAATCAAAGTTTCATAATTTTATTAAACTCAGCTTCAGATCAAAAAGCTCTTCATTCTGATTCCAATGGTTTGAATGACACTCAAATCTGAGCTCGTATGTATAAGTTAGAGCAATTCAAAGTTCAGGTTTGACTTAGACACATGGGAGGATTGGATGACGTGGTAGGTCCTTCAGCGAATGAGGAGGCGCCAAGTGGTAGGCCGCCATTGGCCCACGCATGTCACAAATCGCATGTCGCGAGTGGGTCGTGTTAAAGAATCGGCCCCAATCAAGGCCAGGGTTGTGATGCGATAAATCGCAATCACACTTCATAACAGGGAGGGAATTGGAAAAATTGGCCCTGGAAGGTATCGGGTTGCGATGTGATCGCAATCACACATCAGCAAAGGGAAGGCATTACAGAGAATCGGCCCCGGATAGGTACCAGGTTGCGATGCAATATCACAATCGTGTATCGCGAACAGGGCAGAGTCTCGCACATAAAAGATCGTCGGTACTCCGCGATTGTGATTAGCGAAAGGATCCGGATGTGATAAGTTATAGGCTACAGTTTAATGTCTCGTCGGGTCCCCCGATATTACAATCACGCATTTCCGCCTTGTTCACATACCATAAGCCCAAATAACTTGGCCGATTGTGATTTGCGATAAGATAGTTGGTGCCAGCGGATTAAGTCCCACCGCGCAGAAACATTCTCACTTGGTTAGTGGATTTTGGAGTGAAATTGTGGGTTCCTGTTAGTTGTGGAGCATTTTGTGGAACGAATAGTGGGAAAACTAGGAGAAGTCATAACTTCTTCAGTTTTTCACCAAATAGGTTGTAAAAAGAGGATAGATAACCATTTTTTAGTATTCTGAACTCAACGAGACAGGTTTCAGAGGCATTTGAGCATTGTAAACACACTTTTATTGTAATTTTGATCATAATAGAGAGGCCCAAGCATTGGAAACTGGACCAAGGAGACGTAGCCCAGGAGGGGTGAACTCCTCATCAAATCTTTGTGTTGTGTGTTTTATTTTGATGTTCTTTGTTGTTATTTTTCTGTTGTTCAGCATATGTTTTATGTTAAATTATTTATAGCATTTACATAAGAAACTCTCATGGGAATTATTTAATTAAGCAAAAATGGTGAATCCTTAAACACTTGATAAGCAAATGATAAGCATCTTGGGTTTTATTCTGAATGGGGAACTAGCACAACATAACTAATCTGCTCCATTTTAGATCATAGAGGCCGCCACGTGGCAGCCTAGGGGCCACCAAAATTTTGGGTCGAGGTCTGGGCAGCAGGAGCGGGGGTCGAACCCGCGACCACCAAGCGAATGAGCAAAGCCTTCTACCAATGCGCCACCAGTTATGACTTAACCATATTAGAACTCGGTGTATATTTGAATACAATGTGCGTGCCATTTAGGGGAGGGGCCAGCCCACGGGGGTCGGCCCTTGGTTGTGCCACCAATGGAGTAGTGCGGGGGCCCGACCGGTGGGGGCGAGCTATTGGCCTTAGCCCCAGGCAAGTGGCCCCCATATGGCCACAATTTTCGGATTATAGGCATTGAAGGCTAATTAAAGCGCCTGACAATTTTGCCCAAAAATTGACAAAATTGTCGCTCAGTTAGTGCATTTTGGGGAAAATTTGTAGGATTGTGCCATATTTTGGGGAATTTATGGTGTGATTAGCAGAAAACTTGGAAAGGCCATAACTTCTTCAATTTTTTACCAAATCAGGAGCATAAAGAGGCTACACAGGCATTTTTGGGCATTCTGGAGCCATTGGAACATGTTTCAGAGCTTTCTGCATATTGTAAATTGGTGTATTCACACTTTTGAGCATAATATAGAGGGTCAAGCCATTGGAAGTTGGACCAAGGAGACGTAGCCCAAGAAGGGTGAACTCCTTCATCATGTGTTGCTGTGATATTGTTTATGGTGATGTTTCTGTCTGTTATATGTTGTTGTTCAGTGATTTTTTTATGTTAATTTGCACACAAAATTTACATAAAAGCACTCAAAAGCTCATGTTTAAACTTGTAATTAACCTCATGAATCCTTAAGCAATTTTAACATATTCTGAAAAGGAATTTAGTACAAAAAAACTAATTTTCCCAATCAGACCAATATGTATAGGTAAGGTATCATACATTCTTATGCCTAAGAGCTTAGTGGGGAGCCTTCACTGCCTACTTTCTTTTATTTACTTAATGTTGGATCATTGTTAGTATAAGGAGGGGAAATGTTGCAGAGGGTGGCCATACCCCATAAAAATGAATAACATTGTCATATCTACATATTTTGAAACAAGTCCTACTAAAGAACCTCTCTAATATGTTTTATATCTTTCAGAGGGCCTTTTCACGAGTGCTTCTAATTTCTACTTTCTTTTTCTCTAATGAAGTCTTTTCATTGTCTAATCATAGATCATTGCACTAAACAAGCTACTTATCTGAAGCAAGAACGATTTATACAAGCATCAGAGTGCAACTCTCATGAGTCACTTAAGCGTCAAGGTTGGTTCAATCTTGATCCATATGAACCTATGAACAGGGTTTAATCGAATTTTTTCTCTCTAATATAGACCCAATAGAATATGTTCCATGATATCTGCTCTTACCCTAGCTAGAAATTCACATCCTTGTTTTGATGTCTATCATTGTCCATTGTGTCCTTCTCCTATTTTTATGCCTACTTGATATTCATGTCTTGCTTTCAACTATGCTTTTCCTATTCCTTTCCTAGCTTGCTTCTTTGCTTCCCTGTGCCTTACTTCCTACTTGCTTACCTTTGCCTTGTTTGTCGATTTAATTCCATCACGTGTTCCCATGCCAAGACTTGCAAAACTTATAAATTCAAAGTTCAGTGTTTAGGCCTCAAATGATTAAATGTCACTATTATGCACCTGCTCTTTGTTAGCAGATGACCCAAAGTTCAACCTCCACCACATTAACCTTGGCAAATTAATTAAGTAGAAGAACCTACACAATGTCTAGGATGAAGAGTTTGAATTACGTTTGGTGGAAGGTGGCCAAAAGCTGAGAGATGGTGACAGATAGCAGTTGAGAGGTCGTAGCTAGATAGTTACACAATTGCATGGAAAGGCAGTGAGGCGGTGGGAAACTTTGGATAAAATGCAAATGTAAATCATTTTAATGCTTAAAGTATTTTACAAAGTATTTTTACATAAAATGTTATTAACTAATGCTAGCCTTGAGGCTAGCATCAGTGGGCTTCATATTTGATTCATGCTTTAAATTTACCCTAAGTTTGTCTAAAAAACTGAGTTTTATCTCCAATGAGACTCCAAAGACTTAAAAGTCTATGATTGGATAGTTAAAAAAATTGTCAATATTTAATAGCTTGGATTTTTTTTATAAAATATGAATTGAAAACTTTATATTAAACATATTGGGTTAATTGAAACTAATGTTAGGCATAATGATATCGATCACAATATACCTACCTCGACAGGTATAATAAGTGGAATTGTTAAATACATTGTTTTTCTTCTTAATAAAAGCTATATACACAGTTAAATAAAATGTGATTTGTTATTTTCTTCAGAATGGTTAGTATCTTAATGCAATGGAATACTTTACAAACCTATGTTTAATTGAAATGTGATACATGGTTTGACAAATAGCCATAACAATTTGTCATGATAATTCTTTTAGTTTATCTTTATTAGTCCTTGTCATCATAGCAGGGATTCTTAGTAATCAAATTACTACATTAGCATTAGTTATTTATTCAATTAACCTAAAGTTTTATTTCATATTTGATAAAACATGGTCATTTAGCCTATCAAGTACATGAAATAATTTTCTTGGCCAATAAGATTTTTGTTCATCTTATTTGGCCTCTTCCTGAGGTCGTTCTATATTCTTATATAATTCCCTTGAAGTCTTCATATAATTTCTTAGATGAAAGGATTTACATGGTTCATATTTTTCCAACCAGAAGTAATGCTCGCATTAATCCCTTAGCATTAAATGTTTGGTTTCATAATATATATGTTGACTTGTCACGTATGCCACACCACAAACCAGATGGTTATGTGCATGCTTGACCTCCTGTCATGCTTCAATGGCTGTAGATAGCATTGTGTTAGGTGTGATAAGGGTTTCACGACCGTCTTTCATAAATTCTCACAAGAGTGTTGTGTTAGATGTGATCAGGGCTTTGCGCCCGTCTTTCAGAAATTTCATGATAGATTAGATTTTGCAATACATGCTTCATTTTTATCCATTGGTTATTTGCTCATGGACAGTGGATCCTTAGCCACATCATTATCATCACCAATTTCAGGAAATTAAGGTCTCTAACTATACAACTGACTTGAGCTACTAATGGTATCTAATAAGCAGCAAAGACAACAAAAAACGCAAGGGTTATTCACTGGCTTTTGTGCTCTGCATGTACTACGTGTGAACAGTTCCTCTGTGTCCTGCAATAGCCTTTGTTCCCTGCAAGATCAGACCAAAAATTAAAAAAATTGAATGGTAAGCAAAGCTTCTGACCTTATAGCATAGTTTAAAAAATTCTCAAAAAATTTTAACAGTGTATTTTTCCCCTCCAAATATACAACGTAGGTAAAGTTTTAGAATTTTACAAAACTTGTAATTTTCTTTTTTCATGAGATAACCATTGGAAAAAATATATATGAACATATAATATTTTGGTTAATGCACTATTATAGTGCAAAGTACACCCATTAGAACCCCGATGTCATGCCTGTAAAAACTAGACATTCTGCTAAATTTTTATAACAACAAAAGACATTAAATTCTGATAATCACTTGTAGTTACAGACTAAATTATATCAACATAAATATATTCTAAAAAAATTCAAAAATATATTGTTTTCTCCCTTTAAACATATGGTGCAAGGATAGATTCATAAATTTACAAAACTAACCGTTTTATTTTTTCATGAGATAATTACTGCAAAAATATATGAACATAATTGTTTTGTTTATTAAATTACTAAAATTCCAAGTTGTAATGCAAAGTACACCTAGTAAAACCCCATGACGTGACCACAAAAACTAGACAATATGATATATTTGAATAATAACAAAAATGATAAAATCTAACAATCAATTGTAGTTGCAGACTAGATTATATCAACATAAACATGGTGCAACAAAATTCTCATAATTTTTAAAGTGTAGATTTTTTTCCCTTTGAATGTATGGTGCATGGATTTATCCAAAATTTCAGGCAGCTATAATTATTATTTTTTTCATTAAATAACCATTGCAAAATATATATGAACATGAATTCTTTCGGTTATTGCCTAGAGCACTACCTGCACAGCCAATATAGAGACAACAAAACTCGTGCCACATACGCGGAAAATGTTCCAGCGGGTGATTACGAAGCAACAGTCGATCAGATGAAGCGATGAAGAAAAATATTTAAGCCATACGACTGCCCAAATGAGAAATGAAAAACACGGTTTACTCACACCTTCGAAGTTTGCCTCTCCTTCCCTTCCTTATCCCTGTCATAGCCTAAAAGTTGGTCCCTTCATCGACTGTCCCATCTAATCCTCATATAAAAAGTCATGAGGGGGATTCTTTTCTACAACCGTCCTGGGGGCGGACACCATGCAAATGCAGGTGGACAGCGGTAGATAAGATTGGCTTCATTTCTATCAACTTTAACAGGAAAAATGGCAGTGGACATGCATCTCAATCTCATCATTGTCAGCAAGTGGTTTGAGGATGGTCCTGTGCGATGTAGTTGTGCACTTGTGCAAGTATGGTTACCATGTGTCGAAATTTTTTCATGCTCATATAATTTTTACTTTGATTTATATCCGTTGATAACAACTGTATTTTTTTAATTGAAATATTGTGCTCAACGAAAATGCTTTACTAAGTTTCGAGATTCACTTTGTAATTTATGTTCAGGCAGAAAGACATTCACAAATGGCATTGTTGAACAGTTAATAGATCTATTCCAAACAACTATCAATCTTTCTTGTCTAGTTATTAAGATCAATGATGCCAAGATGACTTAATGCATGTCAGTTTCCTCTCGGTTTGTCTATTTTACCCCCACCCACTACCAGAATGCACCCAGAGTTTCCCAGCGAACAATAATCGATTCATTCCAATCGGCAAGGTCCCCATCAAGCGATTTTTTTTTTTAATTTAAATATTGTGCTCAGTAAAGGTGTTTTACTAAGTTTTGAGATTCAGTTAAACATCAAATAAGGTCAAATAATTAAATTATCTTAAATGCAACTTTGGCATTTTTCCTGACCAGCATATATTGTGTGAGTGGTGCGTACTCCCTTTAGGTTGCCAAGTGTAATTTGGGTGGAGCAAAATCCCTCAAAAAATCTAGAAACAACTGCCCATATCATCACAAAAAATTGCTTTGCATATTAACTCTGGGAAGCTATTGTATTATTGGAGTAGAATATACATGTAGGAACAAGATCTGGTAGTTTCCATTAAAAGATGCCACATGTGATAATGTTGAAGTGGATGGGAGACAAAATCCCTTGAATCTTGAATAACAACCTAATAAAATTTGATCTTTTAAACCCACTAGGACAAATTCAAAAAACTGATTCAAAATACAGTTGAACATTGTGATAAAGAGTATATGCTTGAAAGACATTTTAGTTTGGTTATGTTATAGAGAATTATGAAAGACATTTTAGTTTGGTTATGTTATAGAGAATTATGAAAGGCGTTTTAGTTTGGTTATGTTATAGATAATTATGAAGAAATTGCATATCTCGATTAGAGAGAGTGTTGCATCTTAATTACAGTAAAGGCCATGGAATATAATTCCACCACAACCTACTTGTAACAACTCGATTGGTTAATGTACACCAATCAGGCAGAGTGCTCCTGTGATTTGGTTAAGAACACAAGACCTAGAGTTTGTTTCAAAATATACAAATCCATATTCAAAACTTTCTTAAAACTCATTATCATCTTCATTTTCTCGGTCGCCATGACTAAACAAGACCAAATCTTCCAAGTAATTATTATTCTCTATTAGCATCAAATCTTCCAAGCAATTACTATTCTCTATTGGCATGGAACTTCCTGCTTTCATAAAGAAGAAGACAACTTTGTAGTGTTGATTGCTTGGACAAGTGATTGCAAACCTGGCCTCATTAATTGCTACCATGAGATAACTACTCTAGCTCATACCCCAATAGGGGGTTGGTTCTCAGGCAATGTTGGCTGGCTGCTCAAGGAAAGGACTTATTGCCTTGCAATCCTCCTTGTTTTAGTTTAAGCTTTGCAATGTGAATACTTTGGATACTTTATATATTGATCATGGATCGTATGGTGCGTATAAGTTAAAATAACTCACAAACACTTTTAAATTCAATAGAATTGAAAACCAAAAAAATATTATTTTATTTTTTTTATATTTAATTATTTCTTTATATTGTTTTTTTCTGAAGAAAAAAATTAACTAGATAAATGTATTAAGTCAAAAACCAATTAGATGAAAGCTTGCCTCCTTCCTGAAAATTCAGCCAAGTAAATCTAGAAAGAAACAATCCAGTAAGGATCATCCCAACCCTTTCTTTCTCATGATTGGTTGTCCGGCTTCGGATGCTGGTCCTGATTGATTTGTTTGATTCTGCTATCGAATTATGAGTCTTGCGTTATGCCCCCGCTATCCATCCACCCCATTGCAACCCGTCTTCGGTAAGCCTTCCGGGCAGGCACCTTTATGAACAGGAATAAAGGAGTATGGTGGGCCAAGGTCAGCTAGAGTGGGAAAAGCATAAGAGGCAAAGACAACCATCTTAATGGGGATTTTAAAAACATATCACTCCTCACCATACATCAAAAGCATTTATTTTCAAACTATATATGTCTATCCACCTCAAATGTCCATAAAGGTTCAACAAAGAAACATCATAAAAAGAGCCATTAAAACACACAAAAATCCATCAATTACAAAATGTCAATTTGTCCTTCTTCTCGCCGGTTGCCTTTCGTAGTGGTACTGTAGAACATGGTACGTTATGGATCCTACAACCCTTGTTTGGAGAAACCGTTGGCAACCAGATTAGCCTCCCTGAAAATATGTGTCAACGTATAGCTCCCAAAAAGACCAAGTAAAGCATAGATGCGCTCCCTCCATCCCCGAAGGTCCGATGGGTCAAACCATGAAGCTCCCTTAAAACCATCGATGATGGTTTGTGAGTCTCTGAAAATGTGAATGTTTTGTATCCCAATTCTCCTGGAAAACCACAACAAGCCCAGAGTGCAATCATCTCCGCCCTAGTGTTTGTACCGTATCTAGCACTCCAATGCAACTTGTAACATGTATGCGCATCCAAGCAGATCCACCCACCACACCTGCATTTTCTCTTTTATGTCACTCCATCAAAGAATCCTGCTAGTAAAATAATGTGAGGGGGTGAGAGACACCTGGACAAGTCCTAGATGCGAGGACTCTTTGGTTCCATATGATTGATCCATGCTATAATTTTTACACATACATGGTGAACACGGACAAGCTACCCATGAAAAATACAGTGGTTGTGAGCCTTCCATATTTCCCAGAGAGTGAACATGGTAATATCAGGACTGGTCCCACTCTCGACAACACTCCATCTTAGACAATGCTCTATGGATAAAAAGGTCTTGAAGGGAAACCTGCAAGAAGAAAATATAATAGACCAGACATGTAAAGTGAAACTATAATGTAGGAATAGGTGTGATATCGATTCTTCGCTTGCCCGACATAGGACGCAACATCCTGATCCAGTGAAGCCTTGTTTGCACAAGTTTTTCCAAGTAAGAATGTGATCCCGCCATACTAGCCAAACAAATAAAATATTTTAGTGGCGCGACTGGCTTCCAGATTGTTCTGAACCAAGGTCAATGAGCGTATTCATGACCCTGTAGTGAGAGATGTTTATAGACTTCCGCCACCACCATCGATTGGTTTATTTGACACCTCTCCCAGGCGAGGGAATCTTCGATTATGTTCCTACAAAGGCCAGCCTGTCTTAAACTAGTTACATATTATTTCCAAAATTGTGCCATATGTCCCGTCATGTTGAGTTGTGTTGCCTCCTTCCAAATTGGTTGAGTCCCGCGCCATCCATTGACCACCTGTTCCTAGTAAAACAGAACTCGTTGGTGCAACGCTTCCATTACACATGTCGGCAGTCCCCCATCCTTGTTAACACCCATGATGCAATCTCTTCCTATAAGGATTTGATTTCCCCTTCCAAAGGCCCATTAGATGCGATGTAGAAAGGATAGTTTGGCTTTCTGGAAACTCCTCCAGATATAAGAGCCCTTCTTTATGCCAATTTCTCCTCTGTGAAACCATACTGTAAAAGACATTTTTTTAAGGTACTTGCCTCTGAAAATCCTCTGAATAGTGCCCTCACCAAACAAAAATCTCCACATGGACTTAATAATCAGTGCTTTTCCAAAGGTTTTAACATTTAGAATTCCACATCCATCAATGTCGTGAGGCCTAGAGATATCCTCCCATTTTATTAAGTGAAATTTCTTATTACCTTCCGGTCGAGACCACATAAATTGCGCCATTAGTGAATTTCTCATTGCAAATGTGCACGGGTAGAGTAAAAAGGTGCATCCATTAGACGACCATTTGCTATTAATCTCTATTTTTATAAATGATGGTTTGTATTAATCTCTATTTGAGTTTAAAGTTGAAAATTAAAAAAGAGGATGGCCATTAAATATATTTTCATTATTCAATTTCAAAGCTCTCATTCAATTTTAATTACATCAATAAATATGTTTATTTTGGAATAGGATTTTCATAATTTTAATTTAATCATTAATAATTAATAGGTGGATGGTAGGAATTGGAATTAAAAAATAAAAATAAAAAGATGATTAAATACATCTCCATCATTCAATTTCAAAGCTCTCATCCAATACTAATTATATCAATTAAAAATGTTTATTTTGGAATGAGATTTTTATAATTTCAATTTAATTATTAATAATTATTAGGTGGATGGTATGAATTTAATATTTAAAGAATATCCATGGAATATTTTGAGATATATTTCAAAGGAAGTCATGTTCCTTTTTATTAATTTAATTTATAAAAAATTATAAAATTAGATTAAAATAAAATATATTTTGAATGTGAAATGAATTATGTTTTTGGGTTTGTGGTATTGATAAGCCACGGTAATGGCCTATGGTATTGTAACAAAGTCTATTTATAGATTAAGAATTTTCATGGTAAAGTGGGGTTCAATCTACATGGTTAAAAATCAGGTTACTTTCTTTTTCTTTAATCTATACATGTTTAACTCATAAATTAATTATTTTTATAATAATAATAATAATAAATTTATAATTTAGTTAATTGTTGAAGGCTTCTTATTTCAACTTAAGGTGGATGAGGATCTGTTGACTTTTTTTATTTATTTAATTGACGACCTAGATTGATTCTCAAGGAAATATGCTTAGTCTTAATACGACTAGAATTTGTTAGGTTGCATTGACTTTTAATAAATTTTAAAAATTAGATTCATGCCCTGACCACCAATTTCTTAGGGATTTGAGATAATTTCAATTCTAATTAGATGGGGAAATTAATATATAAGCACTTTTTATTTAGCAAAATGATCCATTTTACGATAAGATGTGTAATTCTTTTTTTTTTTTCTCAAATTAAATTAGATTGGTGCCAATTTCCTAGGGATTTGATATTATTCCAATTCTAATAAGTTCATATTCTGATTAGATGGCGAAATTAATATATAAACAAAGTTTCTTTAGGAAAATGGTCCATTTTACAATGAGATTTGTAATTCCTTTTTTTTTCCTCAAAGTTGACCCATAGCCTTTTTATACATGATTAATTAGGTAAATGTGTACATTTGTAAGACATTCTTCGTGTTGCATTAATTTTTTTAGTTATATTTATAAAGCCTTCGACTATATCAACCACATTAATATTTTTAATGTGGTTGTACTGGTTTTTATAATTTTCTAAATCTTGGTAATGTAAGATGTATCACGAGGTTAGTGTTTTCATGTTTATATTAATATGATTAGACTTAGATTATATATATATATATATATATATATGCTCCGATGTGGGTGGATGATTGTGGAGGCATTAATGAGGTGGGGAGTGGATGTGACCCTCCCACACATGTACGTGGTGACACATGAATAGCACCACAAACAAGTGGCATAGGGCGCCTGGAATGTTTGAGAGACTAATCAGTTGGTTTATAGCCTGGATGGCAGATTGATTGCAACAATTGTTATTTTTTGTTACGTGTGATTGTGAAGGTGGTAAGGGTAATGTCGAGTGTGCACAGGTTGCCGCCCTATGCATGTTCATTAGATTGAGTGCTTCTGAGAGCAAGGATATTGCAGGCTGGCGGGGCTTGTGCAACGATTTCCATGGCGTGCTAACTCACATGATTTGGAACTTTGGAGCGTTGGTGGGTGGAAATTTACCCTGGTGTTGGTTGGAAGTGGAGAGGACAAGAGCTTCTATGTATTGCCTCACCGTGAAAACAAAGAGGGAGTGGGGTTTCTCTTCCGTTGGTTTGGTAAGTATTTCGGCCCTGCCTCTCGACCCTAGGAGTATTATAATCAAGGGACGTCTGGGTGTGGTGGGTGTTTGTTCTTTCTGGGCTTTTTCCCCTTCACACTTGGTGGAATTCAACAAGGTTCATTTAACTTTCAATGGTATATGCAGTGTAAATCTGTCTCTTGGTTGCTTTGGGATTGTGGGTGGGAATTCAAAGTATTGGGCTCTCGACATATGCCCTTGGGTGGTTAGTTCCTCGGATGTTTGGGGTGTTGTAACCAAGATGCGTCCTTGGGTTCCAGGGGGTGTTCTTTTGGTGACTCTGGTGGATGGATGCGGGGTGCCTGGCGATTCTTCTGTCACTGAGCTTCGAAGCTGGATTCTCTTGTCGGTTCAAGGCACCTAGGTAGTCGTTCATAAGTGGTTTTGGTACTCTGACTCAATTGGAGATATTCTCAAGCAATGAGAGCATGCCTGAAGAGGTGGGGACCTCGTCGCCCTCTAGTAGAGCGTCAAGAACAAGTGGTTGAAGTGGAGGGTGATTGGGGTGTCAAGGTTTCTTTCAAGAGAAAATTGGCTCACGAACGAGTTCTATTGCCTGGTCATGTGGACTCACCACCATCTCTAGACTCTTTGGATATGTAGCTTTGGAGCATTTTTGCACTCTTTGTGGAACTGGGGCAATAGAGGCAAGAGGATCAAAACGAGGTGATAACATTCATGAATGATTTACAACATAATCAATGGGAAATCCTATACAGGTTGGCCTCACTTAGATGGAGCCAAAGACGAGTTAATGATATGTTGGATCAGATTAAGGCCCAAATTGATTACTTGGAGTTTCATGTTCACAGGGAACCAAGACCCCAAGACATTTGTGGTGATGGACAGGCACCGATACCTCATCATAATCCCTGATGGTCGTGGGATGCATATGTATTCTCTTTGTGTTTTGGGTGCTTTGTGCATTTTGTTTTTGGGCACGATGTAAATTTTGGTATTTTGGTATTAGTTTGTGTATCTTTCTCCTGACCAATAAATCCAGTAGGAGTGAGGTTGGGAGAGAAGTGAAAATCAAGTAAATTTGTTGTACTATTTTGAAGAATTAATAAAAACTATTTGATCGACTATATATATATATATATATATATATATATATATATATATTATTTTTAACAATAGCATAAGATTTTCTATTAAAAGGTTCAGTGTTGAACTCAGAAGTTACATGCCATTGATATCAAGAAACACTCTCTCCATGATTCCTGATTCAAAATGTCTGCCATTCCTATGTGCCAAAATTTCGTTTTTACATTTTCATTTCTAATTATGCCCTAACAAGTTCTGTAACATCTCCAAAAACTGTCTATTAGGAAACAAAAGGAGTAATGCATTTAAAGATGGGAGAGAGACTGGAATCCTTATCAAACATTTCCTTCTTTAAGGGATGCCCCATGGATGTTGATTCAAAAGCCTATTTGTGTCATTTATAAAAGGGGCCTCCAAGTTTTCAACACCTTTCTTTTCTGCATGATTATGATTGATCTAGAATTTTGTGTAGAATGTAAGTTTATAATGTTGCTTGTCATAGCATATGCTCACTTCAACTTCTAATTCTCTATGGGGCATGTTTAACAAAAAGACGTCTAAGCCCTAAATTCTACATAGAGACGACACTTGAAACTTGAATTCCACAGAATTTTCCACCATGGTAGCATCAAGTCCTGTAGTGGATTTGGAGCTCATTGCAAGTTCCATCAAGGGCTCATCCCCAACCATTATAAAACAAAGCAACCAAACCAAATAGTTCATAAAGGCCATGTATCATCACTCCAACCAATGACCCATGATAAACTCAGACCAACATATAGAACAAGAACACACTCATAAATACCAATAGTCCGCCACGAAGGGGCCCAAAAATATAGCATAATACAAAGACATAACTGATTACGAAACAGAGCCCAAGAATTACCTTTGAAGCACAAATCCCATAGACAAGGAATCATAACAGTTGAACTCGTAGAGACAGGGTTCAACCCTTTAATAATTGATCCCCTCGTTCAGAAGTAACTCTCCACCAACCACCACCACTTTGCCCCATAATGTCCCTTGGTATTGTCCTCCACCTGTGAAATTATGGAATTAACATTACTCCTCACATAATAATCAAGTGATCCCTCCTAAATATCCAATAGGCCAAATTCCCCATGATCATCATCGAATGAATGCGCCAGCTCGTCCTTCTGTATTGATGAGGGATGAAATAGTGTGTAACCTACCTAAACATGATTACATAGTACCATTTATCAAATGGATTGAAGCTTCTAAGCACCATCTCCAAGTGAGGGCACCTGTATGGGCCTTCTATGTCAATGATACATGCAAACATGAGATTTTTTTTCCACCTTTTTAAGAATTCCAAGAGATAGTTGGGGGGGAGGCTCATATATGAGATGTCCATTCCATTCAAGGTTCTCCTTGGGGAGATATGTCCAATGGTTAGCCTTTTCATCAGCTTTGGAATTATTTACTCTCAACACATTATAGAAATGGGATCTTGGGTTATGATTCATAAGCTTGAGGATTCTTGTGATTATTTGAGCAAATCTTACATCTTGGGGTGGAGTTTTTTTAGTATCCTTCATATGATAAGGAGGGAGTCTCCTATCACAGTGATTTCTTGTGTATTCATTTTCACAACTTGTTTTATCCCTTGAAAAAGAGTGTAGGCTTTGATAGCATTATTGGTTGTATGTCCTAGTCCGCAAGCATATTTATATTCCAGTTGATTCTCGGGATGAATAATCACCCCCCTCTTGTTGCCCCTCTTTCTCTTTATAAATATTAGGTAATACATTTAACTATAATTTTATATAATTTTAAAATTCAAGTAAATATGTTATAAAATGAAATTTAAATTTAAGTAAAAATGCGTAATGCATGACTGTTAAGTCCTTGCCTAAAAAATTAGACAAAAATATAAATAGGTAGTTAAACTTAACATGACTAAAAATACAAATAGTGTGTTTTTGTTAGAAGAAACTAAAAAAAAACATTATTTATTCATAAAATTTGTAAAGGAGTACTGAACTATCCATTCTAAAAGCAAAAATAGATTTAAATTTTTTGAAAAACAAGTTAATATGAGTATTGATCAATTGTAAATTAGGTATTGACACCATACTATCTTAAATATATTAGTTATTAATATTGTGCAAGTACTCCCCCAATCGGAGTGCATACTTGGTGATCGATGAAATCAAGGAATTTAATGGTGAGAGCCTCAAAGTGTCAACCCACCACCTTCCACATGCGTGGCAAGGCTGGCAGGGTCACGTCGGGCAACTGTGAGAGTTATAGCTGGGAGGGTGGCGATAGGATGGGCGTCCGTCTCCATTATGGTAGTGAGGTTCTGAAGGTTTGCATGTAGGGTGGTAACCAGAGTAAGCAAGGAGATTGCCGCAGAGGAGGGCATCGAAACAAAGGCAGGCGGATAGACTAGGCTCGCATCCAGACCGCCATAGCGAGGGTGAATTGGTATGTTGTCTGTTGCAATGTTGGAAGTCTTCGGGGTTTATGGTTTGGGTTGGCAGGGTATTAGTTGGCGGGGTTCTGTAAGTCCGAGTCCTGCTTTGTTTTGTTTAATGCTAAGTCTGGGGGTCCGCAGTGGAAATTGGCTTGGAGGCACCACCATTTCCCTACTTTTTGGCATTTGGATTTCCCACCGAGGGATCCTCCTCACCATGCATGCTGGGAGGGTAGCTAGAGAAGGTAGGCAGGGTGGGGGAATTGCAATTTTGAGGCTCGTTGAACTCTGGGCCGAAAGGCCTTGGGTTGTGGTTGAAAGTCGAAGGGACATAAACATCACCGTGATGGACCGGCTGGGGGATACAATGGCCTTGACTCTACAACGGAGTGAGGCAGACCCGACAGGGAATGGGCCTGATGGGTGTTGCGAGTCTGAGTTAAGAGGGGCTAAGGGAGAGTTGAGTAATTTCTTGCATCGGAGGGGCAATGTATGGGGTTGGGAGCCTGTAAATAACAGTGCAACATCTGAATTTGTTTATGTTGTCTTTGGAAATCGACTTACAAATTGTTTTGAACCTAATTTAGATGGTGAACAACTCGATCAATTTTTATGCACGTTAGGTGGACAGTGTATAGTTAAATTGCAAGGAACGAATCCTGGGAAGCCTGCAAGAAGGTGGTTCAACTAGTCGAAAAGCTTCCACTGCCATAGAGCATATTATCCAGGGTGAGTTAAGATGGTTTGGGCAACACCAAGCACACAAAGCCCAGATTCGTGCGACCGAGGCAAAGGCAGAAAATCCAGAGGAAAATACAAGGAAGGGGAGTCCCGTAATTTGGGAGGCAAGCCGAGAGGCCGCTAGCTGACGATGAACATTATCAATGAAGCGGTGGAAGCATACCACAAGGGCATCAACGAGGATAAAACATTTATTATAATATATAAGGATATAGAAGGATATACATACTGGATAGAGGTTGGAGGTCACGGGGAGGAAATGGTTGCATAAGCAAAAGTTTAGTCAACCATTTTTTTATTCACCATGTTTTTACTCTCCTTTTAGGCTTCTTCTCCGAGATCTTTTGGCATATTTGGAATATGATTTAGGGTGCACTTTTGGGCATATTCGTGGAATAGTTTTTTGGATTTTGCTTGTGTATGTGAAAAATGTTACAAATACATGAAGAAAATTTAAGGTTGAACATTTTTACCTTTTTTTATATACTTTTATGATTAACTCAGTTTAAATATAAAATTCAAGGGAGAAAATTATTTTTTTAATTATTAATGTAAATAAGATTCTATAATATTATTATGTTTAGGTTATTAATGTTTTCAATTTTTTTTTATAGATGCTAATAGAGCCATTAAAATTAAAAATATAAATTCTTTACCACATTATTTCACTTTTTCAACATGTTTTTCACTCTTCTTTTAAACTTCTTCTCCCAAATTTTTAGGCATATTTGGAATAAGATTTAGGGTTCAGTTTGGGGCATATTTGTGGAATGATTTTTTGGGTTTTGTTTATGTGTGTTGTTTCACTTTACCCAAAAGAAAATAGTTTGACTTCAACAATGCATTATAAGTAATGACTATTATTTTTTTTGGAACAAAATAGATTGACTTCAACAATGCATTATAAGTAATGACTATTTAATTTTTTTGGAACACACATCTAGGCTCAGAATTAAGTTTTGAATCAATGATTACTATGTTTACATTCAAAATGATAATGATTAATTTGGTAGTGTCACTGCTATATGAAGAATGTTAACAATACCTGAAAGAAATTTCAGGTTAAACATTTTTATAAAAAAATATAAATAATTTTTTTTATAAATTTAAATATAAAATTCAAGAGTGGTTTTTGTTTTTTTGTTTTTGTTTGTTTGTTTGTTTGTTTGTTTTTTTAATCTAAAAAAGATTTCATAATATTGTTTTGTTTATGTTATTATAGTGTGGGCAGGCATGGTATTACCCATTCAATTTGTTTTCACTGCCTATTAGTTTGTGACCAAAAATTTATGCCACTTACCCATAGTTTAACATTAGGAATTCAATTTTTATTATTTAAATTTGTTTATTTGTAAGATGATTGGTTGAGGTCTTATCATTGTTGTTTAGTAACTTCCATTTCTATTTCTATTAGTTGCTAATTTTTTGTTTTTAGTTTCATTCATTTTTATTAAATTTTCTGATTTTTTTCTTTTTCTTTCTATTATCCATTTTCTTGACTTTTAACATTACTTACTATTATATTAAAAACACATTTTAATATATATATATATATTAGTTAACCATATTTCTTAATTTTTGGCAATGACTTTCAACAATACAATATTTTATTAGTTGTTTTATTTTTATGATGAAATCTTTGCCTTTATTGTTTTTAGCTTAATTAAGCCTTATTTAAAGTGAAAGGTATTAGCTACTATGTAGCCCTTGTTAGTGTTTTGAAAGAGTTTTATACATAATAATAGAACCATTGATATTTAAAATATAAAATTTTTATCACATTATTTTACTTTCACTACATTACTCTATTATATTAAGTTTACAAATTTTAATATATTAATTTATAAAAATAAATATTATGTAGATTTATAATATATTTTATTATAATAAAATATACTAATAAGAATAAATTGTTATACTGCTTTTGCTTTTGCTTTGTGTATTAGTTTATCTTTGATTTTTGAGGTCTTATTATGGGTTGTTTAGTAACTTTCATTTCTATTACTTACTAATTTTTTGTTTTTTGTTTGATTTTCTTTTTATTTAACTTTTTGTTTTTTTTTTTTGTTATTTCCATTTTCATGAATTATTGTTTTTTGTCTTATTATGAGTTGTTTAGTAACTTCCATTTCTATTACTTACTAATTTTTTGTTTTTAGTTTTATTTCCTTTTTATTTTTTGTTTTTTTATTCCATTTTTTCTATTATTTCCATTTTCATGAATTATAGTTTTTTGTCCATATTTTCAATTTAAGATGACTTATTATTCTCTCTCTCTCTCTCTCTCTCTATATATATATATCTATATAAACACACACATATAAACCATATATATTAAAGTGTGTATATGTTAATATAAACAATAATAATTAATCATATTTCTTAAGTTTTGGTGATGACATTCAACAATACAATATTTTATTAATTATTTTAGTTTTGTTTTTAAATCTTTGTCTTTATTATTTTTTAGTTTAATTAAGTTATATTTAAGTTAAGCGGCAAGTACCACCTCCTATGTAGCCCTTGTTTAGATATTGTAATTTATAATTTAAAAACCAGCCTAGATCCATCTTGACTCTGGATCTATCAAGCCCCGAGAGGGATCAAATCTCTAGAGGTGCAAACCTTTTTTTTTAGTGCAAAACATGAGGAAATGTTTGCACCTTGAGAGATTTGATCCCTCTCGGCACTTGATAGATCTAGAGTTAAGATGGATCTAGGCTGGTTTCAGTCGTGATCGGCCAAAGAAAATCCAACTAACATATGATTCATGTGATATTAATATAATCATTTTAAATATGCTTAATCTAGTCATTTTAATTTTAAATTTGTTTAGTTACCTCAGTTTCTTGAGATGATAAATATTGTTAATAACTTTAATGATGAAATACAAATTTTAAATGTAAAGTGACAAGAGATGATAAATATTGTTAATAACTTTAATGATGAAATACAAATTTTGAATGTAAAGTGACAATGTAATAGTGTTGGATGATAGAAAATGTGAATAATAAGAATATAGTCAATTACAAATAGTCTTCATTGTGATTAATCTCAAAATATTTTCTTCTACTATTCTTATTGTCATCCTTGTTACTTTTGTCATCTTTTTATATTGACTATATGGAAATGACATATTAAATTGTAAACCATTTAAATCTTTAGTTCGAGCTATTGTAGTAAACATCATACCTTGTTTCTCTTTCTCTCCAATATTAATAGGTTGAATTACTATTACACAAAATTCAATGTACATTGTTAATAGTTTTTTGTGCTTACACTGAAATCAATGCACAATGTTAATCCAATCACTTTAAAATTAATGCACTATCATACATCCAATTACATCAAATCAAAGATCAGCATCTACAAAATCAATGCATCTAATGAAAACAATCAAATAAGATTAGAAAACAACATTTTCACTGAAATCAATGCACCTAATGCAAGCAATCAAATAGGACTATAAATCAACATTGACACTCAATGCATCGAGTGCAATTAAGCAAATAGGATTATAAACCAACATCTACAAATAATTCAATGCATCTAGTGCAAATAATCAAATATGATTAAAAATCACCATCTACACCAAAATCAATGCATTTAGTGCAAGCAACCAAATATGATTAGAAATCATCTACATTGAAATCAATGCATCTAGTGCAAGAAATCAAATAAGATTAGAAATCATCATCTACACAGAAATCAATGCATTTAGTGCAAGCAATCAAATAGGATTACAAATCATCTACATTGAAATCAATGCATCTAGTACAAGCAATCAAATATCATTAGAAATCACATCTACACTAAAATTAACGCATTTAGTGCAAGCAATCAAATACGATTACAAATCACCACCTACACTAAAATCAATACATCTCGTGCAATAAATCTTCTTCACTCTTTCCCCTATCCATCTCTATCTATATATACCTCCATCTCTCCTTCTTTATCTCTCTATCTCACCCCCCCAAACACACACACACTCTCTCACTCCATATCTATCAATCTCTCTGTCCCTCCCTCTCTCCACTCATTCACATCCTCTCTCTCGTCCTTCTTCTCCCTCCCTCTCTCTCCAAATCTATTACTATATCTCTCCCTCTCTCCTCTCTCCTTCTCTCCCCCATTCCCTCAATCTCTCATTCTTCGTCTCTTTATCTCACCCCTAAACATACACACTCTCTCTTCATCTCTCCCTTGTCACTCCCTCTCTCTTTCCCCTTCTCACTCTCTATGTATTTCTTCTTCTCCCGCTCTCTCCCCCTCCATCTCCATCTCCTTATCCCTCCCTCTCTCCTCCTCTCTCTCAAGTTCGTTCTCTCGTACTTCCTCTCCCCCCCTTTCTCTCCTACCTCCCTCTCTCTACCCCTTCACGCACACTCTCTCTCTTTGCCCTCCAATCCTCTCTCTTCCCCCGTCTCTCTCTCTCTCTCTCTCCAAGTATGTAACTATATCCGTCCCTCTCTCCTTCTCCCCCCTTCTCTCTATCTCTCCTTATTTGTCTCTTTATCTCATCCCTAAACATATACTCTCTCTCTATCTCTCCCTTGTCACTCCCTCTCTCTCTCTCTCTCCCCACTTCTCACTCTCTATGTCTTTCTTCTTCCCTCCCTCTCTCCCCCTCCAACTCCATCTCTCTATCCCTCCCTCTCTCCTAGTCTCTCTCAAGTCCTCTCTCCCCCTTTCTCTCCTACCTCCCTCTCTCTCCCCCCATCTCTCTCTCTTTGCCCTCCAATCCTCTCACTATCTCCCTCCCTCTTTCCTCCCCTCTCTCTCCCCTCCATCTTTGTGTCTCCCTCTCCCTATCTTACCCTTCTCTACCTCTCTCACTCCTCTCCCTCTCTCTCTTTTCATTCCTCCTCTCCCCTCTCCTTCAGTTTATCTCCATCTCTCCCTTATCACTCCCCCTATCTCTCCACTTCTATTACTCTATGTCTTTGTTCTTCCCTCCCATATATATCTAGAGTTTATATATATCATGATATATTAATATATATTATAATATAACAAATTTAATATTGTATTAACCCAAAGTTATTAAATTTAATAATATTAATATTATAATATATTAATATGAATATTAGATTTAATAATAATAATATTAATCTTTTAATAGTGTTTTCTTGCATGGTATTAATAATAATTTGGTCCATGGTATTTGGCCCTTATGCTTGGCCTAAATAGAACCTATTTTTTGAGTGTTAGTAAGTATAACTAAGTTTAAGGAGTAAATATAAAAAGATGTTTTATTTATTTACCATATTTATTTATATTTTTATTTATTTATCATATCTCTTTTATTTGCGATGAGATTTGGCCCATAGGCTTGGTATATAATTAGATGTTGATTTTTAATCCTATTTGATATATTTTTATTTATTTACCATACCTCTTTTTATAAATATGATATTTGACCCATATCATTAATAATTATTTGCCCCATAGTATTTGGCCCATAGGCTTCACTTAAATAAAACCTCATTTTTGAGTTTTATTAAATATAAAGAAGTTTATGGAGTAAATATTAAAAGAGGTTTTATTTATTTACCACACCTCTTGTTTATCTATATTTTTATTTATTTACCATACATCAAGAGTAAATATAATTTTATTTTATTTTATTTATTTACCATATTTATGGTTTATTTATATTTAAAATCAGTCTAGATCCATCTTAATTATGGGTTTATAAATCTGAGAGAGGGATCAAAGCTCTCAAGGTGCAAATCTTTCCTAAATTTTGCACTCAAAAATAGAAGTTTGCACCTAGATAAATTTGATTGATAGATCTAGATGAATCTAAACTGGTTATATTTATATTATATATATTAATGTATATAACTTTCTTAAAAAAATTCTTGTGATTAAGAATTTCAAAAACCACTAAAACAACTTTTAACTCTTTTTCTATTAGTCATAAGTTTTTTTCCTTGTTTTTTCTATATCAATTTATTACTTTTAAATTTTGACTTAGCAATATTTTTTTGTTTTATTTTTTTAATATTTTCAATTTAGTTTTGTAATAAGACTTCAATTCTTTTTACCAATATAATTATTTAAATTTTATTTTATTTATTTTTATACATATATATTTTTTCTTTGTCAAGTTGTTTGTGATCGTCACGGTTTGACCTGTGGCTTGAGGAGCCGCTACACCAGGCCTTAGCTGATTGGATTTTTTAGCATATCTCCAGCCTAGTACAACGCACAACCACCCCATGAGGTTTGATCCTGAGTCACCTTGTTAACCAGGTTTATCCTTAGCCAATTATGTTAGTAAGACTTGACATTTATTTATATTAATATAAATTAAAATTTATTAATAATCCCCAAAAAATTTAAAATTTAAAAAAAAATCTGAAATATGTTTTAATGTGGGGTTGCCATGTGCTCACCCCTATCCCCTGTTGTTGCTAATATTTTTATGGAAGATTTTGAATCCAAGGCTCTAAACTCAGCCCGCCTCCTGCTTAAGCTTTGGAAAAGATATGTAGATGACACTAATGTCATTTGGTCTCATGGCCAAGAAAAGTTAGATTTCTTCTTCGATCATCTCAATAGTCAATCCTCGGCCATTAAGTTCACTAAGGAACAAGAAGTCGATGGTTGCCTCCCTTTCCTTGATATTCTTATCTCTAAGAATAATGATGGCTCCCTCTCCCACCGAGTGTTTCGTAAGAAAACTCATATGGAGCAGTATCTTCATGCTAGTTCCCACCATTTCCCGGCCCAAAAGTTGGGGGTTTTCAACACCCTTGCTACTCGTGCCTTAAGAATCTTTGATAAAAAGAGCTTCGAGGAGGAGAAATCCCATCTCCTTAATGTCTTTGTTGAGAATGGTTATAGCAGACACTTGGGACATAAGGCTTTCCTCAAAACAGCTAAGAATTCGTTAACTAGAAGAGGACCTAAAGAATGGATTCCTGGTGTCCATCTTCCGTTTGTTCAGGGGACCACGGATAGGATTGCGAGGATTCTTAAAAAACATAATGTCCCCACAACCTTTAGACCTCTTAACACCATTCGTAAGTCCCTCAAATCAGTGAAGGATCTTATCGACCCCAAGGACATGAAAGGGGTTTATATTATTCCTTGTTCATGTGGGACCCCCTATATTGGTGACACTGGTCGCTCCATTAATCAAAAGATTAGTGAGCACACAGCTGACCTTAAGCATATGAGAACCAAGTCTTCCGCTTTACCAGAGCATGTGGAGAAAACCAATCATCATGTCTGCATCGAGGAAGCTAGTGTTATTGCTAGAGTGTCGCAATTCCATCACCGAAAATTTAGGGAAGCCCTTGAGATTGAAAAAAGGCCGAACAATCTCAATAAATAGGATGGCTAGAAGATCAGTAGTTGCTGGGTCCCAGCCCTCTCCTCCTAGTCATTTTCTTCCTTTCTTCCCCTCCCTTCGTTTAGCCTGATCTGGTTGTTTTTAGTATGTTTTTCCCTTGTTGTGATCGATATAGGTGGAGTTATTGTAATAGCACTTTATTTTTGCTGTTGTTTTATTCTAATAACTATTCTTGAAGCTAATTTAGGATAATACACCAATTTTTTACCCTTAAATAAAATATTAATTAATTTTTAAATATTATAATATTTTTTCTAACCCTTGAATTCTCTAATAATTAAAAAACTTTTTAACTATTAATTTAAAATTAATTTTTTAAAAATTAATGTATTTTAATATATATTTATAAATATATGTTCCTTTAACTTATAATTTGATTAAAATATAATTAACTATTTATAGATTACACTATTTTTAACTCTTACTAATATTTATATATTATAACTTTATAACTAACATTTTTAGATTAATTTATTTTTTGATTTACTTAAAATTAATTAATTTTAATATATATTAATTGAAAATTAATTTAAATTAATTTATTTTAATATATATTTATAAACATATGTCTCTTTAACTTATATTTTGATTAAAATATAGTTAGCTATTTATAGATTACTCTATTTTTAACTTGTATAACTAACTAATATTTATATAATAACTTTGATAACTCACAATTTTAGATTAATTTATTTTATGATTTATTCAAATTTACTTATTTTAATATAGATTTATAATTATAAAATGATCCATTTACTTATTTTAAGAATATAAATAACCGAATTAACTTATCTAATTAAATAAGTTTTATCAAAGTCAAACTAGCTGTTTCCGTCAAATCTAGCTATTGTCATTGTCGTTGGATGTTCTGCTCTATCTATTTAATATGCAAAGCGAGATCTGTTCGTTCAACTTGTCCTGAGGATGAACCACACTAGTTGGTTGGCGTTGACAAAAGTATTTCTATGTGGTTGGTTCGCGTTGACAAAAGTATCTCTATGTGATTTTCGCCGAAGAATCTTCTCAACTTCATATGGATCACAAAAGCCTAAATTCAATAATTGAATCCCTACACATTAAATCAGTTATTTATAAAAATTTATTTCGCTGATTTAAAACATATTTTGAAATATGCAACCCTCAGTGATTTTATTTATTTTGATTATATATTTATTGGTCTTATTTTTATTTAGTTTGATTATAAATTTATTATTTTTCAAATTATATTTAAAATTTAGAATAGTTTCCCATTTTATTTATTAATTTTAATTGAGATGAATTAATTTCAATCATATATCTTTATGAAATAGAAAATGGTTTTATTATTTAATTTTAATTTAATATATTTATTATTTTTAATTATGATTTAATTAATTTGATTCATAAACAAATTTAAAATATAAAAAAAAAGCAAATTTAAAAAAAAAAAAAAAAACTATAAAAAACTATTAAGTAAAGTAAAATAAATTATTTTACTGCTAAATTACTAAAAATTGGGTGGCGTGACGTGCTTCCTATAATTTGGTAGCTAAGGTGGTAACGTAACCGGTTTCCTTCTTTCCTCCCTCATTAAATTATTAAGTGGTTTTCCCTTCAAATAAAAAAGGGACACTCTTGTCCTTATGAGCCCGCAGGTTTCATAATTGAACGCCAAGTACACAAACGCATCGCAACGAAATGGATGTCAAGCGTTGTGTTTGGGCTGTTTTATTTGCCTTTCATAGCGGGGTTGCATACGGATATGAATTGCAGTCCAAGCCGGATCCTAGTGATGCTCGTGCCACCGCGCGATGGCTGGTATCCCAAAATTTATGGGGAGTATTAAGGTACTAATCCCCAATTCTCTTCATTCATAATTACTAAACTCTACTGGAGTTCATGACGAAATATTCATCTGACATGGTATTACGTATTTCATGAATTTGATTGTAGTTCAATCCATTAAAATTGCTTTAGCTTATCTGCGGTTTTGTGCTTGCTGTTCAAACAGAGTTTACGATTCTGGAAAAAAATAAAATTCTAAAATAATTTACAGCATTTATTAGCAATCTCTTTGAAATACCCGAGTGTTACTAGGATGAGACCTTAGGGTGCGTGATCAAAGAGGAAATTAACAGAGGATAGATATCTTACATTAATATAAAACCATGGAGGCATCAAATTACCGGCATCTTATAACAGAGGAAGACAAAAGCATAAACATCTATATATATACAATCTATTGGTGTATTTTTCTGGTCTAATTTCTCTAAAATCGGGCAGAAATTCATTGAAATCACAATCTTGATGGGTAACTCTGCACAATAGAAGTACCCTAGGCGTTTTTCAGGTGCTGAATCCATATATACAGTCAAAGAACCAGTTTGAATAACACAAATCAAGATTTCACCTCAAATTTTTCTGCCAGATTCTGGCACCAAAAACTCCAAAAAGTCGCACTAAAGATAACTCCCATTTTTACCATCACTTGGGGCGTTCACTCTGGGTGGTTTTCAAATTTACTAATTGACAGCATGACTGAGCAATTGTATCCTTTTTCCTTCTCCATCCGTCGACCCAAAACCTTGAGACTTGAATTTCCATATATCACCTTATTTGAATTACAGAGTTAACCCAGAGTTCAGCAACACAGTTTCCAGCAATCTAAGAGTACTTCAAGAGGCACTGTAATGGCATATGATTGTCTGCAAAATTTAGCCAAAGTTAGTTAACTTTATCTTTACACTATAGCCTAACTTAATTCTGTGTGAAATGCCAAAATTGCCATTCCAAACTTCGTAACTTTTAATTAAACAGCCCTTGGCAAATGGCCCTAATTTATATGAAAGCCAAAGTCAAACCACAGATAGTGCCTTAATCCATGTACAATCCCTAATTCAGTAATTTTCAAATGCATAATCTTAAATTTTGGGAACGGGATCATAATAATGATAGAGCACTTCTCTGAAACACAGAAAACCTAGAGAGTTACTCATAGTATTTAAAAAGATCAGTGTTACGATAATACAATGCAAATGTGCAAGTATACCAGTTAGATAATTGATAGCTTTTTGATCCATTTTCTAGCAAAAATAGCGATAGAACAATTCTATTGACTGGTATATTAGACTCTATAATAAGAAGTTACCAATTTGTGCGGATGTCTTTCTGCGGGCAGATAAATTCAATTTATGTTTGCAAGTGTCTGTGGTGTTCAGAATTTGAAGAAATAGCTTCTGGAATTATATTGAAGCTATTTCTTCAAATTCAATTTAATTACTATAGTCTCATTGTTTAATGGATTCATACTACACTCTTATAAAATTCTTATAAAAATAAGTCAATTTGAAGTTGACTGCTTTGAATTCATTATTGCCTTGTTCTAAAACACCTAATGAGGTAAGGAATGGAAAGTATTGATGAATGTTTTTGTCTTTTGAGGCAGAAAGTGCTTGTTCTTGAATTTACAATCTATTGACAAATCCAAAGTGGTCCTTAGCTCAAAGAAACATATGTTATGTTGGAAGTCAATAAAGTACGAACATTTTTTGAGAAGAAGGAAATGAAACCATAATCAATGTTTAGCATTCTGTCTTGGTCGATCTACTTTCTTTCTCTTCAATATACACTATATACTACCTAGGTAACCAGCCATCCATCTACCACTAAGCTAAGATATGATAACTATATTAATGTCCAGCGAAATGACCACAAAAGTAGGTCAATGGGACTGCTAAGTACAATGATGTTGATACAAGCAGGGTACCAAAAGGTGTCCTATATAAAGAACAATTAATAAAGTACAAACATAATGTTTGTATGATAAAACTTGAAAAACTCTCGACTCCAAGTGTGGTCGGCTGTAGAAAGTAGCAAGGGCCTAGGTCATGATCCACTAGATCTATCTCTCCTTACACTTTAGGTTGAATGAAGAAAACTCAAAATAGAATGGTGCCTCGAGTGAGAGCTAGGGAAGATCCGGACCTTCTCCTGCACCATTGCGAGGAAGAAGTAACCTACCGCTAGTATCTAAGTGACCTCGGGCGCCTGCTGATAATAAATCTGGTTTGGTGTTGTCTTTGAGGTCTTTGGGGAAGGGGAATGGTCCATTGTGTCCACACCAATGTGGAGTTCGAGGCAATGTTGTTGTCAATCTATCATTTGGTGCCTTGGCTGTTAGGAGCACCTAGAAGAAGGACATAATCTGCTAAACTTGATCTTGTTGAGAAGCCTGGAGAATGTGGGAATGAAGTCTGAGGGCCTTCTACATGTAAATGGCTAGCAATTTGTGGTTTGAGTATTGGAAGAAACTTGAGAGGGTTTGGATCCTCTTAAACAGGCAATGAAATCTCCCACATATCTCATAATAAATGGAGCAACAAAAGATGAAATGCTCCTTAGTCTCAATCTTTTGAAGATGGCATAGTTGGCAAATCCTCTTTTACCGGTCAATTTGGTAGTCAATCTCAATCTCAATGGCCACAATACTAGGTATCTCCCCAAAGAACCCATATGTATTCCTCAAGTATTTGGAGGGTCTAGACTCTACACAACCATTTGCAGAAGCAAGTGATGTTGTTCAAACCTGAAACGATGGACAAGGCTTGAGCATAGGCATCATACCTGGAGAACATAGGCCATAAGAAAGCAATCAAGTAGGTCAATGCAGGAGTACCAGGAAGCTTCCAAAGAGGGGAAGAAGAAGTGGAAAGGAGGAAAAGATAAAATGACAATAGCCACAACACACTAGTGCAAAGATCTTAACAACTATTGCAACCTATTAATTTTAGTTAACAATGGTATGTTCTATGCTTAGAACAATTACTTCAATGTTCCTTTAGCAGCCCAATGTCAATTTCCAATTTAGTTTTCCAATAGTAATCACATTAACCATAAATCACATTGATAGTAACCGTAGTTAGAACATAAAATAAAATGCAGAAGACAAGCCAAGACAAGAGGACACCAAATTTGGCGGATGCTAGAGAAAAACCCCAATGTGGGGAAACCCTTTGATCAATTCTTCTTATTATTAAATCAAATGTTTGGCAGAGAGAGAGAGTACAAAAAATCAATTTTGACTTGCCAAATCAAAGTTAAAACAACCATGTCAAATCTGTAGTCAACTGCAGTCAAATCAGTCCTAATCAGAAAGTCAAAGATGGTCAACACAACAACAAAACTTCCCTTTTGAAGCTTGGTTAAAGGCATTCAAACTCAGCCTCCAGTAGTGGTCAAAGTTAGCCCAAAGCATTCATAAAATCTGCAATGAAACTTGTTCAACCTAAAGTCAACCATGCAGTTTAACAGGTCTGCGGTCAACGCAGGTCAAACAACCCAGGAAATCTTGGTTTTTGTGCCAATCAATGTAGCCTGGTCAAACAGAGTCAATCCCTCCAAAATCGTAGTCAATCTTGGTTAAATAGTCCTTGGTCAACACTGGTCAAACTTCAAACAATCCTTGAATACTCCTCGTCATGTACCATCTCTATATCTCATCTTATCTCTGCTCTGCTGAATACTGATATGAATAATGAAGAAGAATTGATCGAGAGTGAGTCACAAGACCTTACCACTCTCCACTAACAAAAGTCAGTCCAGAGGTAGAACCTCAATCAAACTTGATCTCAGATCAAGTTGTTGAACACCATGCATCCTAGACATAAGGAGTACGACAATACACGATGCGTCCATCGGTAGTGCTATGGTCCCTATCCACTTTTCCCAACTCATTGGCTAGATGAGAGGTACTTCCCATGAGTCCCAGACTACATGGGTAGGATGTATGCTGGGGCATCAGTAAGAGACAATGAACCACTCATCCTACTCATATGCCATAGGAGAAGGTGAACCACTCATCCTATGCATATGTCAATTGTAGGGGAAGGTGAACCACTCACCATACACACATGTGTTATCAATCGTAGGGGAAGGTGAAACACTCACCCTACACACATGTCAACCATCATGGGATATCACAGGGGCAGGTGAACCACTCACCTTGTACACAACGCACCAATAGGGGAAGGTGAACCACTCACACGATGGTCACTCATAGCTCTAAGAAGTACCCCAAGCCCCTAGGAGCTCCCAAAGCTCAATGTCCGACTCAAGCGGGACCCTCATGGGAGGGGCTTTCAACGACTCCAATTCTCTCTCGGAAGGCTAAGAATTTGACCTTCTTTAAGGGCTTTGTGAGGATGTCTGCGACTTGCTCATCAGTCCTAATGTGTTGGAGCCTTATTGCTCCCCGTTGTACCATATCCCAGATAAAGTGGTACCTAATATTAATGTGCTTGGAGCGGTCGTGGAACATAGGATTCTCTGAAAGGCGAATCCCACTCTAGTTGTCGCAGAAGATCACGGTGGTATCCAACATGTGCTCAAATAGCTCACTAAAGAGCTTCCTCAACCAAACAGCCTCACAACAAACCATACTAGCTGCAATATATTCAACCTTGGCGGTGCTTAGAGCAACCGATTTTTGCTTCCTGCTCATCCAAGAAATTGAAGCAGACCCCAATGAGAAGCAACATCCAGACGTGCTTTTTTGATCCACCACACTACCAGCCTAGTCAACATCAGTATATCCATGTAGCCTCAAATTCCTGGCAGTGTATCTCAGTCCATAGTTTATTGTGCCACGGAGATATCTTAAGAGATTCTTAGCAACAATCCAATGTATGTGATTAGGCTTGACCATAAATTGACTCAACGTATTCACAATGAAGCATATGTTTGGACGGGAGTTTACCAAGAACATCAGGGTCCCCACAAGTTGTCTATATTCAGATGGGTTTGCCAATTCGCGCCCAACAACACTTCCACATAACTTCTTGAAGTTGAGTTCCATTAGAGTAGACATAGATTTGCAATCCACCATCCCACATCTCTCGAGCAACTTCATAATGTATTTTCCTTGAGAAAGGAAAATATCATCTGGCTTTCGCCAAACTTCCACGCCTAGGAAGTAGTACATTAGTCCTAGGTCCTTCATCTTGAACTCAGAAGCCAACTCCCTCTTGCATTGATAAATGATAGGGTCCTACACCTATCAGAAAGAGATCATCTACATACAGGAACAAAATGAGAGGCATGTCCTTTTCAAGCTTGAAGTATAATTTAGGATCAGCATCGCTTCTCATAAATCCCAACTTCATAAGATAGCTATCAATCCTGTCATACCAAGCCCTAGGGGCTTGCTTCAACCCATAGAGGGCTTTCTTTAACCTGCATACGTGTGTCCTTCGATCTTGTACTTCGAACCCCCTAGGTTGTTCCAAGTAGACCTCCTCCTTAAGCGAGCCATGCAAGAAAGCAGTCTTAATGTCCATTTGATGTAGGTTCCATCCTTGAGTGGCAATGAGAGCAATAATAGATCGGATAGTGGTATATGGGCAACTGGTGCAAATATCTCGTCATAGCCCACTCCATCCTTTTGAGAGAAGTCTCGAGCAACGAAGCTGGCCTTATATTTTTCAGCACTCTCATCAGCGCCATGTTTAATTTTGTATAGCCATTTTGAGGTGACTATAGACTTGTCCTTCGGTCTAGGCACCACGTCTTGGACATCATTTTTCATGATAGACTCATTTTCCTCATTCATCACATCCTTCTAGACTTGGTGCTTTACGGCTTCTTCGAACGTACATGGCTTAGTTTGAACAATAGTACTCATAACAGCTAAGTACCCTTGATACCTGTTTGGCTTCTTACTTTCGCGAAATGTCCCTCTTGGAGAAATATGTCTTTCAGGATCTTCGAGAGTATCTTTGAGCCACAAAGGTATTTTACTTGAGGTAGAGGGGTCACCAAGAGGTGGATCAATGGGATCCATCGGGCATAGGCTCATTTGTCGGAGGTTCATCCTGCTTTTTTGTAGCATCATCATTATCCTTCCTTGGAATGAGGAGATCTTTGGCTTTCCTAAGGGCAGTGTCTTCATCGAAGGTGACATCATGGCTTACTTTCACATCTCTTTGACTAGTTGCATAGATTCCATATGCCTTTGAGTTTTCACTGCAACCCACAAATGTACCTTTGTTCCCAGATGCTTCCAACTTGTTTCTTTTCTCTTTAAGCACATGAAAATACACAAGACAAGCAAATATTCTAAATGAGAAACATCGTGTTTCTTACCAATGAAAACTTCGTCGGGTGTCTTGAAATCCAATGCTTGATGTGGGCTCCTATTTTGAACATACATGGCAGTGTTGGCATCTTCTCCCCATAAGAACTTTGGTAGACCTTAATCATGGAGCATGGCACAGGTGGCTTCCATGATTGTTCGAGTCTTCCTTTCAGCACGCCATTTTGCTCAGGAGCGTATGGGACAATTGTCTCCCTCTTGATGACAACCTCTCTGCAAAAGTCATTGAATTCATTTGATTCATATTCGATTCCATTGTTGGTCCTCAATATTTTGATCTTCTTCCCTGTTTGATTCTCCACCAAGGCTTTGAAAGAACGAACCCATTTGAACACTTCATCCTTCTTCTTCAAGAAATAGATCCATGTTTTGTGAGAGAAGTCATCCACAAAAATTGCATAGTATAAGTATCCTCCCAATGATATTATGGGCAACATACCAGATAGGTCATAATGGATCAATTGAAGAATATTGGTAGTTTGGCTTTCACTTGGAGGAGGAAATGGTCCCCTTGTAAGTTTCTTAGTTGCAGAACCCTAACAAACTCCTTCATGATTCATGTTGAAATCGGGCATACTTGTGACCATCTTCCTTACGCCAGGGTTGGCTTTCTGATGAAGGTGGGCAAATCTCCGGTGCCATAATTCAAATTGAAGAGAAGTATCGTAAGTCAAGGCTCCCAAAGGACTTCCTCCAACTTGATAGAGACCATCAACCCTAAATCCAAGTGTGAATGCATCTTTAGGGTTTCTTTGCCAAATATGTACCTTTCCATCAATGAATGTTACCTTGAAGCCTTTATCTTCCATTGCAGAAATAGACACTAGGTTCTTCTTCAAATCGGGCACATACAATACTTCTTGTAGATGAATGGTTTGACCTTGATTTAAGTGAAGAGTGACAGTACCTATCCCTTTCATGGGGTAGGTGGCATTATCTCCAAGTATGATCTCCAAATTAGTCTTCTTTTCAATCAAATTTGAGAGGGCCTCTTTGTACCCAGTGAAGTGCCTTGAGGCTCCACTATCAATCAACCAATGATCCAAAGTATCCGGAGGAGAGGCAGTAGATAGAGCGGAAATAAGATAAAACTCCTTTTGTTTTTCTACAACATTACTTTCCTCATACCTAGAATTTCTCATCCTTTTGGGAGGTCGACCATTTCCATATCGAGCAGCGGGAGCATTCCTCTTTCCTTTATTGTTGAACATGTTGTTTCTTTGATTGCCATTGCCTTTGTAATTGTTGTTGTTTTCGTTATCCCTTGGAGAATCCTTCTTGTGAGGACACTCTCTAGCATAGTGGTTGAACCTATTATGATTGTAGCACCTTCTTTTCCTTCCTTCTTTGAATCCCTGCTTGAACCCTTGACCCTGTCTCCTTGGACCAACATTATTTTTCTTCTTTCCATGAGCGGAGAAAGCAGAAGGTTCATTTCCATTTGAGGGCTTGTCTCTCTCCATCATCCTCATCTCCTCTTGAGTGCATCTAGCCAATAATTCATCTAAACTAGGTATCTTGTCATTGTTGAGAATGGTGGTGTTAAACACATCCCATGATCTTGGAAGACCTGCAAGTGCAATGAGAGTGAGCTCCCTGTCAACAATAACTTCTCCAATGGATAGAAGGTCATTCCTGATTTGTGTGATGTTGATTTCTAGTAGCATCGGATGTGCTCTAAGCCTCAAAATTTGCAGGGAGGCTTGGACACATGCATTCCATAATACCCACAAATCGTTTTGGGAAATTCCACCTGGAGATAGTTTTATAAAAATAATTAATTATTTTTAATGGGTGCCTAAGTCTAAACTTAGGAAATCAAAATAATTAAAGGGTATTAATCTAACTGTGGGTGAAACTGCTAGAAGAAGACGAGGATCAAGCCAAAATGATTTGAGCCATTGATTAGGATCTAATCTGGGCCATTGGTTCTCAACAGAAAGATTATAAGAGGAGGCTTGAGGGGCATTTGGAAGAGACATTGAGTGGAGATCAAAAGATCAAATTTCTGAAGCACAACAGTTGCCGGGAAGAGAATTCAAAGTGATCTTTTGCAGTGAGCATTGTTTTACAAAACGGCCGAATCGACTCCGACTCGGCCGAGTCGAACCGAGTCAAAGGCCTGGGGAGTGACTCGGCCAGCTACCCGGTTCGGTTGACCGAGTCACATATGACTCGGCCGAGTCATCCAATGACTCGGCCGAGTCATATGTGACTCGGTCAACCCGGCCGGGTAGCTGGCCGAGTCACTCCCCAGGCCTTTGGAGTCTAAACGCAATCTTTGTCTCATCTCAGCATAGCAAGAATGATAAGGAAGCACATCACTCTCTGTCTCGGCATCCAGTCATGATCTCGGTATATTTAAAGATGTAATACACTCTCAACATACTCTGTCAGACTGTAGACAACAGAGTATTGCAATACACTCTCGTCATATCACAGTTGTTACCACATCATAATAATCTGACTTGATTCTCAACAGTACTGCTTATTAAATGAATCCTTCCAATCTCAGCTTGAATTCAATATTTCTGCAGATAATTATAATATTAAAGAGGTAATACACTCTCGAGTCTCAACATACTCTGGCAGAAAATATTATAATTATTAAATGAATCCTTCCAATCTCAGCTTGAATTCAATATTTCTCGACATAACAGTGATTCCACAATACACTCTTGGTATACTCTGTCTCAGTATGAAATTTGAACATTGAATCAGCCTGGATATGAATGTTGGACTCCAATTTGGCAATGTGACCCCTTCAGAATGCAACGCTGAGCCTGCAATTACAAATTTATTGGTCCTGTACTGTATACATTAAGGAAGAGACCCTGTAGATGCTGGTCGCTGAGGGAGAGTCGAGACAAGGCTGCAGAAAAGAGAAATAAGCCTTTTAGACCTGTGATAATGCCCAATAAGCCAGTGGCCAGGGTAAGGAAAGATAATCAGGCCTGTAAATCAACAGGGATAGTCACAAATGACAAATTCTCAATGTAAACTCACACCAATCCCTCAAAAATTCATCTCTAGGCCTGTAAATAAAATATCAGTATATATGATTAACAACAATAAATCTATTAAACCCCAGCGTCAAGGGTAAATGTCCCCTTTAAAGCTTGTAATAGGGTTTGATACCCTCGGTGCCTGCAGCTAGGTTTCTTTTGGCAAATGTGGGCCAGATGGATACAAAGTTGTCTTCCATCTATATTATAATGCTGTGTGTTTGGAAACTTGAATGAAAATCTTTAAAATTATGTTTAAAATATTTAAAATTATGTTTTTTTATAAAAAAAATAAATATTTAATGTATTTTTTACAACGACCGAGTCATTGAAATCGAGCCGGCCGAGTCATTACCGAGTCCGAGTCCGAGTTGTAAAACATTGGCAGTGAGGGGAAGGGATAGTTCCGGTTGGAGATTTCTCCTGATCTGGGAATACTCAACAGAGGAGGCAAAGAGAGATCCGGGAGCGGTAGCGCAGAGGCTAAGTTGGCCAGCATAGGATGACGCAGAGGCAGCAGAGCCTTGTGGAGGTCCATATTTTTGCTGGAGGAATCGATTTCTGAAGCCGGACGCCGAGGTGTGAGACTAGGAGGTGGAAATCGAAGTTTCTGGGAGGCAAATCGATCAGTAGAGGGAGTGACGCTATCCCTAGACGCTGTGACGTTGGGCTGACGTGGAGGCAACACAGAGGCAGCGCAAAGACAGTAAGGGGCAAGCCATTTCTGTGGCTGGATCAGTCAGGATCGCCTATGATATGTGAGGTACTTCTCACTCTTCTTCTGTCAGTGATATTCTCTGTACTGGATAGCTAGCAAGGCATCCAAAGATTGTACTCAAAAAACTATTGCTTAATAATAAAACCCTCAACTGCTGCAACGGTTTTCCCGTATTGGGTTTTTACAGGGACTTTTGTCCAAAAACAACAATGTAATGTGTTGTGTATTTCTTTCTTTCTCAGTTTCTTGTTTCCGCCTATAATTTAATTGGTGAGACTGCAGTGTATTAGTTTCGGTGTTTACTGTAGGAAATAGTGAATAATTTGTTCAGTAATTAACAAATAGAAGGAACTTAATCAATTGCTGCAGTGGTGATTTAGGTAATCAAATTTTCACATCCCAACTAGCTTATCATACATCTCCTTAGATGTTCCCAAATCAGAAATATAGGCAACCAAATGCTTTTGAATGGAGTCTATGATAATTCTCTTAGCTTTGACCTCACCTTTCTTATACTTCGTCTTTGCAGCAGCAGGTGCATTTGAAGGAGGCTCCACCATTCTTACCCGCACAGTCCATGGCATCATGCTCTTCCAAAGTCAAGTCCAAAGTCATCTTCCATGCATGATAGTCAAATTTGTCCTTGAGCTTATCCTCAAATTTGAAGTAAGATGTAATAGCCATTGAGGCTAGTCCAATAATCTTGTCTAACAAATCTCCCTTAGTGATTGTTTTTCTCTCTCTTGCTTGGGCTTTGTCTTCACCTGAGCTCCGATACCATGTTAATTTTAGTTAACAATGGTATGTTCTATGCTTAGCAAAATTACTTCAATGTTCCTTTAGCAACCCAATGACAATTTCCAATTTAGTTTTCCAATAACAATCACATTAACCATAAATCACATTGATAGTAATTGTAGATAGAACATAAAATAAAATGTAGAAGACAAGCCAAGACAAGAGAACACTAGATTTGGTGGATGCCAGGGAAAAACCCCAATGTGGGGAAAATCCTTTGATCAATTCTTATTATTATATCAATTGTTCGGCAGAGAGAGAGAGTACAAAAAGTCAAAGTTGATTTGAAAAATCAAAGTCAAAACAACCTTGTCAAATTTGCAATCAACTGCAGTCAAATTCAGCCCTAACCAAAAAGTCAAAGATGGTCAACACAACAACAAAACTTCCCCTTTGAAGCTCGGTCAAACGCAATCAAACTCGACCTCCAGCAGTGGTCAAAGTCAACCCAAAATAGTCATAAAATCTGTGGTCAAACTTGGTCATCTTGAAGTCAACCCTGTAGTCAAACATGCCTACGGTCAACGTAGGTTAAAAGCCTAGAAAATCTCGGTTTTTGTGCCAATCAATACGGCCTAGTCAAACAGAGTCAATATTTCCAAAATCGCAGTCAAACTTGGTCAAACAATCCTTGGTCAATGCTGGTCAAACTTCAGTCAACTCCTGAAAATTTTGGCCCTGTACTTTTGTCTGAAATTCATCCTCCTTGCCACACGTGTGAGAGAAAGAGAATGCCCAATAGTTGTACGAACCAATGAGAGAAGGAGAGAGAAGAATGTGTGAGTGATGATGATGCCAAATGAGGTGAGAGGTCACTTGTATTTATACAAGTCGTTGAGGGTGAAGTGACATGTCTCTTGGGCTTCATGAGCCTACATGATGATGTGGCCGACCTGAACAATTTACACGTGTGGGCATAAATTCAAAAACACACTTCTGCTTATCCAAATTAGATGATCTTTAGATCAATTTTGGTCCTCTATAGAAGAGGAATTCAATGCAATCATCATCTCCATTAAATGAGTTGTCCAAAGTGGAATTTGGTCCTAATTGCCAATTTTAACACAACCACTATAACATTCACAGTCATATAGAGGAGAAGTGTTGGAAGTTGCATCTAGAGCTCAATTTGAAGAAATGAAAGAAAGATGCGAGGAAGAAAAATCTCGTGGCCACTGATTTGAGTAATCAGGTGGAAAGCAACTTGGACGTGGATGAGAAGATTGTCTATACATCAGTGCAGAAGGGGGTGAATCTGAGTAGCCTTTAGCAATAGGGAGAGAAGGAAATGCCTAGACTCTTCCTTATAAAGATACAAGTCAAGAAGATGAAAATTGATGCACTATTCAACTCAAGATCACAGGTGAATCTCATAAAAGCAAATCTGGTCAAGAAAATGGGATTGGAGACTCATGACCATCCTAGCCCATATCCATTGGGATGGGTCAATAAGGAGGCAAAGATAAAGGTAACCAAGTAGTGTAGAATCAAATTTGCTATTAGTGCTGACTTTATTGATGAGGTAGAATTGGATGTAATTCCACTTAATGTATGTGGAGTTGTGTTTGGGAGTCTCTATATGTACATGCAGGATGCAATCTTGATGCAGAGAAACTAGTACTTCCTCATGAAGGACAAAAAATCCTTCATCATCAATGCACACAAGGGAAAGTCAAAGATCTCGCTAGTAAGTGCCAACCAAGCCAAAAAGTTGATTAGTTTTAGCAAGAAATATGTTTTGTTATTTTTAAGAGAAAATCAGTCTGTAGAAGAGTCCATGAGAGCTAAGTCATCCCTAGGGGGGTGTACTTAGGAACATAAACAACAATTGGAAGAGTTGTTGTAGCCACACAGGGGTGTGTTCCATGAGCCTAAAGTGCTATCGTCTAAGAGGGAAGTGGAGCATGGGATCCAATTTTTGCTCGACTCTCCATTGCCAAGCATTGGGATGTACAGACAGTTTGTTATAGAAGCAAGTGAGGTAAAGAAGTAGTTGCCACAACTACTAGGGTAGGCTATCATTCGATCAAGTACCTCACCATGTGGGTCAACCATCATTTATAGTGACAAAGAAGGATGGTGAATGTGTACCAATTATAGGTTGTTCGACAAAATTACACTCAAGAATAGGTACCCCATGCCTAGGATAAATGTTCTATTGGATCAATTGCAACAAGTCAAATACTTCACCAAGCTAGACTTAAAGTTAAGATATCACTAGGTTCAGGTTAGAAAGGAAGATATCTAGAGGATTGCTTTCAAAACTAGTTAAGGTTTGTATGAGTGGTTGGTCATGTTGTTTGGTCTATGCAATGCACCAACTACATTTATGAGGTTAATGAATGATATACTGCATCCTTGTATAGATTCATTTGTTATTGTTTATTTGGATGATATACTGGTATATAGTGCTACCTAGGAGGAACACTTCTCACATTTGATGTAGTTTCTAGAGACATTAAAGAAGCACTCATTGCTGACAAATCTCAAGAAGTGTGAGTTTGCATAGCAGTGTTTGGTGTATCTGGATATGTGATAGGTGGGGGAGAGTTGAAGATATATCCTGCCAAGATGGAGGCCATCAAGAAATGGTTGGTGCCTATTAATATTTCTAAGGTTGGGAATTTCATTGGGGCAGCATAGTACCTGAGGAAATTCATAGCCTTGTTTTCAACAATATCAACATCACTCCACACCATAACAGCGAGTGGCAAGAGTTTCTAGTAGGGAAAGGGTCAACAGAGGGCCTTTGAGGAGTTGAAGAAGAAGATCAATCAAGCACCGGTTCTGATGTTACCAAACTTGTAGTAGCCCTTTGAGGTGGAGACAAATGCAAGTGAGTATGTTATGGGAGCAGTCTTGATGTAAGGAGGAAGGCCTATATACTACCTGTTACCCACCAAAATGGGTAACCCCATAGGAGGAAACTTTTCTCCTGTGTTTGATAGCTAGCCAGAGAACCAACAACCCCTGCCAGGCACTAGTCGCTGATGATATGTCATATATCTCCATTACTTGTGCCAACCATTTGCTTCTCACCCATCTGTCACTTGCACTTGGACGAAAGTGGGCTACCACTCAAAAGGTACTTCGATCATTTTGTAATTGAGTACTTATACTTGTTTTTTTTGGGCATTTAGTGTGGATTAACCTGGAAAATTGATAGACTTTGACCGTGATCTTGTTCTCTCACCTTACTTGGGCCGTTAATCTTTGATCCTAGTCCACTGGGACCTCCCTTAAGGCCCTTCAGGTATAGGAGGGAAACTACTTGAGAAGCCTTGATTGCGATAGTGTAATTCTATCTTCCCATACATTAACACCTTCCATCTTACATTACAAGCCCATATCTCACCTCCATTTTGCAGGTTCAACTTGCCATTGGTTCTTGGCGATTTGGCACTCATATGTTCACATATTGGGTAGGGCTTGGAAACTTAGCCTTGGGAGGTTGATGCAGCGAAAAGAAATAGAAAGAGTCTATCATGGCCGCAACAAAACAAAGAAAGAAAAGTTAAAATTTAAAAGATGGCTAAGGACATAAAGATTAGCATGTGGGCAAAAGCCTAGCATGAGCTCTACCTCACTCATATGGCCATCACCCAGTTCTTGAGCACTTATTGCTCCATTACATCAAAAGAAGGAACCCTTGCATGTCCCAACCCTAATGAGTGATAAACTGACTCATCTTAAAGGGCTAATAAAATTGCTACATCATACAAAGCAAACTCTAACCCTTGAGCTATAAGCAATAATACAAGGAAAAACTCAAGATGAAGTAAAAGACACACAAGAGGGGTGGAAAAAAAAGGTTGAGTTTGTAACTCATGCATCCACAAATGCTTCCTCCTTACATCTATACACTCAGGATGAGGATACCCCATCAGTTGGTCCTTTGTCCCTGACACTTAGTCATGAAGTCTTATCCCCTCCATTACCATCATTACTATTCACTAACACCTATCAATTGAAGGGTGGACCAAGGAAATGTTACTTCCCCTTAGGGGCTGGAAGCACCTAATAGGGTTGACCTTTAGCCATTCCTATCTAGGGAAAAAACATCTTTGCAAGATTAGGGTCCTGATTTTGGAAAGGGATCCTTGTTTGAAGTATTAAATTTCCCTTAACATTCAAGTTTGGTTCACTTAGATGCATTATTGATCTTGGTCCCTAATGATTGGTTGCTTTCACTAGAATCCATGTTGTTCTTGTCAGGTGGTCCAATAGCCTAGGTCTTGGGCACCTACTCCATAGGTACCCAAGCCCTCCAAAGAAGTATATTGGCACAAACAGGTGAAGCGTTGAGACTCTTGCTGTTGAATATGTAACTAGGTTCGATCTTCATAAATATGAAATGTACTCTTGATTCTTGTATATTGTAAAAAGGAAGAAAAAATATTATTGTTATTTTTGGTAGTATGGGTTTTATGCTCAAGGTTATTTTATTTAGAGGTCAAGCACCCATTGAGTGCTTCTAGGATTTGTCATAGAGTCAAGAAGTCAATAGAGTCATTGTCATATGAAGAAGACCCCATTGGGCATATTATAACATGTCAAAATAATTGTTTTTGTATTTAAGTGTCAAAATACCCCTCCAAGACCAAGTCGGCCTGGCAGCTAAGAAATCAGCCTCATTAGGGCATGTCATCCTCCTTGGAAGCCTATATATAGGAGGGAATTCGACCTCCTATGGACACTCACTTAGTTCTCATCATCTAAGTGAAGAAAAGGCAGAAGAAAGGCAAGCAAAGAAGGATCGATGGACAAAGAACGAAGGTTTTGGGTTATTTCTCTCTCTTCTCTCACACGTGCGAAGATAAGGCTAGGGTTTTGCAACAACAAGATCGAAGTTGTGAAAGTTGCAGAAAGAAGGTTGAAGAAATGACTACTAGGTCACCTACTAGCCCTAGAAGGAGAAGCAACCTAAGCGAAGGAAAAAGGAAGCCTTGGAAGCCCTAAATTTGCTCACACGTATGGAAGCAACAACTGTTGTAGGGGCCAAAAATTCCAAACTTGTAGTGGAGGCCGAAATTCTGTAGTTGGGGTTCGAAATTGTGAAACTAGAAGAGATTTGATTGGGTTTGACTTGGATAGAAGAAGCACATCATCAAGAAGGTCTGGCTTGGTCTTGGTCTAGAGTTCTCGGAATTCGTCATTCGAAGAATCTATAAGAAGAGAAGAGATTTGTGGGTTTTCCTCTCAAGAGGAGAGGTTTTGGCCCTGACTTGTAGCCTACATCTTGTGTTCTTGTGTGCTATTGATCTTCATCTTTTTGGTAGTTGTTTGATGATAAGAAGAACATAATAATAAGAGAAGAAGCTAATAATAAAGAAAAAATAAAAATACATTACAAGCAGTTATAAAATTCAAGAGAAATCATCCTAAGTATAGCCCTATCAATTTCTCAACATGGTATTAGAGCTAAGGTTGACAATGGGCATGATGAAGATCACTACATCTTTGAAGAAGTCATTGAAGAATTTCTCTATGATGGCAAGTCATCTCAAGCAAGGCATCAAAGCATTTTGAAATATGCTATTATCTATGAGGAATCATATGACCAGGACTTTTACTACAGACAAAGGGTTATTCTCAACACTTACAGGTACGTTTGAAGATGAAAATATATGGGTAATTGACAGTGGAGCATCCAGACATATGACAGGTGAGCATAAACAACTAAAGGACCTATCAAGAGGAAAATCTTTCTACTTTGTTGAACTTGGAGACAAGAAGAGCTATCCTATAAGAGGGATTGGATCAACTTCTCTGGAGCTGGAAAATGGAGGAAACATACATCTCAACAACATTCTATTTGTACCAGGTTTGCAAAAGAATTTACTTTCTATTTCATGTCTAGAAGATAAGGGAGATAGAGTCGCCCTTATAGATGGAAAGGTTATGGTATGGGATAAAGGCTCTAGCATAAACAACGGAAGAGTCATTGGGATTCGTCAAGGAAGACTCTACAAGTTACTTACCCCTCCCTCTCAAGCCTTGGTTCACATTGAAGTCAACCCATGTGAGCTTTGGCATAGAAGGTTTGGACACCTTCACTACAAAATCTTACCAAATCTAAACTCGACGGTGAATGGCATCCCTGAACTTAAGGAGGATCATGGAGGAGTGTGCAAGGGATGTGCATTAGGTAAAAATGTTAAGAAACCATTTGGAAGCAGTGCTTCAAGATCAAAAGAAATCCCGGATTTCATCCACTCAGATGTCTGTGGCCCTATGTCTACAAACTCTCTTGGAGGTCATCTATACTATGTAACTTTCATTGATGACCACTCAAGGAAAACTTGGATCTATTTGTTGAAGTCCATCTTATAGAAAGAAGGATTAAAATAGTAAGATCTGACAATGGAGGTGAATACACATCAAAAGAGCTCATAGCTTTCTGTAAGGATGCTGGAATTAAGAGGGGGCTGATAGTTCCATATAATCCAGAGCAAAATGGAGTAGCTAAACGAAAGAATCACTTAATTTAAGAAAGTGTTAGAGCTATGTTACACGATTGTTGGACACCTAATCCTAAATGGGTTAGTGTGGAAGTCGAATGGACAAAAGCAGTCCAAGAGACCTTGGGATCTGAAACCCAAGAGTCATATAATGTACTATAAATGTATATCTCCTGTTAATAAAAAAATGTACTCACATGATTTATCTTTCCTATTCTATGTTTCCCATGTGTGTTTAACATGGTATCAGAGCCGCTTGTTTTTCTGTGGCCTTTTATGTGCATGTCAGTCCTGCACCTCTGCCCATAATCCTGAAATAATAAAATTAGCGTGCTAGATCTGCAAATTCAAATGTTTTATATCAGCGTGGTCTTCATTACCTGTGTCTGAGCTGCCTTGAATAGCGCTGATGTGGTCTTCATTATCTCTGTCACTGTGTACGTTTTTGTTGCTAACGCGCTACTCCTGACTGACATCTCTGTCCTGCATCTCTGCCAAGCCTGTGCTGCCTCTGTCAAGTTAGCGTTACTGAAACAATAACACAACGCATACCACAATAGCCATTACACCGTTCTGCTAATGTGCTTGAATAGCCATTACACCGCATACTCGTAATAGCCATTACACCGTTCTGCCAAGTTACGGTTACTGAAACAACGCATATGCATGCTTGAGTAGCCATTACACCATTCTGTCAAGTTACGGTTACTGAATTCGAGCTAGAAAGAATTGTGGAGGATGCAGCTGGATTGTTGAACGCTGCCTGACAAAGAATTGTGGAGGACGCAGCTGGTATCATCGTTCTGAATGTGCAGTGCATTAAAAATGTGCATTAAAACTGGTAACGGGTTTGTATATGCATTGTTTATGTTTTAAACATGCTGTCTGTATATGCCTTAGACGCTGTCGGTTCAGCTATTGGATATATATACAACGCTGCTCGTATTGAATTTATAATGACGCTGTTTGTCTTTGCCTTGGACGGTGTTTGTGTCTGCCACCCGTCGCCATGAAAAATTTAATCCATTCTGCTGAGAATTGTTGCGGATTTCTAGTCTCCGGTTGAACCGTCCGTGGCAAGAAGATCTCTCACTTGCTCATTATATATCTCTATCATGATACGTGAATACATCCGTTCATGGTCTCATTCATGCGTTCATGATTAAAGATCTAGCCCACAAGGTATCCGGGCTTTTCATTTCGCCGTAGAGAACCAGCGGAAATTGCGAATGATGGGGGTCTGTGCCTATCACCCTTTCAATTCGTGTCACCATCTCTGGGCTCTCCATTTGTCTCATAAATTCCTCAAAGAATGTAGAATTCTCTAACTTTTCCCGAGCGACGTGTATATCTTTGGTTATATCTTGACAAAAACTAACGCTGTTCGCAACACTGGTAATGTAATGTATGAAATTTCACTGCCTGAAACAACCACTACAGAACATGGTCTTGCTGCTCCTAGCAACAGCTCGCTTGAAAATGACACAATAATCTCCCGTGATATTGATTCTGATCCAGTCATTAAAAAAAAAAAAGGCATTCAAGAGATTGAGTTGGCATTTCTTTGCATGGGATGTTTCTTTTTGTAATGTCCCTAGGGCATTTCTTTAGCGTTCTTTTAAAGGTTTGAAGTGTACGTGAGCAATTCTGAAGGGTTTCAATATTGATAGAAACCATGTGGCAAATCACGCATCTGGCATTGTTTTTTCTATTTATCACTGTAGCTGTTGGATCGAAATGAGAATTTTCTGGTAACATAGATAAAAGATCCTTTCACTCACAAGCCGCAACTATAATTTGAGCTGGGATGTATGTATTTTACAGTGATGCTTTTGATAAAGCTCTTCTCAGGAGAAGTTGACAGAGCCATTTAAGACCGCTGCTTGTAGCTGTCCAACGTAGATGGTGAAGTTAACAACATGAATTGTGCATTATGTTTATGATCCAGTGAGTCGAGACAACTTTGAAACTACTCAAAGAAAAGTGTCTACAGGTTGTGTGCTTGAAATTATTAAGATTCTAAAGCTCTTCATTTCAGGCATAAATGTTTCAAAAGGCGCCATTCGGATGAATGAGCTTAAGCATGATCTTTGCCTATCAATGTAAGCAAAAAAAATCCTGATAGTCTCCAGAGGTTTCAGACGCTATTGCATATTCCAAAGTCTTCTTAGCATATGCCTCTTTGATATGCTTCATGTCAACTTCCGCACGTGTTACAACCACCCGTGTTAGTGCATCTTCATCTGTCCCGAGTTTTTCTATCGCTAAGCGCAAAACCTTTGTGAAGTGTTTTTCAGGACAGCAAATACACTTGATCACAACTCGCACTGCATCTTGGAAATCTTCAGCCACGTCTTCTTCGAGGGACTTTTTGTACCGAATATGATATGCTTGCCTCACCATCAATAGTTCAGCCGAAGATCGAGCACTGGAAATTTCTAAAAGCGATATATTCTTTCCATTCCACTTCTCTATTGCATCATGAGATATGACCGCATCACGTTCAGCTGGATCTAGTACCCAAAGGAATACAGCTTTCTCAAAGTCACTTGAAAGCTCAGATTCCAATCGCTTCAAGAGATCCTCTTCATACAGTTGAAAATAACTTTGACGGATTACTTTGCGTTGTGTTGCAGTTCTATGTCCTAATATTTGTATGATTGACTTCTCATTTGTGCTCTTTCCAGATATTTTCCTCCATAACTACAGCAACTTCCCTACAAACTCTGTTTTTGCTCCTATCTCTGCGAGGCCTTTTACAGGGAGGGGGCTTCTCTTCACCCATCCTTAAACTAAGTGATTTACCTGCATTGACAATACTATGCACGTCATTTCTGGTGGTGGTGTCCAGGTTGGAAAGGTAGTTTGTTTTTGTGATGATTATTGCTCTTAATATGTGCACTGTATGTGCTGGACATTAAGTCTCTATTGCAGAGAAAGAAATCAGTTTTGTATATCGCTCAGTGATTTATTTGTGTGCTGACCTGGAGCTGTATTGAATGCATCGAAAACTGTGATTAAAGCTTCCTGAATACGTTATGATGCTGCCTGAAATACGTTGAAGCTGCTGTTTTAAATAAGTTCTTATGAGGCCTGAATGGTATACGATCCAATGGTATAGTGATTGGTTTCAAATACACTTTGAATAGTTCGAATTCCATTTGCAACCGAGATTTTGTGCTTCTCTTCCTATAGTTGGATCCGATTTGATTGCTGGTGCCATTCATATGTTTAATGCTTTGCTGAGGTTGACCGTTGTAAATTACAGTTCAAAGAATGCCCATGACATGGTGTTATAATTATTGAAGTTTTGATAACCATCATTTCTGAAGGAGTACTTGAAGGATCCAAACAAGTTTGCAGTTGCTGCTGCCCCAATTGTGGCATTGTATTTAAAACTCATTATAGTGCATTGATTCCTTGATTCCACTGCTGCATAAAGATTTTGGTGAACTGATTGTAATCTTTTATATTGCACACTGATCATTTGCTGATATTTATAAAGGATATTGCTGTGTACTGTGAGTAGATATTACTTTTCTGCATTGAGTAGTAGTTGTGATCAGTTTTTTAAGGTGTAAATCAGACATTGAAGAAAAAATGGCCAAAACCAGTGAAGTATTACAGTTCCTTAAAACTCTGATATTATCTACTGTTGATGACACATTACAAATCAGCAAGGGATCTCTCTCAGAAATTCAGACATGTCTACAAAATGCACAGGAAAAGATCGATTTTTTGCAGCTTGAATCACAGCTACAGCAAGAAGAGCTACATCAAAATAGACACCATTCTGTACCTGTTTTTGTTTAGAACATTGAGACAACCACCCATCAGCAGCATGTTAATAATGTTATAGTTCATTCAAATAAAGTAGCAGTTGTACATGCAGATGCAGAAACTCAATCTACACTTCCCAAGCCCATCATCAGACCTTGGGAACAACTTGTCCACAACAAGCACAGAACTGGTCTTGGATATGACAAGGACTTGTCCTTTCATATTCCAGACTACGCCAAGCCCATTCAGTTTCAGAGTGCTGGATTCATTCATGACAGTTCACCTGCTCCTCATGACAGTTCACCTCGAGCTGTTCCAGATTCTGCCCCTCTTCCACAGCAACAACAACAACAAAAACAACAGATCGTGAAATGCCAACACTGTGACCGAGTTGGCCATTTGAAAGATCATTGTTTTGATCTTCATCCATGTAAGCACTGTCATAAAACCAGTCATTCTTCACACAGATGATTCAGAAATAAACATCCTGCAAGAACAAAGATTCATCTTGGATGGATCGCTTCTTGGCAATGGGCATCAACAGCCAAGAAGATATTCCAAACACATGTCAGAACTTGTTCCAGAATATTGAACAGTCTAGCAGTTGAGTTTCCTCCATCATCTCACCTTGTATCTGATAGGGGGGGAAATGATGGTCATCTACAAGCTTCAAAGTCACATCAAGCGAGCCTGAGCCACAACCTGCCACACCAGTTTCAGAGTTGTAGCCAGAGACAAAGATGCCCCTGAGCATGCCTTCAGTTGGCAATCTGGGACACTTCCTCTAGCAGAAGACTTCAGCTTCTTGCCAGTTTTGGAAGAGTTCCAGGAACAAAATTGAGAACACTTCCTCTAGCAGAAGACACCAGCTTCTTGCCAGTTTTGGAAGAGTTCCAGGAATTGCATTAAGCATTCCAGAGTTGTTGGTCATCCTTAAACCATCACAGGTTGAGACTTCCCTTTTTAGGTTGAAGTTTTACCTTTTATGCGGGGTGAGACCTCCCTTTTATGGTTGAAGGTTTCCCTCTTTAAAACAATAGGATCACTTCCTCTAGCAGAAAACTTCAGTTTCTTGCCAGTTTTGGAAGAGTTCCGGGAACTGCACTAAGCGTTCCAGTGTTGGTGGTCATCCTTAAACCACCGCCCTTTATACCAACATTTCATAGAGCACATTCAGCCTAGTGCTGCCATGCATTTTTTGCACATTTTGTATTACAGCTCTCTTCTTGGACTCATACATAACCCTTCGGATTAAGGGGGGGAATGTTGGACACCTAATCCTAAATGGGTTAGTGTGGAAGTCGAACGGACAAAAGCAGTACAAGAGACCTTGGGATCTGAAACCCAAGAGTCATATAATGTACTATAAATGTATATCTCCTGTTAATAAAAAAATGTACTCACATGATTTATCTTTCCTATTCTATGTTTCCCATGTGTGTTTAACAACGATCAAGACTTATCTCAATTTTGTGGGGTGAAGCATCTAAAACAACTGTCTACATTCAAAACTGAAATCCTCACAGCTTATTGGACAACATGACTCCTGAAAAAGCATTCACTAGGAAGAAACCATGTGTAGACCATCTTCGGATATTTGGTTGTCCTGTCTACATTCACATTCCAAAAGATAAAAGAAAGAAGTTGGATCCTGCAAGCATGAAAGGCATATTTGTTGGCTACAGTAACACTTCAAAGGCATATAGGATCTACATAAAGGAAGGGCATCAAATTGAAGTAAGCCGAGATGTGATAGTTGGTGAAAGTGTTGCATATAAGAAAAATCTAAAGATCTCACAATTGACTTTGATGATGAAGAACTACAAATATTTAAAGAATGTTCTAGGGAGGAAGAATATTCCAGTCATGAAGAAGAAGGTCCCAGTGAACATGTGCAACAAGTCATCATTCCTGAAAATAGAAAGAGACCAAATTGGTTAAAGTCTACTCTTCAAGATGCAGAAGGACATGGAGCAGCCAAGGGTACGTTCAGGGAAAGTAAGAAGCCTAAAAGATATTCAGGGTACGTAGCCTATATGACAAATTTGATTGAAGTCGAACCATCCACCTTTGAAGATGTTGTCAATCATTAAGAATGGAAAGATGGTATGAATGAAGAATGGAGTTTGGGAAATAGTTCCTAGGCCGAAAGACAAATTTGTGGTGACTTCCATGTGGCTCTACAAGATTAAGCATGCAACAGATGAAAGTATTGATAAATATAAAGCAAGGTTTGTGGCTAGGGGTTTCTCCCAACAAGAAGGCATTGATTATGAAGAGACATTTGCACCTACAGCTAGATACACGACTATATGTTCGTTGGTCCCTTTGGTGGCATCGATGGGATGGATCATCCATCAAATGGATGCCAAGACATCATTCCTGAATGGCACTATCGATGAAGAAGACTATATATAACAACCCCTGGGATTTGAAGTGAATGATAGAGAGACTCACGTCTGCTGGCTGAAGAAGGCACTTTATGGCCTTAAGCAAGCTCCAAGAGTTTGGTATGCAAGGATGGACACATACCTACAAAGATTGGGCCTCTCAAAGATTTTTGTTGATCCGAATCTATATATCAAGGTAGTGAAGAATGAATCCGTAATCTTTCTTCTATATGTGGATGATCATCTCATAACAGGTATGGAAGGTCGTATTCAAGAATGCAAGAAGCAATTGGCAAGAATTCAACATGAAGGATCCAGGGCTAATGCACTATTACTTGGGGTTGGAAGTTTGGCAAGGACCGGGTGAGATATACCCAGGTCAAGGAAAATATGTGATTAAGATGTTACAGAGGTTTGGCATGATGGATTGCAAACCTATGACAACCCCCATGATCACAAATTTGAAGAGGCTAAGAAGTTCTGATTCAAGCCCCATGGATCCTACAAGGTATAGACAATTGGTTGGCTCTCTGATGTATCTGGTGAATACTCAACCAAACATTTGTTTTGTAGTGAATATTCTCAGCCAGTTCCAGATAGAGCCCAAGTATGACCATTGGATAGCAGCCAAGCATATATTGAGATATCTGCGAGGAACAATCCATTACTGCTTGAAGTATGATAGAAAGAATGATGTCCAATTGATTGGATATACAAATTCTGATTGGGGAGGCAGTGAGACAGATGGAAGAAGCACTACTGGAGGATGTTTAGTATGGGATCCTCTATGATATCATGGATGAGTAGAAAGCAAGAGTCAATTTCTTTGAGTAGTGAGTAGTGTTGGAGCTGAATACATTGCAGTGTGTGAAGTAAACAGAGAAGTTGTCTGGTTGAGGAAGCTGCTATCCGACCCGTTTGAAGGACTGATGGATCCCACAATTATGCATTGTGATAACACTAGTTGCATAAGATTGTTTGAAGACCCAGTATTCCATGGAAAGACAAAGCACATAAATAACAAGTATCATTACATAGGAAAGCTAGTGCAAGATGGAGTGTTGTAGCTACAATATATCTCCACCGATGAGCTGGTAGTTTTGACAAAATCTCTTCCTAATAAGAAGCTTGTGTATTTGAGAGACAAGCTTGGATTGGTTGATATATCCTCCCTAGTTGAGAGGGAGAGATAGAAACATCGTTCTTGTCTTCACTTTGTGATGAAATAATGGAGGATTGGGTAAGCATCTGGTTTCCGATACTCTTTGAGGATAAGGTAGTGCATCCTGTTGTTGCACAAAATGTCTAGGCAACGCGACAACCCTCAGAGTAAGGGTTGTCACTCTAATCCTTACTCACTCCGTTTAGACTCTCTCCTAGACAAGTCAAGGGGGGTAGTCTCTGGGGTGAATGAATGAGGGTAGCCTGTGGAACAGAGACCTAGGAGACTTAAAGATGAACAACTTGATGAATGTAAACAAGTCCTGGTTAACCGAAATGGATAAATTTTAATAAAATAAGACACAACCACAAGATAGAAATGATTTCCAGGCCAATGCCTTATGTTCAATTAACCAAAGACTAAATAAAAACAAGTTACCCAGAGCAATTTATAATGTGGCGAAAGCGACGATCATGAATAATTAAATGTCAATGCCCAAAACCTTACCACGCAAGATATTTTAGCAATTAAATCCTGTGAAGAATTATGAAATTTAAATGCTAAGCAATGATTCCAGATTTAAAATGATTTTTCATTAATAACCCAAATCTAGAATATTTATCATTCTCCAATAGTCAATGATTTTAAAAACATTAATCGCACCTGACAATAGAGAAATCACTACCATGAAGGGACACCAATGAACTTTAGATTAACAACTTCATTATTCCTTAGGCAATTAATTTAATGTGGTAAATGAAGAAATTAAATTTTTAATGTGACTAAAAATCAAATCAAAAGACCTTAGTCAAATTTAAATTTTTATGGGCCATAGAAAAAGACACACAAAAAGACGCTCAAATTCTTTTGATATAATTCATTCGCAATTTCAAGTAACCAAATTTTAATTAATATATATATCTATATATATATATATATATATATTTTTTTTTTTTTACATTTTTTTACATTTTTAAAAACAAAATCAAAATAATGAAAAATCAAAAAACATAAACACCAAAGTCATAATAAAAAAAAATCAAAACAAAAATAATAAAAAAAAAAGAAATGGAGAACGAGCAAAACAAAAAACCAAATTTAAAATAAAAACGAATCTAGAAGTTAACTAAAGTAAAAAACAAAATCAAAAAAGAAACTAACTAAACTAACCTAGCATAAAAATAATAAAAAAAAGTAAAACCTAAACCTAACCTAACGCATAATTAAAATACAAAAGAAAAAATAAAAATAAAAAGTCGAAATGTAGTGCTTTGTGTGCGTTGCAGGTCGAGAGGGCAGAGACGGAGAAATCTACAAATCGATGGCGAATGAGGGAGTAGGGATGAAGCAGGAAAAACACGGTTATGCAGCAAAAGGATGACAACATTGATGGAAAACGCAGGCAACAACAGAGGGGAGAAAAGAAAGGGTTTTTTCTATAAAAATTTCCAAATTTTGTAGTGAATAAAAAAACTTAGCAGATCGGAAAACTCAGTCAATAGATAAATGGTAGCTAGAAAACCCTTTAAAACATTTCCAGAAATTTTGATTAAAATATTGAATCCTCTTACTTTAGATTTATTCGTGAAACCCTTGTGAAAATTTCTAGATCCAAGAATTTTTAAACCCTGGGACTGCAAAAAGTTTGAAAAATATCCCTAGAAAATTATGTTGATAAACCCCAGAGATCTAGATTTTACCCTCCAATTACCCCCCTCCAAGGCCTAGATCTTGACTCCACACAAATTTCTTCCTTAGATCTGTAGCTACACGTCAACAAGAAAACACCCAAACAATATATACAATGATAAAACTAAAACCTAGAAAAACCCATGTTAGAAAAATAATTACAGAATTTACAAACTGCAGGTTCTAATCAGCTAGATCTACCATTATGCTGCACTTAAATTAAAATAATTTTAAATTTAAAGGTGCTAACTCGAAACCCTCATGTATCAATAAAGCAAAAAATCTTATGATAACCCTACGATTAATTTCGTTGGACTCTTAAGAAAACACAGATCAGGAGTTGGCTGGTCCAACTGAAAACTTCCCCTAATGTTCGAGGATCTAAAAATCAAGATTTCTCTACAAAACTCAATCCAGCGATCAAAATAGGGTGAAAAAATAATAATAAAATTTAGACAAATAGAGATACCTGCTATTACATTCAAAATTTAGATTACTATTCAAACCCCAACGACTGAGCAAGATACCTGTACTCAAATCACTCTTTAGAAGCTATCATTAATGGCTTTAGAAAAAATTATGTATGAAAACAACACACCTTACAATATTCCCATGAAGAGTAACACCAGCAGAACTTAACCCCAAAGTTTTTCTTTATTATCCAGAAAAAGATTACACAAGAGCTTCTTGCTAAGCACATGACTCAAAGGTCGGATGAATTGACTGTCAAATGACCTCCTATTTAAAGGTAAATCCTCCAACAACTAGTTCGAGTGATCCGCGTCAAAGCAATCTTAGCCGTTGATGAAGATTAAAATTTTTTTTAATCTCATCCGTCGAAATATTAAATATTTGGGGAAATTTGAGAATTTTCATTAAATGCATTTTAATTAACTCAAAAGTATTTTTTTTTTTAAATTTGACTTTGACTTAACCCCCTAAGCCCAAAGGTTTAAAATTTGGCAAAATAATTAATTTACCTTAGTCTCGGGACCTTTTAAAATTTAATTTTTTAGGACAGACGAATTTTGCCTTTCGAGAATTTACATTTACCGAGGACCTAGAATTAATTAAATTTCTGGTTTAGAATTTTAATTAATTTTTGGCCAGAAAATTTAATTAATTAATCTATGAGGGGATAAATTATTTTTCCAACCCTCAATACACTTTCCATTATGATTTTCATATTTTTTACATCATAAGGGGGAAAACCCATTTGTAATAGACCTTCATAGACTACCCATTTCTGCGACACAAATATAATCCAGTTGAGCAAACAATTTGTAATAAAATAACCTAACCAAATAGTTAGGATTATTCTCAAATTACTTTTACATAAACTCAATCTAGAACACTAGGACTCGCCTAAGATCCTAGCGACAAAATCCATTCCAGCTTTGGGGTAAGACTGGAGGAAAACTTTGCCGACCATCCAAGAATGGATCGGTGAGACAAAAAGCCTCCCGGAATGGAGATCGTCCTTAAAAAAGTAGGTTTACCTAGGTCGTTACATACATGACACGGATATGTTGAGATTATTTACATTATACACATGCAGAAAGGTTTTACATAACATCTTGGAAGTCAAACTGATGATGATAGTTGGACGACATAGACACATCGATTAAGTTTTATCCCTTTTGCAAAAAGAAATGGGGTGTACTGCTATGGGTCGTTGACACGTAGTGGTCAACATCTGACTCTACTTGGGGACACGTTGTTGCACCGGAGGAATGTGAGAATCCAGAATCTGCATCTACACAACACACAATATAACATAAGTAGCGTCCATCCAAAAATCATCATATAACATTATGCACAGGAAAGCTATAAGCTCTTCATTTATTAACTATCCTAATAACATGAAAAACACAAATCTAACTGCAAAATGAAATACTGAAATAACAGGCTATAAGGTTAGAAATACAATACAAAGATGCCCCATGGCCTCAGATGCATTCAATAGCATACTGAGCATTTGCCTGCTTTCAGGCAAATCTATTGGTTGTTTCTCAGATGTGCCATGTCCAATCCTGCACACGGTAGGACATTTTCCTATCAGAAAATCAAGCTGCTTGCGGCCATCAGATGGATCAAACTGCTTTCTCATTCTCTTTCTCTTGCACTTTTTCTTTGTGGTAAGTTGTGATGTTGATGGTGATGTGGTTGGCGCACAACTTCCTTTTTGATCCGAAAAACGCTCATATGGAAAATTTGGAATGTTTAAGACTTCTGTGACCTGCGCTTCTTTATGAACCTAATCTGTTATGACTGGCGAATCAAGCATGTAAGCATCAACCCGATTCTTATCAATTTCCATTTTATCTGAGTAACCTTCAATTAGCCACTTTTCAATGGAAGAGAGGACCTCCTCATAATAAGATGGAGCTTGCTGCAGCAAACATGGATGCTTATGATTTGTTGATGTTTATTTGTTTCTTTCATCCTCTGACCGATGCTGAAATTTCTGTACCTGTATCTTTTCCATTGTTATGGCATCCATTTGGTTAGAGTGTTCAACCTTCATAGCACTGAATTCCTTGGCATGGTTTTCCTCCATGGTCAATAACCTATTCTGAAGACATATCAGACCAACGTCCATGTTCTTTATAATTTTATCATTCTTTGCTTTTATTCCCATGAAGTTGTTTTGCATATAGTTTATCTGTTTCTTATGATTTGCTTGCATGGTAGCTAACTGATTATTATAATCGAATCTCATGATGGTCATTTCTTCATCCATAGTTGACAATCTGTTCTGAATTGAACTTATTTCTTCTTGATAACTTGCTTTCATGGTAGTCACTTAATTTGAATGATTGAATTCCATGATCGTCATCTTTTCCTCGAGGCCTAACAACTTTCTTTGCATAGAATTAATTCTCTGGCATGATCAACTGTTAATCTTGCTTGATTAAGTTCCATATCTTTAATAATTTTAGCCTGATTAACTTCTGCACTCTTGCTTATTTGAGCCTGATTTAACTGTATGCCTTTAACCATTTGAATTAACTCCTTGAAATTATTTTCAACTTCTATAGTTTCCTTTACTTCAGCTTTCACTTTGACCTTTTCTTTATCTCCATATCTATCTTCAAAGACATCAATGATTGATTATAGAGAATCAAAAGTGTTATCAGGGAAATTAACAAATCAATCTAAAACATCTCCAAATAAGGTGAGAACGAAAATCTTCATCTTCACATCTTCATATTTAGAATATGGGCGACACTTGCTTATACAGAGGTTGACATTCTAAAGGTGAGTTTCGGCGGTAAAAGCATTGTTACCTTGAAAGGAGGAAATTCATTGATGGCTTCACCCAAAACATAAGAATAACTACGCGGAGCTCCCTAAATATTAGTAAAATTACAAGGAGCAAACAAGTCATAATCCATGATGCCTACTTAACAGAAAAAATATGGGCCAAATGGATATCAGAGAGAGAGATCCTTGTTCATGAAAATCAAAACATGTACAAGAAGCGAGCTTCTAAGAGAAATTCTTGTAAGAAATGGAAGAAGTGGAGTTGCCACTTGAGCATGAATCCCTCACAAAGTTTCCAAAGGCGAAACTGAAAAGTTAGTGGATGGAAGCAAATGGATATTTAGGGAGGGCTCCTTGTCTGGGATTAAATGAATGAATAAATGGAGTCACCACCCAAACAGGAAACTAATCGGAAAGTCCAGGTGCAGGAAGTGAAGATGAAAGGATTAGATGAGAGATATGACAAGAGTTAGGATGGTGAGAAATGAAGAGACGAAATGACGCCAGAAAAATGAGATGAAATGCCATAAAGCCAAGGTCCAATAAATTGGTCCTTGGTGGCAATGCCAAGAAGTGTTGGCTTTGCCGACTTGAATGAGAGATGAGAATTGAGAAGAATGATGAGGAAATGTCATTGAAACGCCAAGAATAAAATATCCCCGGCAACGACGCCAAAAAATGTCGTGCTTCTTGACGGGCTAATGAATGGCGGAAAAGATGAGATGATTAGAAAACTATCGTGAGGACCAAGGATAGGAAAGTTCTATTCCTCGCAACGACGCCAAAAAATGTTGTTGCACAAAGTGTCTAGGCACCGCAAAAAAGGTCGGAGTAAGGGTTGTCACTCTAATCCTTACTCACTCTGTTTAGATTATCTCTTAGACAAGTCAAGAGGGGTAGTTTCTAGGGTGAATGAATGAGGGTAGCTCGTGGAACACAAACTCTAGGAGACTTAAAGATGAACAACTTGATGAATGTAAACAAGTCCTGGTTAACCGAAATGGATAAATCTTAATAAATTAAGACACAACCACAAGATAGAAATGATTTCCAGGCCAGTGCCTTATGCTCAATTAATCAAAGACTAAATAAAAACAAATTACCCATAGCATTCTATAATGTGGCGAAAGTGACGATCATGAATAATTAAATGTCAACCCCCAAAACCTTATCACGCAAGATATTCGAGCAATTAAATCTTGTGAAGAATTATGAAATTTAAATGCTAAGCAATGATTCCAAATTTAAAATGATTTTTCATTAATAACCTAGATCTAGAATAATTTATCATTCTCCAATAGTCAATGATTTTAAAAACATTAATCGCACCTGACAATAGAGAAATCACTACGACGAAAGGACACCAAGGAACTTTAGATTAACAACTTAATTATTCCTTAGGCAATTAATTTAATGTGGTAAATGAAGAAATTAATTTTTTAATGCGACTAAAAATCAAATCAAAAGACCTTAGTGAAATTTAAATTTTTATGCGCCGTAGGCCACATAAAAAATAAAAATTTCTTAAATGTAAAAGCTCAAATTCTTTTGATATAAGTCATTCGCAATTTCAAAGTCACCAAATTTTAATTTTTAATTTTTTTATAGATTTTTTAATAACAAAATCAAAATAATGAAAAATCAAAAATAAAAAAACACAAACACCAAAGTCCTAATAAAAAAAAATTGGAGAACGAGCAAAACAAAAAATCAAATTAAAAAAAATCAAAAAAGAAACTAACTAAACTAACCTAGCATAAAAATAAGAAAAAAGTAAAGCCTAAACCTAACCTAACGCATACATAAAATACAAATGAAATAATAAAAAGAAAAAGTCGAAATGTAGTGGTTTGTGTGAGTTGCAGGTTGAGAGGGAAGCGACAAAGAAATCTGCAGATCGATGGCGAACGAGGGAGCAGGGATGAAGGAGGAAAAACGCGGTTATGTAGCGAAGTGATGACAGCGTTGATGGAAAACGCAGGCAGTAGTAGAGGGAAGAAAAGGAAAGGGTTTTTTCTATAAAAAAATTCAAAATTTTGCAGCAAATCGGAAAACCTAGTGATTAGATCGGAAAACTCAGTGAACAGATAAATGGTAGCCAGAAAACCCTTTAAAACATTTCCAGAAATTCTAATTAAAATATTGAATCCTCTTGCTTCAGATTTATCCCTGAAACCCTTGTAAACATTTCCAGATCCAAGAATTTTTAAACCATTGGACTGCAAAAAATTTGAATAATATCTCTGGAAAATTATGTTGATAAACCCCAGAGATCCAGATCTTACCCTCCAGGGCCTAGATCTGGACTCTACACAAATTTCTTCCTCAGATCTGTAGCTGCACGACAACAAGAAAACACCCAAACGACATATACAATGATAAAAACTAAATCCCCACAAAACTCACATTAGAAAAATAATTACAAAATTTACAAACTGCAGGCTGTAATTAGTTAGATCTACCATTATGCCGCACATAAATTAAAAGATTTTTAAATTTTAAAGGTGCTAACTCGAAACCCTCATGCATCAATAAAGCAAAAAATCCTATGATAAGCCCGAGATTAATTTCGCTAGGCTCTTCAGAAAATACAGATTGGCTGTTCGCTGGTCCAATTGAAAACTTCCCCTAACGCCCGAGAATCTAAAAATCAAGATTTCTCTGCAAAACTCAATCCAGCCATCAAAATAGAGTGAAAAAATAATAATAAAATTTAGACAAATAGAGATACCTACTATTACGTTCAAAATTTAGATTATTATTCAAACCCTAGCGACTGAGCAAGATCCCTGTACTCAAATCACTCTTTAGAAGCTATCATCAATGGCTTTAGAAAAAATTATGCATGAAAACAACACATCTTACAGTATTCCCATGAAGAGTAACACTAGCAGAATTTAACCCCAAAATCTTTCTTTATTATCCAGAAAAAGATTACACAAGAGTTTTTTGCTAAGCACACGACTCAAAGGTCGGATGAATCGACTGACAAATGACCTTCTATTTAAAGATAAATCCTCCAACAACTAGTTCGAGCGATCTTCGTCAAAGCAATCTCGACTGTTGATGAAGATTAAAAATTCTTTTAATCTCATCTATCGAAATATTTAAATATTTGGGGAAATTCGAAATTTTTCATTAAATGCATTTTAATTAACTCAAAAAAAAAATTTTGAGTTAATTTCCCCAAAAAATTGACTTTGACTTAATCCTCAAGGACCAAAGGTTTAAAATTTGGCAAAATGTTTACCTTAGTCCTGGGACCTTTTAAAATTTAATTTTTTAGAAATGACAAATTTTGCCTTTGGAGAATTTAAATTTACCTAGGACCTAGAATTAATTAAATTTCTGGACTAAGATTTTAATTAATTTTTGGCTAGAAAATTTAATTAATTAACCTATGAGGGGATAAATTATTTTTCCAACCCTCAAGACACTTTACATCATGATTTTCATTTTTTTTACATCATAAGGGGGAAACCCATTTGTAATAGACCTTCACAGACTACCCATTTCTGCGACACAAATATAATCCAACAGACCAAGCAATTTATAATAAAATAACCTAACCAAATAGTTAGGATTATTCCCAAAATCACTCTTATGTAGACTCGATCTAGAACACTAGGACTTGCCTAAGATCCTAGCAACAAAATCCATTCCAGCTTTGGGGTAAGACTGGAGGAAAACTCTGCCGACCATCCAAAAATGGATCGGTGAGACAAAAAACCTCCCAGAATGGGGATCATCACTAAAAAAGTAGGTTTATCTAGGTCGTTACATACATGACACGGATATGTTGAGATTATTTACATTATACACATGCAAAAAGGTTTTACATAACATCTTGGAAGTCAAGCTAATGATGATAGCTGGATGGCACAGACACATCGAGCAAGTGCTATACCTTTTGCGAAAAAATGGGGTGTACTGCTATGGGTTGTTGACACGTGGTCAACACATCCAATAGGTAAGAGTAGTCGAAGAGGAAAAGCCTTGAGGATGTGTTATTCCAAGACAAGAATTGTCCTAAAAGGCCCTTTGAACACCCGGGTGGGGTATGTGCTTTGAGAGACAATGATGACAGTGTCTATCAATCATTTATCTCGCCAACATTATGCTCTGATCTTATGGAGAGATAGAGCTGTTAGTCAAGGCCTTGCTATGTGACAATGCTGGTTGGTATGATGAGATGTAATAAGATAAGCTGAAATGATAACTTATGAGATGGCTCACCAATTCGACTCTTCTTATGAGATCTCTTCAGTTTGAGAATATCCATGTACCATTATGAATATGTCCCCAGTTAAGAGGGAGTGTTGAAATATGTAACTAGGTTCGGTCTTCATAAATACGAAATGTACTCTTGATTCTTGTATATTGTAAAAAGGAAGAAAAATTATTAATGTTATTTTTGGTAGCATGGGTTTCATGCTCAAGGTTATTTTATCTAGAGGTCAAGCACCCATTGAGTGCTTCTAATGTTTGTCATAGAGTCAAGAAGTCAATAGAGTCATTGTAACATGAAGAAGACTCTTGCATATTGTAACTTGTCAAAAGAATTCTTTTTGTATTTAAAGTTTCAAAATAACCCTCCAAGACCAAGTTGATTTCGCAGCTAAGAAGTTGGCCTCATTAGGGCATGTCGTCCTCCTTGGAACCCTATATATAGGATGGAACTCAAGCTCTTATGGACACTCACTCACTTCTCATCATCTAAGCGAAGAAAAGGCAGAAGAAAGGCAAGCGAAGAAGGATAGAAGGATGAAGAACGAAGGTTTTGGGTTATCTCTCTCTCTCTCTCTCTCACATGTGAAGCTCAGGCTAGGGTTTTTCAGAAGCAAGATCGAAGTTGTGAAAGTTGCAGAAAGGTCTAAGAAAGGACTACTAGGTCACCTACTAGCCCTAGAAGGAGAAGCAACCCAAGTGAAGGACAAAGGAAGCCTTGAAAGCCCTAAATTTGCTCACATGTGTGGAAGCAGCAACTGTTCAGGGGCCGAAATTTTCAGATTTGTAGTGGAGGCCAAAATTCTGTAGCTAGGCGTCGAAATTGTGCAGTTGGAAGAGATTTGACTAGGTTTTCTTGGATAGAAGAAGCACATCATCAAGAAGGTCTGGCTTGGTCTTTGAAGGGTGTTGGTCTTGGTCTAGAGGTCTTGGAATTCGTCATTTGAGGAATCTATAAGAAGAGAAGAGATTTGTGGGTTTTCCTCTCAAGAGGAGAGGTTATGGCCCTGGCTTGCTGCTTAGATCCTGTGTTCTTGTGTACTATTGATCTTCATATTTTTGGTAGTTGTTTGATGATAAGAACAACATAATAATAAGAGAAGAAGTTAATAATAAAGAAAGAGTAAAAATACATCACAAGCAGTTATCAAGTTTAAGAGAAATCATCTTAAGTATAGCCTTATCGATTTCTCAACACTTGGGCCTCCTAGCAACATCATTGGATGACACGTGTCCCAGAGCACCTCTAGTACCCAAGACATCGGTTGATTTTGACCCAAATTTGAGGATTCTTCAGGATGACACAACTGGACCTAGCATGCCCCCAGGTTGGCCTTGACACAACTTGATGGGCAATAGTTGATTCAGAGCCCAAATGATGATAGTCTCACCATGAGAGACTAGGGAGGGCTTGTTGCACCAAGGAAGCCCTTAACGCTAGAGAAAAGGAGGCCTCTTGTAGCAGTTGGAGACCCATGGAGACCACTTCGTGGTGCCCCAGTGGGATCTTGGGACCCCACAGGAGGCAATGAGGTGAATTTGAAGGCCAAACCTTAAATCATGGACTTAACATGCTTCTACACCATTTTGGACACCTCATCACCCTTGCACATGACATTTGGAGCACTTACGTTGGATGACATCAGCCCTAGAGAGCTTATGGCTCACACATGTGGGCTAATTAGGACATATTTTCATAAACTATTGGGTTGGCTTGTAATCCAAGTACTTTTTTATCATCAAACTTGTTTTAGGGGCTTTTGTAGGCTAATTAGTAGTCCTAATCCTCATATAAATAGAGGATAGGTTCATGTGTATTGAATCATCATCACTTGTGACTGTTTCGGTCCTCTTGGAGAATTTCAACCTTTGTGAATTCTTGTGGAGATATGACTCTATGGTGTACTTTTCTATTTGAAGTTATTTCTTTGGTTTTGGAGATGTTACTTTGGAGCAATAAAGGATTGTACAAGCATTCTATCTTGTAAGTGTGCCTTGGTTTTATTAATATTTATTTTTGTCTAATGTATGGAATGATTTATTATGTAGGGTTTCTGTTGTGCTAGTTATTGTTAAAAATCATTGTATGGAATCTAGATGATAACATTGTATGAATTACTCATTAGTAGAATGTTAATGGCAATCCCCTTGGTGCATCTTTAAACTAGCTCTCTCAAGTGATTTTGTTCCCTCACAAAAGTAATAGTTAGGGTTTTGAAAGCTAGGGCTTCATTATTCCCTTACTCTTTACCAAGACTTAGCATATTTTTCTCTCCCATAGACTCCATCATCCCAGGGACTAAGCACTGGCCTTGTCACTGTTGATCACCTACAAAATTTACCATAAAACTCATTTTCTGTCTCCTAATCCCATTTTTGGCTCCTTAAGGTCAAGTTGCTAGCTATGGCTAGGGTACAAAATGTAGAAATTAATGTCAATACTTCTCATGAAATTTGCTAAATCACAAGACTTGAAGCTACTCTACTGATCTGTAGAAGTTAGTTCACCATCTAAAACAAGAATCATTGACATGCAAAAGGAAACATCGCACATACACAAAGATTTATCTAGCGGAAAGCCACTGCTCAAAACCCATTAGTATATGTATTGCATTAATCAGAGAATAGAGAAGAAATACAATGCTTGCACAAGCCTGAGCACACCCTGCAAGTGTATAGTCTATCCCTCTGCTTGATTCACTGAACCTAGCCCAACACTTAGCCAATGTCAAGCCTTCCCAAGCTCCTATTTCCTTGTGTTGTTCCCTTGGGAATTTGCCCCTATATTTTAGGAATTTGACACCAAGGAATTGCACAATAGCCTTAGGTCAATCTCTGACTGCATGCACCACCTATACACATGGGAATATGCTACAATTGATAGTACACTGCCTTGGAATCTCCATATCTATTAGGTAACTCAAATTCTCTGCATGCAACAATTATTTTGGGCTGATTGATCATTTAACTAGTTGAAGTTACATATCCACAACTTGACCTCCACTAGTTCTTCCGACAGTTAGAACTAGTGAAACTGACAATAACTAAAATTAGCTGAAATAGATTGCTACAAATTAGCAATCAATCATGTAGAACTGAACTCAAGTGTCTCCAACTTGAATTTGGTGAGATAACTGAGTGACTAGAGTCGTGTCACCTCAGTTAACTACCTCCAAGTATTTTGCTAAAATAGAACTTCAAATTTTAGTCTAGTTTGACCAAGGCAAAGTCAAAACTAGATTTTCTTGCTGCATTTTCAACACTCCCCTCTCAATAAGAAGGGGATTATCAAATACCCCAATCCTGCTTCTATGGAACTCGAATTTGCTCTTGACAAGGCCTTTGTCAAAATATATGCATCTTGTTCCTCTGTCAGAATGTACTGCAAGAACATAATCCGCCTTTGAACACAATCTCGTAGACAGTGATACTGGATGTCGATATGCTTGGATCGATCATGAAATACTGGATTCTCAAAGAGTTTGATACAACTCTGGTTGTCACAGTAAATCATTGTAGGATCCATCTTCTTATCAAATAACTTAACAAGAATCTTTCTCATCCAGATTGGATCACATGCTGCTTGACTTGTAGCCATGTACCCTGCTTCCGCTGAGCCAAGTGCCACAAATATTTGCGTCTTGCTGTACCAAGAAACTGTTGCTGACCCAACATTGAAAATTCCTCCTGAAGTGCTCTTCCTGTCTGATGGACTCCCTGCCCAATCTGCATCTGTGAAGCCTTGCAACTTCACTCCCTCTGTCCATCTGTACCAAAGACCAAACTGAGTAGTGCCTCTGAGGTATCTCAACACATGCTTTGCTGCCTTCCAATATAGTTTGGTTGGCTTAACCATTGCTTGACTAAGCTGGTTAACTGCATAACACATGTTTGGTTGTGTGTTCACCAAATACATAAGTGAACCCACAAGCTGCCTGTAAATAGTAGCCTCCACTACTTTACCTGAAGTAGCATCATTTTTCCTCCAGTTTCCTGCTAGAGGAGTCTCCATGGGTTTGCACCTGTTCATGTGGAACCTCTGAAGTATCTCGTTGGTATACTTGCCTTGAGAGACAAACAGTTCCCCATCTCCTTTCCATACTTTCAATCCAAGGAAGTAATGCATGAGACCCATGTCCTTCATCTTGAACTCTCTTGCAAGGTCCTTGCAAGATCTGATCAATTGCTCATCACCAGTAAGGATCAAGTCATCAACATATAACACAATATTTAATAATTTAACTTACCACAATGTGATAAAGGTTTGCATCTGCTTCACTTTTGGTGAAGCCCAAATCGGTGAGATAGCTATCGATCCTGGTATACCAAGCACAGGGTGCTTGCTTGAGTCCATACAATGCTCGCTTGAGTTTGCACACATGCGACTCTCTGTCAAAGGTCTCAAACCCCTCTAGTTGCTCAATATACACCTCCTCCTCAATAACTCCATTGAGGAATGTTGTCTTCACATCCATCTGGTGGATCTTCCACCCCATCTGTGCTGACAGTGCTAGAATTGACTTGATGGATAAGTACCTTGCGGTTGGAGCAAAGGTCTCCTCATAGTCAATTGAAAATTCCTTCCACTTGAGAGAACCCCTTGGCCACAAATCTGGCCATGTGTTTCTCTATGCTACCGTTTGCTGCATACTTTACTTTGTAAAGCCATATTAAACCAACCATTGATTTGTCTGCTGGTCTTGGGACTACTTCCCAAACACTGTTTCTGATAATGGAATCATATTCCTCTACCATCGCATCCACCCATACTGGTTGCTCTACAACTTCCTCAAATGAGGATAACTCAGTCTCTACAAGCTCACTCATGAGAGCCATGTAGCCAGCGTACCGATTCGGTGACCTCCTCTGCCTGCGTTGTGATGTGGGTGCTCCCACATTCTCTCTAGCATCTTGCAATAATATGTCTGCTTCCTTGGTTCCTTTCCTTCCTTCTCTGGATGTCTCTGCTTGAGTGGATGTCTCAACTCTCTACTCCACAACTTCCTAAGGTTCTTCCTTTGGAGCCAAAAGCTCCTGATCAGGTTGCAACTAAATCTCCCTCTCAAGAGAACACCTCATTGCCTTCTCCTCATCAAATTTCACATCCCGTCTGACCATTGTCATCCTGAGGGATGGCAAGTACACACAATAGTTGTGAGGTGTGTCTGCGTACCCCACAAATATGCCCAAGTTTGTTGTCGACTCTATCTTTTTCTTTGCTTCCTCAGAAACATGACAGTAAATTGATGATCCAAAGATCCTGAAGTGTGACACATCTGGTTTCTTCCTTGAAAAAGCTTCCTCTAGTGTACTCATGCCAAGAATCTTGTGAGGACTCCTGTTCTGCAAATAGACTGTTGTGTTGCATGCTTCAACCCACAAGTGTAGAGGTAGGCTTTGGTCATGCAACATCACCCATGTTGCTCCCACAATACTTCTATTCTTCCTCTCAGCTACCCCATTCTGTTGTGGGTTATGGGGTGCTGTCAACTCTCGTCGAATGCCTTCCTTTGGACATAAATTTTTAAACTCATTCGACACATACTCACCATTGTTATCGCTCCTAAGAGCCTTCACTTTCTTGCCAATTTCTTTCTTAACAAGTGCTTTAAACTCAACAAATTTGGAGAATGTTTGGTCTTTCTTCTGCATGAAGTAAATCTAGAACTTCCGTGAGAAATATAACATAATACCTATACTTGGTAGTGGAGGCTGTCGAGAAAAGTTCACAGACAAGCTAGCCCATTCTGTTGTGGATTATGGGGTGTTGTCAACTCTCGTCGAATGCCTTCCTTTGCACATAAATTTTTAAACTCATTCGACACATACTCACCATTGTTATCGCTTCTAAGAGCCTTCACTTTCTTGCCAATTTCTTTCTCAACAAGTGCTTTAAACTCAACAAATTTGGAGAATGTTTGGTCTTTCTTCTGCATGAAGTAAATCTAGCACTTCCGTGAGAAATTATCTACAAATATAACATAATACCTGTACCTAGTAGTGGAGGCTGTCGAGAAAAGTTCATAGACATCAGAGTGGATCCTTTCAAGGACTACATGCGCCCTGTTGCCCGATCATTGAAGGTGGATTTTGTGTACTTCCCTAACGTACACCCTTTGCATGTATCTCTCCGCTCTACTGCTCCTTTGGGGAGGCTTGTAGAAATCTACTGCATGATATTCAAAGCGCTATGATGCAAATGGCCAAGTCTTCTATGCCATAATTTGCCAACATCTCGGCTCTGCACCTTCTCTACTTTTGTGCTCAATGCTACATAGTCTTCCACATCTAATTTGTAGAGGTTCTTCACTCGAACCCCGATTTGCTTCACTTGTCCCATGGTGATGTGTCTCAAGAAAGCCTTCCCTTCGCTGAATAGCACATCATAGCCACAATCTTTGAACATATGTACGGAAACTAGATTCTTCTTTAGACCTGGTACAAACATCACATCCTTGAGCTTGAGAGGGGAGCCAGACTCCCTCTGAAAAGTAACTGTACCAATACCGGTCGCGTTATACCTTCCATCATCTCCCATCTTGATGTGCATCTAGAGATCCTTCTCCTCCAAGTCATTGAAAAATTCTTTGTTGCCCATCATGTGGAATGAGGCACCGCTGTTGAGATACCACACACTACCCATCACTATGCTTTCCATGCATGCAATGAGGGTAAAATCAAGTTCGAACTGTGAAGCCAAGGCTTCACCTGCTGCTCCTCCTGCAGTCTTCTTGCTTGCTTTCTTGTGTGGACACTTCGTTGCATAGTGCCTGAATTCATGACAGTGAAAGCACTTGATTCTGGACAAGTCTTTCTTCTTGCCCCCTTGACTTGAATCTGCTTTGGATTGGGATTTCTTCCTCTTCCCTTTCTTTGCCTTTGCATCCAAGGCACATTTCTCCTCATCCTCGTCCTTGGATGAGGTCCCGTCTCTGGTGTTCCGCCTTATTTCTTCATGCGCTAGATCAAACCATAACCACTCCCAACTTGATAGTTTTTCTCTACCATTTACGGAATGTTGATAGCTATGCCAACTCTTGGGAAGGCAGGCCCAAAAGTGTTGGAGCTACCAAGTCTTCTTCAGGGATAGTAACACCGACCCCGCAAGTTCATCACGACATTGTGTAAACCTGCTTAGGTATTGCGAAATTGTGTCATTCTTTTGCATCTTGATACTTTGAAGCTTGTCCTTGAGTGCCAGCTTCCTGTAGTCACTATTGTTCTCAAACAACTCGGTTAGTACTTTACACATTGCGAATGGAGTCTCTTTTCCGTGGAGATTCGAGACAATATGATCTCGAACTCCCTCCAATATGATTCTCCTCGCTTTGGCCACATCCTTCTTCCATTGAGCAAGATTTTGGGCATCAAATGCTTGGGGTTTTGCTACATCTGTCTTGATGTATTCTAGCAACCCATTATCATCCAATACTACCTCCATCTGGTCCTTCCATGCAACAAAGTTTGAGGTGCCTTCCAAGGCATACTCGAGCCTGAGTCCATTGAAAGCCATCTTCTCAGTCCTAAAGAAAACCTGCAACACTGATCTTCAAATTTGAATCTCTTGCAATGACAACTTTGAAATCCCTTCACTACAATGATACTAGCTCTGATACCATATAGCAATTAATGCGTAGATTCCATACTGCTCATGAAATTTTCTAAATCACAAGACTTGAAGCTACTCTACTAATCCACAGAAGTTAATCCACCATCTAAAACAAGAATCATCGACATGCAAAAGGAAGCATCACACATACACATAGATTTTTCTAGGGGAAAGCAACTGCTCAAAACCTCTTACTATTTGTATTGCATTAATCAGAGAATAGAGAAGAAATACAGTGCTTGCTCAAGCTTGAGCACACCCTGCAAGTGTATAGTCTATCCCTCTGCCTGACTGACTGAACTTGGCCCAACACATAGCCAATTTCAAGCCTTCCCAAGCTCCTATTTTCTTGCACTGTTCCCTTGGGAAATTGCACCTATTTTTAATGAATTTCACACCAAGGAATTGTGCAATAACCTTAGGTCAATCTTTGATTGCATGCACCACTTGTACACATGGGAATATGCTACCACTGATAGTACACTGCCTTGGAATCTCCATCTCAACTAGGTAACTCGAATTCTTTACATGCAACAATTATTTTGGGCTAATTGATCAGTTAACTAGTTGATTATTGAGTGCGGTTGAAGTTACACATCAACAACTTGACCTCCACTAGTTTTTCTGACAGTTAGAACTAGTTAAACTGACAATAACTCAAATTAACCGAAATAGATTGCTACAAATTAGCAATCAATCATGTAGAATTGAACTCAAGTGTCTCGAAATCGAATTTACTGAGTTAACTGAGTGACAAGAGCCATGTCACCTCAGTTAACTACCTCCAAGTATTTTGCTGAAATAGAAATTTGAATTTTAATCTAATTTGACGAAGGCAAAGTCAAAACTAGATTTTCTTGCTGTATTTTCAACATAAAATAAGCTAGGGTTGAAGTCATTTGTTAGTGGAAAGATTCAACATTAAGAGGATTGTTGGTTGCTGTAATATTCCTAATTAGCCATGGCTAATAGGAATATTCGAGTTTACCCAATTTTTGCCTTCTATAGTTATTTATAAATAAAAAAGTGAGGACGGGGGACATAACTCACTTTAAGAATAAAAAAGTCACTTCTTAGTAGCACAACGTTGTGACTTAAGGAGGAGCCAAGGGGGCCAAAGGGGGACACAGAAATGGGGCCCACGCAGACACATGGAGGGACTGCGCAGGAGGGAAGAACACATGGCAAGAGGGGAATCACGCAGGAGGAGGTGAGCCTAGGGATTGTGAGAGGCAGAGGCTATAAAATAGAGAGGAGCGCCCTCATTTTGGATCATTCAGTTATGTGCATTTTGAGCTGGTCGTTTCGACTTCTGAGCACGCTGGTTGTTTAGCTGGTCTGCAACATTGTTTAGTGCATTGAGTGTCTCCGTTCGGAGATCTCACCCTTAGCCCCGGGGACTTCGAGTGCCTGCTCGGGCAAGGTATTTCCATCGGTATTTCAGCAGTAGTTTTATCAGCATTTCAGCGGCAGTTTCATCAGCATTTTGGAGGACTGCGCAGCACTTGGAGAGGGACGTAGTTCTTTTTGGTTGTAGCGCTGGATTGGGGTTTTGCAGGTGGAGTTATGCTGGGAGATTGAGTAGGGGTCCAGCTCTTGTCTCATTGGAGGAGTTTGGGCAGGGTTTCAGGCAGAGTTTAGAGGGGTTTTCTTCAGTGGCAGCGCAGGGCATTGAGGAACTGCGCAGAACCCCAAGAGGGTGTTTTTCGGGGGTCGGTCTTTCTAGGAAAGCTTTCTGGATTTCTCTGGGTTTCTTGAGTAGAGCCTGAATCCAAAGTTTCAGTGTTTTCCGAGGAGGGGAGCAGCCCCAAATCATCATTTGTTTTCTAGTAGCAGCAGCAGCGTCCACGCAGAGAGGCCATTCTTGTCATTTTGAGATTATTTCTTCACTTGCCTTGTGCAAGTCGAGGTGCCATCTGTCTAATCACCTCTTGTACTCATTTTATTGCTCAGTATAATAAAATGGCTTAGCATTTCTCGTCGCATTTCTTGTGTATCTGCTTATATTTCCGGTTTACATTATTATATGTTGTTCCACTGTTATTTTATCACTTCTGGGTTATTATATCATTTGCACATATTTGGTTGGAGTCTTTGCTGGGGTTTGAGGAATATTCTGGGTTAGGAATATTACAGTGGTATCAGAGCATAGATCTGGCTCAGCTTGTGGAGCTAGCAATCTATGACACTAGGGGAAAAACCCCACATTTGTTACAGAGGTAGGAGGTACAGAGACACTGGACGTAGGTTGGAGAATACCTACGGGGAGGGAGACTGTGTTCCTGTGGTGGACGCAAAATAGGTGGAGCCTGTGGTAGACGCAGAGCAGAGAGAGCTAGTAGTGGACGCAGAACAGATGGCCGACGAGGACGAGAAGAGATTTGCGGATATGCTCCTCAAATCAATGCAGGATCTGTCGAGGCAGATTAAGGTGATGGGGCAGAGATTCACGGCAGTAGAGGCCAGACAGCGTGAGAGCCCACGAGTTTTTTAGATTGGTGAGGGATCAGGTGCATCCCATCACTTGCCAGAGCAGCATGATACTGCGCAGTAGGTGGCCTCACATGCCCCTACACGCTCTACCATGCCCACTTTCTTAGGAGCAGACACGGGGGCCGTAGCCCAGCAGGAGGCAGAGCCCGGACATATGGGCGATTATTTTGCAGAGTACCAGGCCTATGGGTAGGAGTTTAGGGAAGCCCTCTCATTCAGAGATTTTGTTCAACTCTAGCGGGATAGCAGACCCCGCGACCATCACAGAGGGTACCGGCATTACCATGATGGCGACACCCACCGTGCAGCGAGTAGATTCCACTTGCCTACGTTTGATGGCTCATCAAACAGTTCGGCAAAGTCTTGGGTGGAGAAGCTGGACATTTATTTCCAGCTTAACTAGATGTCGGAGGCAGAGGCCATCAAGGTGGCAACATTGCATTTGGATGGCGAGGCCCAGGATTGGTGGTTTCATGGGATGGTTACACTGGGGCACTCCACAGTGACGACGTATGCCGAGTTTACCAGGAGACTGATGGAGTGATTTGATCGGAGGGATCCAGAGCAGCATTTTGTTGAGCTGACGAGGCTCAAACAGACAGGGAGCCCAGAGACCTACATTGCAGATTTCTTGAGGGTCTCCGTGATGGTGCCAGACCTATCCACGACACGGAGGATCTATATGTATGTTGAGGGGTTAACTGAGCCACTTCGGGGTCTAGTCAGATTTGCTAGACCGACCACCCTTCAAGATGCTATCAGCAGGACCTGGGACCTACAGGATGTCTTCCCCAGGACCCGGACACCTTACCCCTAGAGACAGACTTTCCAGTGTAAGGGGAAGGATGTGAGGATTCCACCTCCAAAGGGGAATCCAGGACAAGTGCAGATTGACGATGATGTCAAGAGGGAGCTGAAGAAGAAGCGGTTGTGCTTCACATGTCAGGAGCCATGGGCACCAGGACATTGACTGACCACTTTTTCGTGGTCGATGTTCCGGACACCAACATGATACTAGGTGTTCAGTGGCTTATTACTCTAGGGAAGGTCACGATGGATTGGAAGACCCTAGAGATGGAGTGGGATGATGAGAAGACAGGGAGGCATGAGAAGATACGGGGACAGCACACATATCCGCCTCAGACTGTGTCGGCTCATCGGATGGAGGCAGTCTTCCGGAAGGAAGACATAGAGTGGGTAGTGGAGTTGCGCGCATAAGAGGCAGGGACTACAGGGCAGACAATACATCCAGAGATCCAGTCCATCCTTGGTCGGTATGCCATAGTGTTTGGAGAGATTCCACCATGGCAGCCACCGGATCGGGAGTTTGAGCACACTATCGAGCTTGAGCAGGGCATCCAGGCAGTGATCACCACCCCTTATAGGCATCCCAAGGCCTATTGGGACGAGATAGAGCGGGCCATTCAGGAGTTGCTGGCTCTTGGGCACATCCGACCGAGCACGAGTCCTTTTGCTTCTTCTGTGGTGTTGGTGAAGAAGAAGGACGGTACATTGAGGATGTGCATTGACTACAGGGCCCTGAACAAGAGGACACTGAAGAACTGGTGCCCCATACCATGGATCGGTGAGTTGATGGATGAGTTGAGAGGAGCACGCTTCTTCTCAAAGATTGATTTGAGATCAGGGTACCATCAAATTCGCATTTGGGAGCAGGACATTCCTAAGATCGCCTTCAGATGTCATTATGGGCACTTTGAGTTTTTGGTGATGCCCTTCGGGCTAACCAACGCCCCAGCAACATTCCAGTCTTGCATGAATCACATCTTCCGTAGTCACTTGAGGAAGTTTGTGTTGGTGTTCTTTGATGATATACTCATGTACAGTAGGACGTGGGAGGAGCATCTCTAGCATATTGAGACAGTATTACGCATCTTGGAGGAGCAGCAGTTCTATGCCAAGCTCTCCAAATGTGAGTTCGGGTTGACGGAGATGTTATACTTGGGACACATCATTGGAGTGGATGGAGTGAGGGTCCACGAGGAGAAGATTAGGGCCATCAGAGATTGGCCAGAGCCGAGAAACGTGACGGAACTTCGAGGATTCATTGGCATTTGTACTTACTACTGGAAGTTCGTCAAGGTTTCTCACATCTTGCTGCACCCCTGACAGATTTGACGAGGAAGGGGGCATTCAGTTGGTCGGGTACAGCGCAGCGAGCCTTTGACAAGCTCAAGGAGGGTATGAGCAGCTGCCCAGTGCTTGCATTGCCAGATTTTATGCAGCCATTTGTTTTGGAGTGTGATGCGTTGGGAGAGGGGATCGGCGCAGTATTGATGTAGGGAGGTCACCCTATAGCCTTTGAGAGCCAAAAGCTCCTTCCGCACGAGAGGTTGTATTCTATATACGACAAGGAGATGTTGGCCATCATGCATGCATTGGCTAAGTATCGGCAGTATTTGGTGGGGAACAGGTTTAGGGTTGAGGACTGATCACAACAACCTCAAGTTCTTTTTGGAGCAGAAGCAGTTGCAGGAGAGGCAGCAGAAGTGGATCAGTAAGATCCAAGCATATGACTTTGACATTGAGTATGTCAAGGGTAAGAACAACATGGTAGCAGATGCCCTTTCACATAGACCAGCCATGTTGTCTCTTATGAGTTTGGATACAGACTGGAGGGCTCGACTCTTAGTAGAGTACTCCAAAGACAGGTTTGCATGTGAGATTCTAGACGGACAGGTGGCAGATGACAGGTTTAGGGTGATCGATGAGATCATCTATTACAGGGATCACATCTTCTTGACTGAGGGGTCTCAGCTCAAGAAGAAGATACTCCAGGCATCACATGATTCACCATTGGCAGGCCATCAAAGGTTTACCAAAACCTACAGGGCCATTCGAGAGAGGTTATCCTGGAAGGGCCTCAAGGAGGACGTACTCCGGCATATTAGGGAGTGCGATGTTTGCCAGTGGAACAAGGGAGAGATGAGCCATCCCGTGGGTTTATTGCAGCCACTACCCATTCTGGAGGGGAAATGGGAGAGCATTTCGATGGACTTCATCACAGGATTGCCCACGGTACAGGGCAAGGATTGTATCTTTGTCGTCGTTGACTGACTGACAAAGTACGTGCATTTCTTTGCCATATCTGCACACTACACAACAGCACAGGTGGCCGAGCTGTTCTTCATGGAGATCTTCAGGCTACATGGTCTTCCTAAGACCATTGTCAGTGATAAGTACAACCGTTTTATGGGCGGGTTTTGGCAGGAGCTTTTCTGATTGGTGGGGACGGAGTTGACACCGAGTACCAGTTATCACCCACAGACGGATGGGCAGACAGAGATAGTTAACAAGTGGCTAGAGGGCTACTTGCGTAACTATGTAAGTGGGCAACAGCGAGCATGGTTGAGGTGGCTGCATCTAGGGGAGTACTGCTACAATACTTCACATCACATGTCCATTGGTATGTCACCATTCTATGCTTTATATGGGTATCATCCTTTATCTTTTGTTGACGTGATGTTTGGTGATAGTAAGGCTCCTAGAGCCAAGATATGGATCCAAGAGAGTCAGGATATTCTCCAAGCTCTCAAGGATAACATCACTACAACACAGAACTAGCAGAAGCTGTATGCCGCCAGGGTCGGGTGGATAGACAGTTCGAGGTAGGGGACATGGTTTACCTACGGTTATAGCCATACCGACAATCGTCACTAAAACAGAAGGGGGCTGAGAAGCTTAAGCCCCGCTTTTATGGGCCGTACAGGGCGATACACAGGGTTGGACAGGTTGCATATGAGTTGGAGCTGCCCCAAGGCAGCAAGATTCATAACGTTTTCCATGTATCATGCCTGAAAAAGGCATTGGGGCAGCAGGTGACAGTGATAGATGAGCTACCACCCATGGATGACGAGGGGCATTTGGTATTGCAGCCGAAGGCTATCATTGATACCAGGGAGAGGCAGCTCCAGGAATTCTTGGTGAGGTGGAAGAATTTGCCAGATGAGGATGCCACTTGGGAGAGTAAGAAGATCTTGCAGCATCCATCACTTCAGTTGCTTGAGAACAAGCAACATTTTGCCGGGGGAAACTGTAATATTCCTAATTAGCCATGGCTAATAGGAATCTTTGATTTTGCCCAATTTTTGCCTTCTAAAGTTATTTATAAATAAAAAAGTGAAGACGGGGGACATAACTCAGTTTAAGAATTAACAAGTCACTTCCTAGTAGCACAACGTTGTGACTTAAGGAGGAGCCAAGGGGCCCAAAGGGGGCCGCAGAAATGGGGCCCACGCAGACACATGGAGGGACTGCGTAGGAGGGAAGAACACATGGCAAGAGGGGAATCACGCAGGAGGAGGTGAGCCTAGGGATTGTGAGAGGGAGAGGCTATAAAATAGAGAGGAGCCCTCTCATTTTGGATCATTCAATTATGTGCATTTTGAGCTGGTCATTTTGACTTCTGAGCACGCTGGCTGTTTAGCTGGTCTGCAGCACTGTTTAGTGCATTGAGTGTCTCCGTTCGGAGATCTCACCCTTAGCCCCGGGGGACTTCGAGTGCCTGCTCAGGCAAGGTATTTCCATCGATATTTCAGCAGTAGTTTTATCAGCATTTCAGCAGCAGTTTCATCAGCGTTTTGGAGTACTGCGCAGCACTTGGAGAGGGACGCAGTTCTTTTTGGTTGTAGTGCTGGATTGGGGTTTTGCAGGTGGAGTTATGCTGGGAGATTGAGCAGGGGTCCAGCTCTTGTCTCATTGGAGGAGTTTCGGCAAGGTTTCAGGCAGTGTTTCAGGCAGAGTTTAGAGGGGTTTTCTTCAGTGGTAGCGCAGGGCATTGAGGAACTGTGCAGAACCCCAAGAGGGTGTTTTCCGGGGGTCGGCCATTCCAGGAAAGCTTTCTGGGTTTTTTTGGGTTTCTGGAGTAGAGCCCGAATCCAGAGTTTCAGCTTTTTTCGAGGAGGGAGCAGCTCCAAATTATCATTTGTTTTCTAGCAGTAGCAACAACAAAGCAGCAACATCCACGCAGAGAGGCCATTCTTGTCATTCTGAGAGTATTTCTTCACTTGCCTTGTGCAAGTCGAGGTGCCATCTGTCTAATCACCTCTTGTACTCATTTTATTGCTTAGTATAATAAAATGGCTTAGCATTTCTGGCTGCATTTCTTGTGTATCTGCTTATATTTCTGGTTTACATTATTATATGTTGTTCTACTGTTATTTTATCACTTCTCGGTTATTATATCATTTGCACATATTTGGTTGGAGTCTTTGCTGGGGTTTGAGGAATATTCTGGGTTAGGAATATTACAGTTGCCTCAAAATCAACCCCTTTTAGTGGCTAGTCCATCCATTTCAATGCAAAATTCTTTTGCCCTAGGTCAATCTTGCAGACTTGCCCTAGAAAGCCCTATCTTGCCATAAGCTTCAACTTGGGGCTTGTTGAAGGCTTTTTGTTCCATTGGTTGCTAGTATTCATTGCTTGTAAGCCTTTTCTTGGCCTCTTGATTCTAGGTTAATCCATTTGGCTTGCTATCTCTCAAGTGTTGAAGTTTCTAATTTTCCTTAGTTAGAAATCCTTCATGCACTTTTTCTGATTTATTCCTACCTACTTGTTATTTTTTCTTAACAAGTTATTTACAAAGTAAATACTGAAAATAAACACCAGTGCATGCTCAACATACTACAGATCAACAACTAAAAGAAACAAGAACAAACACACCACATGACACCATTATTTTTGGACCAATGTCCTTGGAAAAACCCAATGCGGGAAAACCGGTGCAACTATCTGAGGGTTTTCTTATTAAGCAATATTAGAGTACAATCTGGGTGCCTAAACTGGCCTACCCAACAAAGAATTTCCTTAGCAGCTATACCTCACAGTTTGAGAGAAATCTCCTTGCTGAAACCCCAGAAAAACCTTCCGGCAGCTCCTCAGCACAAAACTACTCTACAACCACAGTGTCTGCCTAAACTAGAGTGCGTCAGCCCCTCTCTGTCTCACATTGGCCTTGCGTCAGCCTTTCTAGGCCTGCGTCAGCCCCTGGGGGCCCTGCGTTAGATTTGGGAGCCTCTGCGTCAGCTGCGCTGGCCCCTATGGTGCTTTGCGCAACACTTGTCTTTGCGTGGCCCTGCATGAGCCCTTGTTGGCTCTGCGTCACCCTCCTTGGTTGTTGCGCTGCTCTCCCGGCACAATCTCTGCCTTCTCTATTTCTTTGTACTCAATGCTCCTCAGCGGCTCTCCCGATCACTGATTCTATCTCTCTTAGCAAACCCCGCTCTAGAGAATAGAATGACTGATCACTCTGGTGTCTTCTCCAAGTGACCCTCAAGCCTCCTCTTATACTTTTTCTGTTGACATCTCAACGGCCGACACTAAGTCCCTAATTAACGGGTAAGATTAGATCTGGGTTTATCCATGTCTTTTGGACCACTCTAAGACAGATTCATATTAATACAGATTAACATTTTATTTTCCCTAAGTTTCGACTTAAGGACTCCATTAAAAATATTAATTATTTTAATATCTCCTGATTTGTTTAGAAATTGCCCAAACCCTTTCTGGGTATTGGAGATCTCATGTGCCCCAACCTCTCCACCAAATTTCGTGGCTGGAGCACATCCGATGCTACCCCAAATCAACACTCCCTCTTAGCGAGGACTGTGCTCTAGCAATACTCCTCACTGAGTATTACTCTGATCATCCGGCGTCGATACCTGTGTTGATGCTAGGCCTTCCTGCCTAATGTCCTCTGCACTGCTGCCACCTGTGTTGTTGCCCATGGTTCTGCCACTGCCACTGCTGCATCTGTACGAAAGCTCCCTCTGCATCCGTGTTGCTGCTGGTCCTTTCTCCCAGCACTGCATCCGCACTGCAACTCCCTATGCATCTGTGCTGCTGCTAGTCCTTTCTCCCAACACTGCATCTGCACTGCACCTCCTCTCATCATGTTGCATCATGCTGCCCACTGCTGCACTGCAACTCAGTTACTGAGAAGTAAGTAACTGATCTCCCAATTGACCTCCCTGTTAGGCTAGAAACACCCACTAATGTTGAAGCTCCCTCTGCCGCTGACAAGTGCTCCCTCTCTCTGACCTCTGCGCTGCTGCAACAACTCCCTGCATCTTGCACCGTTGCACACCTCTCTGTGCCTTCCTACACTGGTGCAACACTCCTGTGCCTCTCGCACTGTTGCAGCCTGCTAGCTCTGCGTTGTCTTGGGACTCCTGCACTGTAGCTCTCTTTGCCGCTCCATCTGCATCCGTCTCTACCCACTCAGCCAGTCCTGCTACTCCTCGTCGGGGCTCCCGTAGCAAGGTCTAATCCAAGAGGCTGGGTACCTCAAGGATCCTGCCCCTCATCGCCTGTAGTTCGCCTGACTACAGCTCGATGTCTCCCCACTTTCGCTCAAGTGGCGCATGTGCACTCATGGCACAGTCATCGTCTGTCAAAACTTCCTTCTCTGCCCTTGCTGGCGCTGCCTCAATCTTGGAAGACTCTCCCTTACTCTTCTTCCTTGGGCACTGGGTGGCATAATTACCCATCTCCCCACAGTGGAAGCGCTTGATCTTGGAGAGATCTTTCTTCTTCCGCTTCTTCTGCTTTCCCTCAAATGCTAGGGCCACATCCTCCTCCTCCTGTTGAACTTTGATCCCTTTGCTGCTGCTAACTGTCTTCGGCTGTCGTCTGATCTCTTCCTGGCGAAGAGTTGCCCACATCTTGTTCCAAGGTAGGAGAGTCCCTCTGCCGAGGATACTCTGGACAAACACTTCCCAATCTTTTGAGACAACATTCAGGGTTGTCCTCACCATAAGCTCCTGATCTGGTGTCGCTCCTATAGTAGTCAACTGGTCTCGGATCTCATTCAGTCCTCCGAGGAAGGTGTCAATCGATTGACCCTTCTTCATCTGATACGACCTCATCTGGTTCTCGAGCAACATTCTTCTCTGCACAAAAGTATGTTGGTACAGGTTCTTGAGAGCCTCCCACATCTCAACTGCCGTTTCCTTCTCGGCTATATGTGGTACCACATGATCCTTGACCCCGTCAAGGATAATGCACTTGGCCCTCGCCATCGCCTCTTCGTACCTTTCATTTTCATTGGGGTCGACTGGGACAACTATAACCTTCAAGGCGAAGTTCTTGACACGATTCCTGTCAAGCACTGATAAGATTCTGGCCTTCCAGACTGCGAAGTTCGATGCTCCGTCTAGCCTATCCTGGTCTCTTACCCCGTGTAATGCCATTACGTTCCTCTACTTCCCTCCTGGAAGTTCTCTGTTCGACTCCTCTGAGTCTCTACTTCCCATCTGGAAGTTCTCTTCTAGACTCCCTTTGAGTCTTGATTTCCCTCTTGGAAATCCTTCTGCCGCTTGTCGAGATGCCCCCTACTCTAATTGTCTTGTGCAACTGCACTGCTGATCTGGGTTCCTCAGCTAGAAACCCTTGGTAACAACTCCTCTAGCCCTGCTCTGTCAGGTACTGTTCTGACTTCAGTACCTCACTAGCTCCACTCTGCGATATTCCTGCAGCCTTCTAGACCCCAACAACTGCCTCTCTGTGAACTGCATCAGCGCTTCTCTGCATCACGCTAGCTCTGCGTTACCTTGGATGGGTCTGTGTTAGCCTTGGGATGCCCTGCATTAGCCCTCTGGCGCTCTGCGTCGGCAACACTGGCCTCTCTGAGGCTCTGTGTAGTTCCCGACTTCTTTTGTGTGGCTCTCCGTCATACTTCCTTGGCTTCTGCGCTGCTAGAAACAACTTTTGTCACCTCGAGACAACTGTTTTCTATTGCTATTGCTCCACTCGGCTGATGTCTTTTAATCCTCCTGTGATCTGCAATCACGCTCTGATACCATGTTGAAGTTTCTAATTTTCCTTAGTTAGAAACCCTTCATGCACTTTTTCTGATTTATTCCTACCTACTTGTTATTTTTTCTTAACAAGTTATTTACAAAGTAAATACTGAAAATAAACCCCAGTGCATGTTCAACATCTTATAGATTAGCAACTAAAAGAAACAAGAACAAACACACCACATGACACCATTATTTTTGGACCAATGTCCCCGGAAAAACCCAATGCGGGAAAATCGGTGCAGCTATCTGAGGGTTTTCTTATTAAGCAATATCAGAGTACAATTTGGGTGCCGAAACTGGCCTACCCAGCAGAGAATTTCCTTATCAGCTATACCTCATAGTTTGAGAGAAATCTCTTGGCTGAAACTCCGGAAAAACCTTTCGGCAGCTCCTCAGCACAAAACTGCTCTGTAATCCCAGCGTCTACCCAAACTGGACTGTGTCAGCCCCTCTGTCTCATGCTGGGCCTGCGTCAACCTTTCTGGGCCTGCGTCAGCCCTAGGAGGCCCTGCGTTAGCTTTGGGAACCTCTACGTCAGCTGCGCTGGCCCCTCTGGTGCTTTGCGTAGCACTTGGTTGCCTCTGCGTGGCCCTGCGTCACCGTCCTTGGTTGCTGCGTTGCTCTCCCAGCACAATCTTTGCCTTCTCTGTACTTAATGCCCCTCAGCTGCTTTTCCGATCACTGATTATATCTCTCTTAGCAAACCCCGCTCTAGAGAATAGAATGACTAATCACTCTGGTGTCTTCTCCAAATGACCCTCAAGCCTCCTCTTATACTTTTCTTGTTGACATCTCAATGGTCGAGATTAAGTCCCTAATCAATGGCTAAGATTAGATGTAGCTTGATCCATGTCTTTTGGATCACTCTAAGACAGATTCATATTAATGCACATTAATATTTATTTTCCCTAAGTTTAGACTTAGGGACTCCAGCAAAAATATTAATTATTTTGATATCTCCTGATCTATTTAGAATCTGCCAAAACCCTTTCTGGGTATTGGAGATCTCATGTGCCCCAACCTCTCCACCAAATTTCGTGGCTGGAGCACATCCGATGCTACCCCAAATCAACATCAATCCCTAGATCATTTGTGCCCAATATATGCCTTATTAGAGGATGCAAATTGCCTTAGTACACTTGTTGAGCCTTGTTCTTAGAAAGAGTTGTCCTCTACAAGCCTTTCTTATCATCTTGTTCCTTGAATTTGATATATCCTTAGGTGACCTATCTAAAGGGAAGTCTCCCTAGTGGTGGAAATCCACAAAAGAGTAGGAGTTAGTGGCTGTGGTGATAGTGGCCACACCTCATTGTTGATGCTTGGTCTAGTTTTGGCCTAGTAAGTTACCCCTTACAAGCTCGGCTAGATTCTGAGGCAACATTTTTCACGTTGTTCTCGGGAGGAATTGAGTCAAACTCCTCGTAATTTGAAGATTTAGCTTCACCCTCTTTGAAGAGAACATCTCAAACAACAAGATAGCTCTTATTTTGGTGACTCCTGGATGCATTCGTAGGAAGTCCCCTGGTAGTGCTTCTAATGATACCATAGCTCCAGGAAAGAGGAATAATACCGAGAAGGTCACTGAAGCTTCTGCATGTCCCATTAGTCCTACTAGTCTCGTGGATAGGAAACTCTTTGTTGAAAACATCACCACTTTCACCATGGATAGGCCATGGCTTGTAGCTACATTAAGGCCGTTGGATTTGAGCAATCTCCCTGATGCCCCACGTCCATTGCTTGAGAAGTACCATGAGTGGATCCCTAAATTTAATGGCACTGATGCCACCACTGCATAGAAACACATCCATGTAAAGCTAATAATGGAAGAAGATATAGTCATGATGCTGCTTTCTCTAACTTTTGATGGAAATGCTAGAGATTGGTATCTTAGCTTACCCCAAGGTAGTATTCGTGATTGGGATACCTTTCATGAAGCTTTCAAGAAAAGATGGGCCTCAACTTTGGATTGAGGTATCCTTGAGAAATTCCTTCAAGATGCTAAAACTGTGAAAGAAACTATGAAGGAATACACTCAAAGGTTTGATAACCTCCTTAGAGGATTCCTAAAAGATTCAAACCTATTGATGATGTTATCCTTAATAGTTATATTAGATCTCTTCATGGACACTTGACCTATGCCCTTAATGATAAAGGTCCCAAAGACCTAGCAGAGGCTAAACTTATGGTTGTTGGAGTAGAACAAAATATAGACGTTGCTATGATTGATTTGATTGATTTATTCAATTATCCCAGGGCTAGGATGGAACCTAAGATCAAACCTAGTTCTCAGGTTGATCCTACTTTGCAGGCTTTTGCCCAAAAATTTGATAAGCTTACAAATGAATTGATGCAAGGTCAAAAGACACGTCACACAGATGAACAATTTGTCCATAATAGAGAGAGATAAGGGATCTTGATCTAATTTCCCTCCTAAAACGTAATTCAACAAGGACAAGTACTCCAACAAAAGGGCCCCTAAGGGAGACTGTGCTAACCAACAAAGTGTTCCAAACCCACTTGCCCCAACCAATCTGGCAGGGAAATAAGAGTCCATGTTGGTGTTAGCCTTGTGAGGAGCCACACTCCCAAGAGGAATGTCCTTACAATCAAATAGAGGACGAGGAAGATCCTAAGCACTTGAACATAGTAAATGATAGTGCTCCCTTCAATATCTTGCTTGGGGATACGTACTTCCACCTAGAGCTCAATCAAGTCCTTAGTGTAGATACTAATGATCGAGTTGAACCAATCATGGTTGTAGCGAATAGTGGAAGGTTTAAGGGTCTACAATATATTGACCAGGCCCAAGCAAGCTCCAGTTTTGGAAATGCATCTCAAAGGAAGGACAATTCCCAAGCACAAAATCAGAATAAACCTAAGTCAAAACCTAGGAACAATGATATTGCATTGGATGTGGATATGACAAACGTTTTGGTTAAGGTTAATGTGTAGGTCCCTCTTTTAGAGATGGCTAAGCTTCCTGCTCAAAGGAGGCAAATTAGGAAGGTCTTTGATTTTAAGGATGAACTTGGTGATCCTCCTGTTATCTTACAAAACATGTCCTTTGATAGGAAAAATGGAGGTCATGAGCCATTCTTGTTGTCTCTAGTGATTAACAACCTCATACTACATAGCTGTATGCTTGATTCAGGTGCCTCGACAAATGTAATGCCATTAAAGGTCATCCATTAGTTGGAAATGGACATCACTAGGTGTGTGGTTTTGACTCCAAGTCTATTCATGTTTATGATGTCTAGTTAGTTTAGTTAGTTTAATTTAGTTAGGTAGTAATTTAGGTAGTTTAATTTAGTTTATTAACTATATTTAGTAAAAAAATCATGAATCTAAACTAAATTAATAGATTAAAATTATTAAATTAATTAATCTAAATAAATTAAATTAATTTGCAGATTCAAAAGCCTACAAATATCAAACATCATGGACCGGGCTATATTTCTTGGGATTTTCCTCTTCTTGGTCCCTTTTATGGTTATTATGGTGTTGGAGAGTAGGAAACGGAGGGGCCAAAATGAAGAGGGGGATGAAGAAGCTGGAGAAAGTGGATTTGATGAAAACCCCGGTGAGGAGGAGCTGGAGGAGGGTGAACATGACTCTCAAAAACTAAACAAGACCAAACCCCATTGTGGAAATATGTTAACAGGCCTGAAGCAGCGAAAGGGGGTGGAACCACTAAATTTCATTGCCCCCATTGCAACAATGATTACACAGGTTCATACACCCGTGCCAGAAAACACCTCTGCGGGAAAAGGCCATGGGATTGGAGACAAACAAATAGGAATCAAAACTTGTCCAGCGGTGTCAGCAGCGGATAGAGCCAAATACATAAGGGAAGAGGAGGAAGCCCAATACAAATCAAAAAAATCAAGGGGTTTCTTTGAACCAAGCTCACAATCACAAGCACAAAGAACTCCTTCAGCATCCTCCCAAGGCAGTGGGTCATCAGGTTTAAGGCGTAGAACCATATCAGATTTCCTTGATGAGGGGTGTAGGAATGATGTTGATTCAAAGGTTTACAGGTTTCTCTATGCATGTGGGATACCATTCAATGTTCTTCGCTCGCCTTATTGGCACGAAATGGTTTCTGCCATAAATGATGCCTCTAAAGGATACAAGAGCCCTGGGTATGACAAGGCAAGAACCGTTGGACTTGATCATGAAAAAGAAAAAATATCACATTCTTTGAATAGAATGACAAGTTCTTGGACTGACCATGGGGTGTCCATTGTATCTGATGGATGGACAAATGTAAAAGGCAAGCCATTGATAAGTGTTCTTGTTGTGTCTGTTAATGGTGCCATCTTTCTAACTGCACATGATTACTCAGACAAGTTCAGGACCGGCATCAATATTGCAGAAGCATTACTTGAAACAATTGACCGTATTGGGCCATGCAATGTCATCCAAGTCATCACTGATAATGCTCCTAATTGTAAGGCAACGGGAGCAATTATTGAGGATAAATACCCCAACATATTTTGGTCTGGATGTTCGGTTCACACATTGAACCTTCTGATGCATGATGTTGTCAAGAACAAAAATGCACAATACCAATGGATTGGTGATTTGTACAAGAAAGGCAAACAAATGATAAAATTTATTACAAATCATAGCAATACCCATGGCCTTTTTCGCAATCACTCGAGATTGGAGTTGTTGAAGATTGCGAAGACCAGATTTGGTAGCTATTACCTCACCTTCAGGTGCCTTTTGAAGGTAAGAGAGTCATTGGCTAGCATGGTATCAAGTCCACATTGGCAGGTATTAAAGGAAAGGGCTACAAATGCAGCTGACAGGCAAGGTTTTGAACTGGTGGAGGAGGCCGCTCTTGATGGTTAGTTTTGGACAAGTGTGAGGCAAGTATTGGATTTCACCAAGCCCATTTATCACATGATTCGGTTTGCAGCGATTTGCAGATACAGACAAACCAGTGATTGGCGAGGTGTATGAGCAAATGGATACCATGTTGGGGCAAATAAAAGATATTGTTCATAACAGAGATCCCAACTTGTACAAACTGATTCATGATTGTATGTGTGAACGATGGAATAGACTTAATCTTCCACTACATTGCTTGGCGTATATCCTTACGCCAAAATACTACTCTACATCTTGGTTGGGCCAACCTGCACCAGGGGGTGCGATTAGGACCAAGCCCCATTTGGATGCAGAGGTAACTAGTGGATATTTGCAAGCATTAGAAAAGTTGATACCTGACAGGGAGGAATGTGCAACTGTGCGCCTTGAAATAGGCAAATACTTCAGTGGCATTGGTTTGTTTGGTACCTTCCATGCAATGGAAGACAGAGACAAATTTGATGCTCTCACATGGTGGGAAACATATGGCGGCCATGGACTTTTGCCAAAATTGGCAAAAAAAGTTCTATCACAGGTTGTGAATACTTCTTCTGCAGAGAGGTGTTGGAGCACCTACAGCTTCATACACAATGTGAAAAGAAACAGACTCAATGAAAACCGAGCAGAAAGCTTGGTTTATGTGCACTACAACTTGAGGTTGTTGAGTCATTACTGTGATCGGGCTTATGAGGATCCCACATATAGAATTTGGGACAATCACCCAGAGGATGACAATTTGGAGGATGGTATAGTGCATCTTGAAGAACTCGAAGAGGAACTTATAAGGGATGAAGATGAAGCAGCTGCAGCTGCAGCAGCCATGCCACCTCCACCTCTACCATCCAGTAGCAGTGCTCGAGGTTCGAGTCTTGTTCCTTTGCTGTCACCACCTCCATCTACACCCTCATGTGGAGGGCACGTGCCTTCTAGTTCTGGTCGTCGATCTGTGTGGGAGACTCCTAGAAGACCACCACGACCTGCTTATACTCCTGGAGACTCTCGTGGCAAGGGCCACATGTAGATTTACAGTTTACTTGTCCTTTTTAGTTTCTATTAGTTTTCATAACTGTTGAGTCTCGAGTCCTTGACTCTTGACTCTTGACCTAAGTTGCAGGAAACGCAGGGGTAGGGTCCGTTTCCGTACGGAAACGAAACGGAAACGCGTTTCCGCGTACCGTACGGCCTGGAAACGCGTTTCCGGCCGTACGGGCACGTTTCCCGAAATGGAAACGTGCCCGTACGGCCGGAAACGCGTTTCCAGGCCGTACGGGCCCCGTTTCCTCCAAAAAATCACTTGTTTTTTAATTTTTTTTTTTTTTTTTTTCTAATTAGTTTGTAAATTTTTTTAGGGTTTCTAAGCTGTTCTAGAAACCATTTAATCTTAATCTTAATGTTAAAATGTTTAAGTAAATGTATCATTAATGCTTTATGATTGCACATATATATATTAATAATTTTTAAATGTTTTTAATATATATATATATATATTATTATATATATTCGCGTTTCCCCGTTTCCAAAATTTGGGGAGGTCGCGTTTCGTTTCGCTTCCGCGTTTCGTTTCGCTTCCCCGTTTCCCCGTTTCGTGCAACTTAGCTCTTGACTCTTTTCATATCATAATGATATTTTTTGTAAACAATATATGACTGTGACAATGAAAATTTGAAGTTTGAAGTTGGCAATTATAACTCATTGGTAATGATTGTGAATTATGAATATGATGCTTCATGAAAGACTAAAGTTGTTTCATTTCATTTCATTATTCATGTTTCATTTTATAACATTTCATTTCATGTTAACAGTTAGAAGTTAGGACTTAGAAATATCTAAGATATTACTTCTTGTAATGGTTAAACTTAGCTTACAAGTACAACTTTGGTGATCAATGATGATAAATGTTATATATTGAATTTTAAATTTTGAAAGCTTGAAGTTGAAACTTTAAGATTGAATTTGATGAATCATGATTCACGAGACTCAATATGTTGCAGTTGTAATATGTATTTTACTAACTCGTGGACATGGTTGATGAAGATTATAATTTCTAGAATCTAGATGATTGATGTGATATGGTTCAATGATCAATCTATGTTTTTTTATGTTTTTTATATCTAATTCATCATTCTACATGTTTTTGTTGACATATATGTATCAAAAATTAAAAAATATAATATATATATATATATATTTTTTTAAAAATCGCTCCCGGATTCGCTCCCAAATCGGGAGCTTCTGAAAATGGTCACTCTCGCTCCTGTTTGGAACTGAACTAGCCGGTTTCATTACAGAAACAGTCGGTTCGGGACCAAACTGGCCAACAACGGTTCAAATCACTGGTTTGAACCGGTTTTTGCCTCAAAATGGTCAAATCGACCAGTTCAGACTGGTTCGGTCCAGTGCTAATAACAATGAAAAAGATAACTTCTAGGCAAATCCATATGGTACACCCGAGAGAAGGTAGAGGAAAAATTTCCTCACCTCATTCAGTAGAATATTTTGGGGACCAAAAGCCTCCGAATCAGGGTCCTAGTTTGGCAAATTGGGGTCTGAAATGTTCTAAAAGCAGTGTGGTGAATATAGGTCCTAGTTTGGTGAATTGGGGCCTGAAACCTTCCAGAAGCAGTTTGAGGCATTGAACGACGTTTTTTAGGGCTATAACTTTTCCACTTAAGTGTTTCACTCTCTAGCACTAGTCTACACACAAATACCTTTCCAATGGTGCAAGAATCACCTCACCCATAGTCCGTATGCAAAAGTTATGCCACCTTGAGTTTGGCCTTCTTGTTTTGACCAGCATGATTTGAGAGGATGCCATGTCAGTCCCCATTATTCATGAAAAAGAGGCTAGCCATGTGATCATGATGAAGAAGACTCCAAAAGAGTCATTATTATAACTCCAATTAAGAGCTGAGGGAGTCAAACTGAACCAATAGTAGGCTATTGGGTTGTGTTATATTCATGCCATTAGGAGGAAAAGGGTTCCATTCTTTTTGACTGCATTTTGTTCCATAGATGAGAAAAGTAGCTTGTCACTGCTCAAACTAGTAGGGGACCTAAAGGGCAAATGCTAGGCCAAGGGCAACAAATGGAGACATAGCCCACTGTCACCTCAGCTAAGGCTCCCTTCTATTTACGAAATTTCACTGATGGGAGGAGACCTGGTATATTATGAAGTCACCGATGAAGGATAAGTCAATGAAATGATGTGGAGTGACCTTAATAATCCCTTTCCTGGAAGGGTTAGAAAGATAAGGCTCTCTTGCTTTCTAAGCAAGGTACAATGTCTTCTAGGGAAAGGAAGGGAGGATTTAAGGGTTAGGTTTATGGGATATGACTTATGAAGGAAACTCCCAATCCCTAAAATCCTTATTGTAAGTGGTATCCCGAATGGTTCTTGAAGAATTGTCTTTTCAAAGGAATGGGATCAAGTGGACCTAGTCTAGGATAGGAGGAATGAGTATAGCAACCAATTATGTTCTTACCCTAGACAAGTTGGAAAAGGGTCAAAGAAAGAATTTCACTTGAAGGTGTTGATTTAATCCTATGAGGCACCAGCCTTGGGGATGCTAAGGCAAAGTTTGGTCACGAAGCTAGGTCTTGGCTTTTCTCCCAACTCCACCGTCGAAATGGCTTCAAAATTGGAGGAAACCTTGAGGAAACACCAACACAGGAGACCCTAGGAGATCAAACTTTTTGGAGGGCTAGCTTGTCGAGAAATTGATGCCCTAGGTGCTCCAACTTGGCTAGACTTGAAAGAAGGTGAAAGGATGTGATTTTTGGTGACCACCTCTTGGTAGATCAGTGCCTTAGTCTTGGGAGAATGGAGTCTATGATGAATATGAGTAGGATTTCTTGATTCTCAATCAAGGAGGCCTCAAGACCACTTCGCTAGCCTTCTAGGTCAAGGAGAAGAAATCTTGCAACTTTTATACTTCGATGTGCAAAGGAGATGGCTTATCAAGGTCAAATTCTTTGATAGAATTACCCCTAGGAGATTTCGTTCACATTACATGGCCCATACATTGAGAGATGCTATAATAGAGACAAAATTCCACAATTTTAAGCAGTAAATGCATGCAACAATTAGCCCTAGAAATAGCGAAAATCCTAGTCCAATGTATATGACAAAGTAAAACAAGAATAACATTAAAAGCATGTACTTACATGTAACAAAGTATATCCAACCATCCACAATTGACAAAAGAGAAGCTCCAAGATAAGATAGACCAATATCCACACATCAAAATTCATCCATAAAGCTCCAATTCATCCTCTTGAAAAAGTGTGAAATTCTCAAGAAAGAGGAGATCCAACCCAAAGTGATGATGAGCAAATGAACTCATCTCACTTGTATTTATCAGTGTTGTGAAAATCGCGATATTATCGGAAAATCGTGATTTTTTGAGTTTGGCGATATTATTGCCCGATTTTTATGCTAACTTTTTTCACAAAAAATCGCAAAAAAATCGCGATTTTTTGGGGAAAAAATAATAATTTCTATTTATCTATTTATTTTTAATTTAATTTAATTTATTTATTTATTTATTTTTTGCCGATTTTTTGATGAGGAGGAGGTGACACAACCTACCTAGGCTACCCCTGTCACCAGTAGAGGACGTGGTCTACCTCCTGTAGCTCCTAGTTCTTCAGCTTCTAGAGCACAGCAGAGTCCACTGCCAACTCCACCGGCATCTACATCTAGAGGGGCAGAGGAAATCAGTAGTATTAGACTTTAGTTATTTGGTTCATTTCATTGTATATGACATTATGACTCATGATATGAGATACATTATTATATTTTTTGTTGATATTTTGAGGCTGAGTTGGGACTCAGGAGTCAGGACTTACTATTCAGGACATGATTCACTGTTATGTGTGATGTAGCACTAGAAATGATATTACACATCTTATATATTAGTTCTTTTATCATATTATGTGTCAATGTATTTATTTTATGTTGTAGATTCTTTAGATATTAAAAAATTGAAAAAAAAATGAATATTTTTGTATTTTACGATTTTTTCCCCTCGCCGATAATATCCCGATAACCATTACTGCAACTTTGCTATTTATACACAGATTAGGAGTTCGAATTAGCCTCCTTGGCATACATAAGCCCCCAAAATAAAATAATGTTCCAAAAATTCAACTTTTGGTGGCAAGCCCACCAAACTAGCTCATAAATGAAAACATAAGCCTCAAGAGGTCAAATAATAATCTATGCATGTCGTAGGAACCTCTAAGAGGCCTAGTGAGGTCCATGGGTGCCACAATGAAGAGTATGACCCTCAAAAGCAATGGACAAGGGGTTGGCCCCTTGTAATAACTGGTGGTGCTCCAAATGACATGTGGGGGCACACAAGTGTCCTCATGGGTCTCCAAACAAATCGAAGATGCTTGTAGATCGCCTGCAACGGCTAGGATGATGGTGTAGGTGATGCCACATCATCGTGCATTAAATCTTGGATCATCTGCTAAGTGTATGGTGCAAATCTAGGGCCAGTTGGGCATGATGGATCAAGTGCATCTTCCTCGTCCAATGAGTGAACCACGAGCAATCTCTGAATGGCTGTGGGGATCCATGGAGTGTTGTTTGCTGTTATGGAGACCCATGGATCTCAACGCACATCCCACATGTGCCAAGGTAGCCCTTTGGAGGATTAGGACCCCGTATAGAGAGACCAAACCCAAAATGGACACCATCTGCAATCCTGCATAAGATCCAATGCATCCCCTAGCCTTCTAGTGCAACAAGTCATTAGAGAAATTGAGTAAATGAGCTTACCAAATCATTGACCACAGGTGGGGACTTCATAATGGCCTGCCCTTCCATAATGGGCTTCGGGATGTGCCAATGTCTCCTAAACTCCAAATGGGGTTAACCAGTAATCCTATTAAGTGGTTTCTACTTCTAAAGGGGATAATATAGTCAAGGTACATCCCTCAAAAGGTGGCAGCATGTGACAGAAAGGTGAATGAAGGGATGAGAAGGGGCAACCCTGGGTCACATGCTAGGGTACAAGGGTAGCTAATAAGAGGGAAGCCCACACTTGGGTTTATAATGTATAGGAGGGAGCAATTATGGTACATGAGGTGCCCCGACCTTGATTTTTCCACCCTTCTTTATATGCCTTTTGCCTTTTTATGATTTTCTTTGATTAACTGCTCAGGGCTCAAGGAGTAAGAGCATGATGTATAAGATATAGCAGTGAATACCCCCTTTTAAGGTGGGGCGGTTCATTGCCCACTAGGGATTGGAACAATCATGGGTTCCTATATGATGAAGGAGGTTCATAGAACCTGTAGGAACTAGGGTGATGGCCATGATGATGAGGTAGATCTCATGTATTGGCTTTTTCCCATGTACTAAATGTGTTTGTCCCAGACATCTTTTCCATTTTGTGGTACATTTTCCTGTTGAATGTGGCCATATATTCTTTTACCTTTCTTTTTCATTGCATCAACCTCCAGGCTTCATTGCAGGCCATGACCCAAGGTGTGGGCAAGGGGAAGAGGCATGCTAACCCTATGCAGACCCAGTGGAGGAATGTGGACCCAAGTGGGAGAAATGATGAATGGGTTAATAATGAATGGAAAGAGGGTAATACAAGCAGATGAGGGAGCGGGACCACACAACCAAAATCGGGATTTCCCATGAAATACCATTGTTGGAAATAATACTGAGAGGGGGGGGTGAATCAGTATTATCAGATCAGATAAAACTTTTCAATTTCATACTCAGAAACATATACGCGACTTCAGTTAAGTGAACCCGCGTGTACACGCGACTGTGTCTAAAGCAACTAGCGTATATGCAGAGATCTTATGATTCAGTTAATCTTATCTTCAGTAAATGCATCAGGATATTATTAAGCATATTAACAGTAAACAGGTGCAGTATAACAGAATAGATCATCACACAAAAGCCACACACATGAACACCATGATATAAGGTGGAAACCCAATGTGGGTGAAAACCACCTGCTGCAATTTGTCTCTTTCTTCTTTAATGAGAAACTTCTTTTACAATGTACTGGTGCAGTCCTTTACCAGCACGCAGGCTACAACCTGCAGAGGGCTACAACCCTCTCTCGTTTTCCAACTACTTTTGGAAGGGAGCTACAACCCCCTCAGCTCTTGTACTAGCTGATCCATTTACTAGTACGTAGGTGCTGACCCTACAACCTTCAGGGACCACGTTTCATACATTTTCGTACTGGATCCAAGAGTACAAAGCAAACATTATCGCAATACAATCATCAACTTATACTTGCATCATAATTCATTAAACAACCCAATACCGAATCACTGAAACCCTGTCATCAAGAACACAGAACCCAAACCAGAATCTAGAACTCTGCAACAACCACCAGAATCAGCAGCAACCTGAAATATCAACACTTATCATGCATACGCTACTTCACTGTACCAAAACCGCGTGTATACGCGCTTTCTCCAAAGGCAACCCGCGTGCAGATCTAGAAATGATTACTTCTGCCTTTGCTGTCAGATCCGACCCTTGCCAAGCGTCCCGAACAGATAACCAGCAATACCAGATCCTCTCACTGCGTCAGACACCCACACCACATCTTTGCCTAGTGATCTTCTCCTTATATAGCCTTAGGCCTTGTTCAATACCAAGAGCCAAAACCATAGAAACACAATACCATCAACTTCAAAACTAGGGATCGACACGCCCGTCGAGACACAATGGTCCGAAACCATAGGCACAACTTCCAAGGACTAACCGCCATGGACCAAAGGTACTTTTCCACATACACGCGCTTTTTCTGAAGCCAACCTGCGTGTACACGCGACTTGGTCTTAACAAACCTGCGTGTATGAACTTCCTTGGCAAGCTGTACTAGGATCTGTCTTCTGATTAAGTTGCCATCTCCTGTACCAACTTCTGAGCATCTGTACCAACCTCTGAGTGAGTTGCCATCAAGGACAACACTTGAATCATAATGCCAACAATCTCCCCCTTTGGACTTGATGGCAACCACCACACCAAGTCACTCTCCCCCTTTGACATCAAGGGCAAAGGGTGGACCAAGATATTCTCTTCTTTGGTATACCCTCTCCTGTCCATACTGCTGTCCATACTCCCCCTGAGTACATGCTGAAATCTCCAAATGTGCTCCCCCTTTGTGTATGCCAAAGTGTACCAATCTATCCATCCTGCTCTTGCCGAATTGTGCTGTTCATGCTCCCCTTGACTGTAGGCAAGATCTGCAAAAGATGTTCTTCAAGAAGAACAAAGACTTATACATCATAGAAGACCTTCCTATCACCAAAAGACTCAACATACATTCATCACCCAACCTAGTGGGGATATACCAATATTGACTCATCCACCTAACCATGTGAAGATACATGATAATACATGAACATTTCATCATTCATCCCAGGCATAGTGGGGAAACCAACATAGGCCGTTACATGACCTTGACATCATAAAAGAGATACATGACATAGTGATGAAATATCTAGACCAAGACTTATGAAAGCCACCAACAGCATCATGATCTGTACCATAAGCATCAGCCTGCAATACCATTCCTAAACAGTAAGATGTATCATTTAGCTTCATAGACTTTATCAACACCTTCTAACCATAATGCCAACAATGCATTATTTGAAGAATATTCTCCCCCTGAGTGTAAGCCAACCATGTCTGAACCATTTCCTGAGTCTGTTCTGCTCCCCCTGAGCCTGAGCCAACCATGACTGAACCTGGGTCTGTTCTGCTGCCCTTTCTCCATATACGCGACTTTGCAGCCTGTAACTCGCGTATATACGCGACTTGTCTTCATTATATAAGCGTATGCAGGATGGAATACTGAATTTCATCACTTTCAGATTCCCCTGTGTCTGTTATGTCAGCTGACTGAGTTATCCCACACATTTCTGTCTCTGTCTTCTTCAATTCCTGCAACTGTGATGATGTATGGTCCTCTTGTCTTGAATTTTGAAATCTGCTCCTGCATTCCCTTGCTTTATGCCCATAGTTGTTGCATGTATAGCACCTTATATTTTTCATGTTCCTTCTATCACAATCAATTGCTTTGTGTCCATATGCATTGCAGGCAAAGCAATACCCTCTGAAGTACCTGGGATGCGATGATCTTTCTTGAACCATTCTACTTCTGCATCTGGCTGCAACATGTCCAAGATTATGACATACATAACATTCAACATTATTCAGCGGAGGAAATAATCGTCTATCACGTCCATAGTTAGGAGTAAAGGATCTTCCTTGAGGAATTTTTTTCCTTGGTTGTTCCTTGAGCATTTCAGATTTCTCATTAGAGTTTCTTGTCTCACCTTGTGAACTAGATTCACCTTCAACATATTCATGAAAACCAAGACCAGTCTTGATAGCAGGAGATCTTTGACTATTAAGAATATCATCCAAGACTTTAGAACTATCTTGAAATCGTAAAAGCTTATCCTTTTCTTCTAGTTTACCTTTCAAGATATTTACCTCAACTTGATGTTGTTCTTCCTTTTTCAGATACTGCTTCCTTAGGTCTTCTTCAACTTTTCTCCCTTCTTCCACTTGTCGCTTTAGTTTGATCACTTCATGTTCTTGATCTTCAAGATCTTCTTTTAGAGAGAGGATCTTTGATTCAAGTCTCTGAATAGTTGTGCTCTGATCTTTTGCTATATCCTGCAATTTCTCCCTTACCCTGGTTTCTGTCTCCAATAGTTCTTTTAGTTTGGCAACTTCTTCAGTTTCTGCATTCTTCTCTTCATGTGCCATGAGACTTTTAATATCCTCGCTATTATTGGATGAAGCATTCTTCTTCTTATGTGCCATGAGACTTCTAATATCCTCACTATCATTTAATGAACTTTTAATATGGGTATAATAGCTTCTACCATCTTCTTCATATATCTTTTCTTTGTTATGAGGACATCTAGCAGCGTAGTGACCAACTCTACCACATAGAAAACATTTGAAAGGTAGCTTATCTTTGAACCGTCCAGATCCCCGTTCAAGATTCTTGACAAAATTTACCTCATCTTCTTCCTCTGACACTTCGAATGCGGCCTCTGGTGGTACCTCTTGTCGCATTTCAAAAGCAGTTAAGATCCCGTGAAGCTGTGACATGGTAATTTTCCGCACATTCTCCTTTTCTTCTATGGCAGATACTTTAGAATCAAATTTAGTAGACAGAGATCTCAAAACCTTTTGAACTAAGACAACTTCCTCAAATTCTTCACCCAGATCCCTCATACAATTCACAATCTCATCCATACGCAGGAAATAATTAGCTACGCTTTCATTACTTCGCATCTTAAGAGTTTCATATCGGATTCTGAGAGTTTGAAGCTTTGCTATTTTTACCTGATCATCTCCTTCGTAGCTTGTAACGATTTTGTCCCATATTTCCTTAGCTGATTTGAGATGCATGATCTTCATAAATTCTGATTGAGTCAAAGTACTCAATAGGACAGTAACTACTTTGGCATTGAGCTCATATTGCTTTTTCTCTGCTGGATCTGTAGGAGTTGCTGATGGGAATTTGTATCCTCCTTCTACGATTCCCCAAACTTCTGCTCCAAGCGACTGTAGATATGCAGTGGTTCTTATCTTCCAGTGAGTAAAATTGTTCCCGTCAAAGACTGGTGGCCTGATGTGTGCCTCTCTTTCTGGATTAGCCATTTGATGGATCTTTTCCTTCAAGCGATCAAGCTTTCTCTGAAGGACCTGCTCTGATACCAATTGTTGGAAATAATACTGAGAGGGGGGGGTGAATCAGTATTATCAGATCAGATAAAACTTTTCAATTTCATACTCAGAAACATATACGCGACTTCAGTTAAGTGAACCCGCGTGTACACGCGACTGTGTCTAAAGCAACTAGCGTATATGCAGAGATCTTATGATTCAGTTAATCTTATCTTCAGTAAATGCATCAGGATATTATTAAGCATATTAACAGTAAACAGGTGCAGTATAACAGAATAGATCATCACACAAAAGCCACACACATGAACACCATGATATAAGGTGGAAACCCAATGTGGGTGAAAACCACCTGCTGCAATTTGTCTCTTTCTTCTTTAATGAGAAACTTCTTTTACAATGTACTGGTGCAGTCCTTTACCAGCACGCAGGCTACAACCTGCAGAGGGCTACAACCCTCTCTCGTTTTCCAACTACTTTTGGAAGGGAGCTACAACCCCCTCAGCTCTTGTACTAGCTGATCCATTTACTAGTACGTAGGTGCTGACCCTACAACCTTCAGGGACCACGTTTCATACATTTTCATACTGGATCCAAGAGTACAAAGCAAACATTACCGCAATACAATCATCAACTTATACTTGCATCATAATTCATTAAACAACCCAATACCGAATCACTGAAACCCTGTCATCAAGAACACAGAACCCAAACCAGAATCTAGAACTCTGCAACAACCACCAGAATCAGCAGCAACCTGAAATATCAACACTTATCATGCATACGCTACTTCACTGTACCAAAACCGCGTGTATACGCGCTTTCTCCAAAGGCAACCCGCGTGCAGATCTAGAAATGATTACTTCTGCCTTTGCTGTCAGATCCGACCCTTGCCAAGCGTCCCGAACAGATAACCAGCAATACCAGATCCTCTCACTGCGTCAGACACCCACACCACATCTTTGCCTAGTGATCTTCTCCTTATATAGCCTTAGGCCTTGTTCAATACCAAGAGCCAAAACCATAGAAACACAATACCATCAACTTCAAAACTAGGGATCGACACGCCCGTCGAGACACAATGGTCCGAAACCATAGGCACAACTTCCAAGGACTAACCGCCATGGACCAAAGGTACTTTTCCACATACACGCGCTTTTTCTGAAGCCAACCTGCGTGTACACGCGACTTGGTCTTAACAAACCTGCGTGTATGAACTTCCTTGGCAAGCTGTACTAGGATCTGTCTTCTGATTAAGTTGCCATCTCCTGTACCAACTTCTGAGCATCTGTACCAACCTCTGAGTGAGTTGCCATCAAGGACAACACTTGAATCATAATGCCAACAACCATCCCTAGAGCCAAATGGTCAATAAAAGAGATCCCACGGGACTAGAACCCAAGGTTAATACCTAAAAGGGGTCTAGGGGACAAAGAGTACATACCTAGCCCATTCTTTCCACCGAATCCCCCCATTAATCCATGCCAGAAGTGTCCATGATAAGCAAACTACAATACTCAATTTCCAAATGACAAGGCATACCTTTAGGTTCGGGAGGCCCACCTTCAAACATAAGATCATGGCAGATGGACGAGGGACCACATGGTTGGCTCAGGTGGCGGAGAAATGGCACAATGAGCTAGTTGGTGGCTACTGCCTGCCAGTAGAGGACCATCTTGGAGAAAAAAAAATTCTTCTAGGGATATTACCCACAAAATGGTGGGTAACATAGCTGAGAGTGGATGGAGAGAGCACAAACAGAGAGGGTTTGTGTACTATAGCAGCAAATGGGCCACAGGTCTCACTTCTTTGTACCTACATCTATTTCCATTCAGAGAAAAAGAGAGGAGAGTAGCCTCACCTTCTAGTTGGGTTTTCTCCCAAAAGGGTTTCCCAGGTCATAGCTTGTGTTATTATGGTTGTGAGTGATTGTATTTTTGTCTGTTCTCTATTTTTTTCATTTTCTATATTGCATGCATGAAAACAATAACTTAATAAATCCAGAATTCCAAGGAAAATAACCCTCATAGTATAGATTTCAGATTTTCACTACAAATTTATCAAATTTGTTGTGACAAATTGTCTAGTGGAATATCCATGGCAATTTATGGATTAATAAATTCTCCATAAAGATCACATTTGTGGGTAAAGTGAACAAATAAAGGTGATGTCTCCAATATAGTGTAATAAGCTCCAAGAATCATGTCTCATCAGTAAAAGGTGCAATGTCTCACTCATAAGTCATGTCTTATCATTGTAATGTGTCAAATAATCATCCATAATGCCAAGTCAGTTCAAGTATAGTGAGGTCTCATCACAAGGTGCAATGTCTCTTCACAAATGCAATGTCCTCAAGCAAGAGCATGATGTCATCAAGGTAAGTTTCGTAATGACCTCTCCAAAGAGGTATATCATTATCATCAAGTGTTATGCATCATGATAAGGATCAATGATCATCATCAAGGGCAGGGTATCTCATTAAACCATCAAGTCATCTCAAAGCCCTAACGGCCTCCCAAGGTTATGCAATGCCTTCAATGAAGTGTGGAAAAAGATCATCAATGTCCCCAAAGGGCCATGTCTATGCAATCATCCTCATCAAGTAGGGGCTAAAAGAATAAAGTGAAATCAACCATGTGTGCAAGAGTTAATATAGCATAAAATATGAATCATGCTTAGTGTAAAAACCGCATAAGTAGTTCACATTAGATATCATCTTCAAACTTCACACTAACTTATGACCTTGTGCAATTTACGAAGTTTAGGTATGGGAGGACCATCATACAACCCTACTAGGTGTATTGGTACCCAAGAATTAGAGAATTTCCCAAGAAACCAATCAAGGTGTAAGTGTGAATGATTATGGTATGACATGGGGACTTCATGGGAATGGTGCCCTTGACATGCAAGGCCACGTGTAATGATCATCTCCATGGGTGCCTTTGTAGTGGGAGTACTTCATGCATTGAGTTACTCTTTCCTCGGTAGTTTCTTTTCCACCTCCCTCTTTGCCTTTTTCTTTATATTCTTTGTTTTTCTTTGCAAGTCCCATTTGATGTATGTGCATTTCATTGCATAAGGGTTGGTATAATTTAATTAAGTCCTTTCTTTAGTTATGCATCCATTGCATTAGGACTTGGGGCAATGGCCTCATACCGAGGGGGGAATTTTTAAGCTTCTTTGGTTTTTTTCTTGTCATCATTTATCCCTTTCATTTTCTTTTGCATTGTGAAATTTATACCATGCTCTTTCTCATTTTTATATAGTTGCATCAACCTCAGACATCCTAGACCCTTCACGAGGTACAAACCTTTTTGGGATACATGTAATGGCCAAACCAAAAGAAAGGACAATGCAATGCCTTAAGTATGGAAATGATATGTGCACATTACCCTTATTAAGCCCCCTTAACATTACCTCTCTCCTCAATAGTGGCAACCCTTGACAAGAATACGTATGATGGTCACCAAGGTGAAACAAAGAAAAATGCATAACTTCCAAACATCACGATTTATTATTTGATTTCAACCCATGATCCTTACTTAAATTCCAAATACATTAAAGCTACATGCCAAAATTCAATTACCTTAAACCTATGTAACCGGGTTCGTCCAAACCCCTTGTCGAATCCGAATCCTGCGAATCGGATACGATTCGCCAGGAATTCGAATCCCATAACAGGATTTGACGTGTCCATACAGGATTCGTATGAATCCCGTACGGGCACATCGAATCCTGATTCTGGGATTCGAATCCCCTAAATGTGACTTCCGCGGACTTAAAAACGCGTTGTTCTTTTTCTCATTCACTTTTGCATAGTTTGAGCTGTGCGCAAGGAGCTAAGGGTTTGGAGCAAGGAGCTGAGTAGAGCGTTTGGCAAGGAGATTCAAGCGCCAGGTAAGTGCATTTCAGTGCCATTTTTTTGCATTTCTTATTCTATTACAGCTGTTTGTATATGATTTTTTTTTTACAAATTTGTGCATGTTTTGTTCATTTTTTTTACAGTATAAATGGCTCAATCAAAGGCAAAGGAAGGGGTAGAATGTCTCCATTGGAAATGCCCCTCCTCCCCCAATATCATCAGAGTCTGCTGCAAGTAATGTTGAGGGAAGAGGAGGACCTAAAGACAACATTGAGAAATATCCCTTGTGGAAATATGTCACAAGAGAGGATGGGACAAACACCAAGGGGAAGGGAGGAAGCAATGTGCAATGGAGATGCAACTTTTGTCACGTTGCTTTCAAAAGCACATATTTCCGTGTGAAAGGCCATTTTTTGGCTTTACGGGGTTGTGGAATTGGAGCTTGTAAAGCTATTCCTTTACAAAAGAGGAAAGAAATGGAAAAGGAGTCCACTGTTGGTATGGAAAATGTGGCTGCAAAATCAAGAAAAACCAAGAATGAAGACCCCCTTCCATTTTTGAGGAAAGGCACCACCAAATTTCCATTTGAGAGTTCTATTGGGGGACAAGCAGCAAAAAGAAGAGCAATTACACTTGGTCCAATGGACAAGATTTTTCAAAAAGAGAAACGGGAAGAGCTTGATCTCACCATTGCCTTCTTTTTCTATCAAAACTTCATATCATTTAATGTTGCACGCTCACCTTTATTTATTGAGATGTGTCGAGCTCTAACTCACGGGTCTCCATCATGGTATGTGCCTCCTGGTTCAGAGAAGCTTAGAACCACATTGTTGACGAAGGCAAAAAAAGAGGTGCAAAAAATGCTTGAGCCTATTGTAGCATCATGGCCAACATCTAGGGTTAGCATTGTTTCTGATGGATGGACAGATCCATCAACTTCATGGTGTCTTCCTTGAATGGTCCAGTTTTCTTGAAAGCAATGGATACACTTGGAGAATACAAGGATGCACAATTTATTGGTGAGTTATTTATTAAAGTTATTGAAGATGTAGGTGTTGATTCTTGTGTGCAAATCATTACAGATAATGCACCTGTTTGCAAGGTTGCTGGCATGATTGTGGAAGCTAAATATCCACAAGTGTTTTGGACACCTTGCATCATCCATTCATTGAACTTAGCATTGAAATCCATTGCTTCTGATGTGCTTTGGATTGGTAACATTATTGAGGATGCACGACATATCCGTAACTTTGTGCAAAATCATACAAATGCCCTCACTATCTACAAGGAGTACACCAATCTATCATTGTTGAAGATTGTTGATACACGGTTTGCCTCTTCATTCATGATGTTGAAGAGGTTGAGGGAGGTCAAGACCACTCTTGGGTCCATGGTTATTTCTGAGTTTTGGTCTTTTTGGAGAAAGACAGATCAGGTAGCCTCTAAAAGAGTGAAGGACACAGTGCTAGATGATGCTTGGTGGGAGAGGGTAGATCTAATAATTCAGATCATGGACCCTATCATTTCTTTGCTTTGATTTGCAGATACAAACAAACCCATCCTAGGATAGGTTTATGAGGGATGGGATTCCATGATTGAGTTTGTGAGGAGCATTATTCTACAGAGTGAGTGCCCCGAGTATGAGACATCACCAGAGGCCTTCTGTGATACTATACAGGATATTCTTGTCAACGGATGGGACAAGAATTGTACACCTTTACATTGTTTGGCTCACTCATTGAACCCAAAATACTACAGCCATGAGTGGCTGAATGGTGGACCTTCCTGCAGATTCCCTCCTCACATGGATGGTGAAATCTCACAGGGGAGGAAAGAGGCATTCAGGCGGGTTTTTCAGGATAGTGCATTGCTTGATGAGGTGGAGGATGCCTTTGCAGAGTTTTCCATTGGCACTAATCGATTTGCAGGATATGATGTGATTAGAGACAGGGGGGCTAAGAAGCCCTATTCTTGGTGGACAAATCATGGGGCAACAAGCCCTCCTCTTTAGCAGTTAGCCATGAGGCTCCTCTCTCAAGTGACTTCATCCTCTTGTTGCGAGAGGAATTGGAGCACATATGGGAATTTGTATAGTGTGAAGAAGAGCAGGCTTGAGCAGTCCAGGGCAGAGACAATGGTGTATGTGCACACCAACCTTCGTCTTATTTACAGGCAGAGGGAAGAGTGGTTGAGGGGAAAGACAAAGATGTGGGATGTCTTTCCTGATGATATGGGTCTGGACAGCAGTGTTGAGTTAGCATTGGCCAACATGGATCTCAATGATCCAGTGCTAAAGCCTGTTAGATTTGATGACTTAGAGGGGTCATCCTCCACACCAGCAGATGCAGAGGCGACTATGGATATAGGGGAGGAGGAGGATGCAGAGGAGAGCAGTGGTGACCATGATGATGAGGACATTGATGCTGATTCTGATGATGACTTTGAGGATTGATGACTACCTATTGCCTTGAGGCTTGTATACCTGTAGGTTGTAGTTGTTTTATATTTTCTATTTCTATTTGCCATTGGCATTGCACCAACACTACCTATGTAACACATTTTGATTTGATGACTTAATGAGAAAACTACAATTGTCAATGTCTTTATCTTACTATCTTGTAGTTGTAAGTTGTCTTTCATTTATGAATTATGAATCATGATTTATGTGACCACTGACATGTATTTTGAATTTTGTATGTACTATGCATGCTATAGATGAAGATCTATGTTTGAAATCAATGAATTTGTAACATTAATTAGAATTTGTGTAAGAAATATCTAATTTTTAATATATATATTTTTAATAGAATAATATATAATGAATCCTACGTGTCCTGTTCCGAGGGGTCACAGTGTCTGAATCCGACACTCGAATCCCTGAATCCTATGAATCCCGAATCCCCGTGTCAGGTGACTTAGCCTTAAACTTAAACACTTGATATGAAACGTGGCTAATGCACCTCATGTGAGTTGGGTAACCACCATAATCAATGAGTGAGATAACCAAATGAGTGAGGTGAGTAATGATGTATGAGGCATATACAGGCTGCTGGAGGATAATGTTCATCATCACTGGGGTCATTGGCTACAATGTGGATCGTTGAAGAGTAAAATCTCGTTGAGTTACCCCTAGATATGAGGGGGTAACAGGTAGCATAGTTACAACTATGTCTGTATCATCTGAACTAAGAGAACATGCCCACTTATAGATTTCAATCTCGAAGAATAGACATACACAATGACAAAAACAAAAGAAAAGAAACAATGAATATAAATGTATACTTCTTACTTGCAGATATTTTAGAGGATAAGGCCCTACTTTTTTAGACATAAAGCTTGTGTTTTCAAAGATTTATAAAGATTTATTTTTGTATAAAGAATTTTTGGGAGTTGTTACCCTCTAAAGTTGTAGGGGTCATTTCACATTTGCATGGGCTTTCCTCTCTCATGGTGCACAACCAAAAACCCTTGGGGTTGAGTGGTAGTTACAATTTGCAGGAGACACTTCGAGGTCATGCACCTTGATCTAGCTTGCTCAAATGCCTCTTATCTTTCAAGGCAACGACAAAGGCATGGAGGATCACGAATGGCTTGAGGGAAGCTTGTTCAAGACCACAGTGACGGATGATATAAGTATCAAGGGAGCCATAAAAGATGAATGCCCTACTTCAAGATATGTTCAAGACATGGTTTATGGCAAGATAAGGGCCAAATATGATGAAAAGTAGGAACACCCTACACATGGGAAAAACCCTATCTTGGAGGATGCCCAAAACATAACAAGTGGTAATGAAAGAGGCAAGAACATGAATACTCTATTGGATGAGGCCATGTTGTAATGGAAGCACTTGTTCGGTCAAATGAGGCCAGTTAATGAGGCGTGTTCCACCTCAAGTGAGCATTTTGGTTGCTTGGTAATGAGTCTAAGGAGGGATATTTTGTGCAAGAAGCCATTTAAAGCATATTAAAGTGACCTTGTGTGATATTACACATTATTCAAGGCACGTTCCACATATATGGAGGCAATTTTTACCCTTGAGACATCTGGGTCAAGGAAACTTTGTTTGAGGTATGTTCCACATATTTAGAGACGAGTTATTTGCATGAGGAAGTACCATGTGGCATCATTGGCATGGTCCAAGCCCTAAACAAAGAATTAATGCATATTCTAAAGAATTAGAAAGACAACAAGTGGCAAGTGGTCCTACACAAAGGTAAAAGAGCTCCCAAGTCAGAATAAGTGACTTTATGGAGCATTACGCATTATTCAAGACATATTCCACATGTTTGTAGGCATGTTTCACGCTTGAGACATTTATGGCAATGACACTTTGTTTGAGGCATGTTCTGCATATTGGAGGAGAGTCTTTTGCATGAGGAAGCACCATGTGGCATCGTTGATGTGGTCCAAGTCCCTAAAGAAAGAATTAATTCATAATTTGAAGAATTAGAAATATGACAAGTTGCAAGTGGACATATGCAAAGGTAAAAGAGGTCCCAAGTTAATATTTTGACCTATAAGCTAGAAAAATACCAAATGGAACAACATTTGTACTGTAGAGGAGGAGCACTAGGGTTTATAGAGTTCTCCAAGAGGAGTTTTGGTGTTCAAGAGGCCCAAAATAACCTAAAGAAATCCCTAGGGAGGTGTGCCCTATGTTGGAAAATATTTCATGTGGAATAAAATATCGTTTTCATTATGTAAACTGTAAAAGGGACCAAACCCTAATTTGAGAGCATGCAAACCTATAAATAGAGGATATATTCATTTGCTAGGGCATGGTTGGAAAATTGAGAGTTCACATCCAAGCTTAGTTGAACATTTTTGGGAGTAAGAAAGTAAGGGACAAGTTCAATGTGAGGTTTTTCTGCCTTTCTGTTCTTTTCATGGATGATTAGTGTTTTTTCTTGGAAGAATTGCCATGGTTGTGATTGTTGAGATAATCTTTGGAGAAGGGCAAGTTTGTCACATACGAAGAGATTAGTGTAATGGTTTTAAACCCTCCCTTATTCTTGATGTAACCTTTGATTATCAAAGGATATTTGTTGTTGTAATTTTATGGTTAGGGTTGTTCACTCTATTTTTGGGGGTTGTCACAACTAATGATGATTAATTGTGACATATTATAGTTATCTTCATGTTGATGTGAATCAGATTTGAAGGATGATGTATTGTTGGTTGTGTATTCAATAAGAAGGTTGTCCAACATCGTCTACTTCATCCCACTTCATTTTGGGCTTCATGTTGTGGCTATTCTTTATTTTTTTCAATGGTTGCATAGTATTCTTCACTGTAATTTCATGGTTGTGATGATGCATTATTTATTTAATTTTTCTTTTTAGATGACATGTCAAGGGAAGTGTCGAGGTATTTCATGTCATTTTGAAGATGGTACCCAAGGTAAACCCTAGATTCTCCAGGTCATAAGGCTAGGTCAAGAACTCATGAATAGATCATATATATCTCATCAACAATCAACGTAGTAAGATAAAATATGTCACAAAGTGGGATTTGAACTTGGGTGGGGAGGGCAAAAACTTTTCCTCACAACCACTTGAGCTACACCAAATTGACATGTTGGTTTATCTTACATAAGGAGCTTCACTTATTCTCTTATAATTTGGAAAATAAGTTTTGGACTAATTATGGCAGATCAATGAATGACTAAATTACCCAAGATTCTTCAGAAGGCTAGGTCATGAACTCATGAATAGATCATATATATCTCATCAACAATCGGCTTAGTAAGAGAAAATATGTCACAAAGTGGGATTTGAACCTGGGTGGGGAGGGTAACAACTTTTCCTTGTTGATTTTTACATGGTATTTCATGCAGGTAATTATCTTTGATATTTTTAATTCTTATTTACATTACATCATTCAATAATTACACAGAAAGACATCAACCATATAACACATTAGTACAATAAGAACATAAAGAGACCAATACACAAGAACGCAAGAGATTTACCTTGGGAAACCCCCCATGGGGCAAAACGCAACAACCCTTTCAATAGAGAATTCTTTAATTCAACAGAGACACATCTAAGTCAACAACTAGGTCAAACTTGGTATATGGCACATTCTCCTAGTCAAATCAATCAGGCCCACAAGCATACTCCATCTCTGTCACTCCATTGCCTCAGAAGTCAAATTCTTGTCTGTGCTTTGCTGACCTCAGAGAGAACTTTCGCTGCGTTAGTTCTGGCTCAAGAACACCTTCCCTCTGCCTCAGGAATAACCCTCACATACCTCAGAGTTTAGCCCCCGCATGCCTCAAATAAAAACTTCATATGCCACAGAGATAGACTTCGTATGTCATGGAGATCAACTTCGTTTGCCACAAAGATAGATCTTCTTAAGCATAGATGTGAGCTTCTATTAGCCAATCCGCTGCCTCAGACCTTCAAGAGATGTGGTCCTCTTTTCTTGGCTTGATGGGAGAGCGAATAGGCCCTTTAAATAATTTTTCCCTTGGTCAAATGGATGTGTCCCTTGCTGGAGCCAACCAGAGCATATTAGGAGGTCGACTTAATCTCATGGAGCTGACTAGATCATTCAAGAAGGTAGACTTGACTACGAGGAGGCCTACCTTACATTTTGGAGCCAAAATTTTGATTTGAAAAATTCAAATTTCTTCTTTTGAAAGTCACAATGGGACTTTGACTCAAAATAAATTTTCTTTTGACTCTTAGCATTTAAAATATGCTTTACAAATTCATAATGACTCAAACATACATTATGCTGACCATAGTTACAAAAATCAACACTCCCTCTTAACTAGGGAGGTTATTCATAATGACTATCCAAATATTCTCATGTTGAAAAAATTTCTCTATGAAATGGTTATAACAAATCATTCATCAACATCATCATTACCATTAACATTCTCTAGTGGCCATATTCAGGGCAGTACCAAACCCATGGCAATGTCATCAACTTATCAGGACTCACTACTCCATAGTGATCGGTCCTCAAATCCCATGGCCTCTTCCTAGACCAAAAATGGTGAGACCCTCAACTAGCAAGCACTCACTCACCCTTTGTGGTGAGTACTTTGGGCTAGGACCTCACTCCACCCTTCTAGATGTGTGATTAGGGTCTAGATGTTAAAAGGTCCTCACTCCACCCTACCTGGTGTGTGATAAGGGTCCAGGACGTCACTCCACCCTACCAAGTGTGTGACCAGGGTCCAAGACATCACTCCACCCTACCTAGTGTGTGCTCAAGGTCCAGATGCTGAAGGACCTCTCTCCACCATACCCGTTGTGTGATTAGGGTCCATCACCTCACTCCACCCTACCTAATGTGTGATCAAGGTTTAGATGCTGAAGGACCTCACTCCACCATTCCTGGTGTGTGATCAAGTTCCTTTGTTGAGAGGCACTCACTCAAGCATGCCTATTGAGCACTTTGGGGTTCTTGGATCCATTCTCCTTGCTGGGAGAATGTCTATTCGTGTTGCAGATATATCAACATTCCCTCTAAACAAGAGGGGTAATCTCCACGAGCTCCAATTTGTCTCTGAAGTTCATGAACTTTTCCCTAGGCAACAACATCGTCAGAACATCAGCTACCTGCTCATTAGTGGAGATGTAGTCGAGCCTTGTCTCTCTCCTCTGCATCATGTCACAAATGTAGTGGTACTTGATCTTCAGGTGCCCTGACTTGTCATCTTGCTGTCACCTGCACTTGATCAACCACTCCTGCAGTCTACAATCATACTGCTTTCCTTTAATGCTGCATCATACTCAACCTTTGAGTGCCATAGATGTTTGCTTCCTGCTCATCCACAAGATTGGAGCCCAATCATAAGTGATATACAAAATTCCTCTTTTTTCAACACTCCTTGCCCAAGTTGAATTCCTTATTTCTATGACTATGCCGTGACCAACTGTACAATCTGATACTTGAACACATGTTGAGCTATATTCCCTGACTCAACTGATTTGCTTCCTTTTCTTGATCCATCATCAAATCCTTCCATAGAAATCCTGATTTACTTCCTTTTGTCATAGGTACTATCAACTACCTAGTCAAGATCCTTCGTCTGAGGTCAACTCCCTCTGAAGCTGAGCAAGGGTTCCAGGAGAGACCTCTTCCTCTAGAGCAAATCTTCCTGTCAATGCAACTCCCTGTGACCTAAGTCACCTGACACGGGGATTCGGGACACGTAGGATTCGGGATTCGTGGTGTCGGATTCGGGACACGCTGACCCCCGGAACAGGACACGTTATATATTATTTTATTAAAATATATATATATATATATATATATATATATTAAAAATTAGTTATTAGCATATTTCTTACACAAATTTTAATTAATGATACAAATTTATTGATTTCAAACATAGATCTTCATCTATAGCTATTAGCATGCATAGTACATAAAAATTCAAATAAATGTCAGTGGTACTGGTCACGTAAATGATAAATCTATTAAAAATTTAAATCATGATTCATAATTCATAACTGAAAGACAACTTACAACTACAAGATAGTAAGATAAACACACTGACAACTGTAGTTTTCTCATTAAGTCATCAAATCAAAATCTGTTACATAGGTAGTGTTGGTGCAATGCCAATGGCAAATAGAAATAGAAAATATAAAACAACTATAGGTATACAAGCCTCAAGGCATCAATCAGCATCAGAATCAGCATCACTGTCCCCATCATCATGGTCCCCACTGCTCTCCTCTGCATCCTCCTCCTCCCCTGTATCCATAGTCGCCTCTGCATCTGCTGGTATGGAGGTTGACCCCTCTAAGTCATCAAAACTAATAGGGTCTAGCACTGGATCACCGAGATCCATGTTGGCCAATGCCAACTCAACAGTGGTGTCCAGACCCATATCTTCAGGAAAGACATCCCACATCTTTGTCTTTCCCCTCAACCACTCTTCCCTCTGCCTGTAAATAAGACGAAGGTTGGTGTGCACATACACCATTGTCTCTACCCTGGACTGCTCAAGCCTGTTCTTCTTCACAGTATGCAAATTCCCATATGTGCTCCAATTCCTCTCGCAACAAGAGGATGAAGTCACCTGAGAGAGGAGCCTCATGGCTAACTGCTGAAGAGGAGGGCTTGTTGCCCCATGATTTGCCCACCAAGAGTAGGGCTTCTTAAGCCCCCTGTCTCTAATCACATCATAACCTCCAAATCGACCAGTGCCAGTGGAAAACTCTGCAAAGGCATCCTCCACCTCAGCAAGCAATGCACTATCCTGATAAATCCGCCTCAATGCCTCTTTCCTCCCCTGTGAGATTTCACCATCCATGTGAGGAGGGAATCTGCGGGAAGGTCCACCATTCAGCCACTCATGGCTGTAGTATTTGGGGTTCAATGAGTGAGCCAAACAATGTAAAGGTGTACAATTCTTGTCCCATCTGCGGACAAGAATATCATGTATGGTATCGCAGAAGGCCTCTGGTGATGTCTCATACTGGGGGCACTCACTCTGTAGAATAATGCTCCTCACAGACTCAATCATGGAATCCCATCCCTCATAAACCTCTCCTAGGATGGGTTTGTCTGTATCTGGAACTCGAAGCAAAGAGATGATAGGGTCCATGATCCGAATAATTAGATCTACCCTCTCCCACCAAGCATCATCTAGTACCGTGTCCTTCACTCTTTTAGAGGCTGCCTGATCTGTCTTTCTCCAAAAAGACCAAAACTCAGAAATAACCATGGACCCAAGAGCAGTCTTGACCTCCCTCAACCTCTTCAACATCATGAATGAAGATGCAAACTGTGTATCAGCAATCTTCAACAATGATAGATTGCTGTACTCCTTGTAGATAGTGAGGGCATTTGTATGATTTTGCACAAAGTTACGGATATGTCTTGCATCCTCAATAATGCTTCCAATCCAAAGCACATCAGAAGCAATGGATTTCAGTGCTAAGTTCAATGAATGGACAATGCAAGGTGTCCAAAACACTTGTGGATATTTAGCTTCCACAATCATGCTAGCCGCCTTGCAAACAGGTGCATTATCTGTAATGATTTGCACACAAGAATCAACACCTACCTCTTCAACAACTCTAATAAATAACTCACCCATAAATTGTGCATCCTTGTATTCGCCAAGTGTATCCACTGCTTTCAGGAAAATTGGACCATTCAAGGAAGACACCATGAAGTTGATGATTGGGTGTCGTGCTGGATCTGTCCATCCATCAGAAACAATGCTAACCCCAGATGTTGGCCATGATGCCTTAATAGGCTCGAGCATTTTTTGCACCTCTTTTTTTGCCTTCGTCAACAATGTGGTTCTCAGCTTCTCTGACCCAGGAGGCACATACCCTGCTGGAGCCCCTTGAGTTAGAGCTCGACACATCTCAACAAATAAAGGTGAACGTGCAACATTAAATGATATGAAGTTTTGATAGAAGAAGAAGGCAATGGTGAGATCAAGCTCTTCCCGTCTCTCTTTTTGGAAAATCCTGTCCATTGGACCAAGTGATCTTCTTTTTAATGCTTGTCCCCCAGTAGAAGTAGAACTCTCAAATGGAAATTTGGTGGTGGCTTTCCTCAATAATGGAAGGGGGTCTTCATTCTTGCCCTTGGGTGCTTTTGATTTTGAAGCCAGTGCCACATGTTCCATACCAACATTGGCCTCCTTTTCCAATTCTTTTCTCTGTTGTGAAGTAATAACTTTACAAGATCCAATCCCACAACCAGGTATAGCCAACAAATGTGATTTCACACGGTAATATGTGCTTTTGAAAGAAATGTTACAAAAGTTGCATTTCCATTGCACATTGCCTCCTCCCTTTCCCTTGTTGTTTGGCCCATCCTCTCTTGTGACATATTTCCACAATGGATATTTATCATTGTCTTTAAGTCCTCTTCCCTCAACATTACTTGCAGCAGACTCTGATGATATTGGGGGAGGAAGGGCATCTCTACCCATGACATTCTTGCCCTTCCTTGCTGCCTTTGATTGAGCCATGTTACCTCAACCTGTAAAAAAAATGAACAAACAGTCAAACTGCTGTAAAAATTTAAAAATGCAAGCAGCAAAAGAAATGAACAAGAATCAAGTTCAACACTAAAGTCTAATATATATATTAATATCACTATATCAGTGGCCACTGGCCACTATCCATAATTATTAATATCTTAAATATTTTATACAGTATACTATATCAGTGGCCCAGTTAATTTGACAAATGTTGCAGCTTTTACTAATTAGAATACTTGTTCGGTTGTTCCAAAAGCAATATAATTCTGCCCAGGATGAGATTTTATATGCCAGTGCAGGCTCTGGAGTCTGGACAATGTAGTTCCTCTACAGGCAATGCTTTCACATGTTTAAGATATTGCATCTTTCTTCAATAAAACCGGATATATCGTCTATTTATATGTTGATATTGCTTCATATGATATATCAAATATTGTAGATTCCAAGCATACTGCCCATCGTATTTGAATTAGTATTCTATGTTGCTGTATAAAAATCAGATTATCCATCCCTGAACGGAGCAGAGAATGGATGGACAAATGTCAAATATCTTCTCTGCTCCCTTGAGACAAACTGTTTTCTGCTACTAAATTCTTCTTAATTTGGTACAATAAAATGTGTTTGCTTAGGTGCAGGTGCAAAAAAGCTTTCTGTTGTCTGAAGTTAAAAGAACGCTGTCTAAAAGACCTTGTAACTAAAATTACCTAATGTATCCGAAAAAGCTTTTAGTGAGTTGTGCGTTTGAATGATTTTGCTTGTTTTCATTCAGCTAACTTACAGGTTATTCGAGATGGGATGTGCCTAGAAGGTCCGGCAATCATTCAGCCTCTGTATTAAATCTGATGGCAATCGATTGTAATTTGTCATCAGTTTATAGACAATGTTTTCTATTATTCAAAGTCTAAATGCTACATATACAAGCATTTGAGGCTGGAGGCGGTGTCAAAAAAATGTTCAGGGTTCATATACAGAGAAAGGTAAAGAGATTATTAACTTGGCATTTGGCATGGTATCTCTGCGATTTTGTTAGCATCGATCACAGCATTATATATGGCATCATAATTTCTATGCATTGGCGTGTAAGGTAACGAGTCAACGACCATGCAATGTCTAAAATAACAGCTGAACGTAATGATAAATTGAAAATCAGTTTCGAACTTTCGATATCCTGTAGGAAACCCTGCTGATTGAATGCGATATAAACCACGTGATTTTGAATAAACCGTGCCTTACCTCAAGTTCTGGACGTTGGGTGGACTGTGGACTTGGGTGGTCTGCTCCTCGCTGCAACAAAGCAATGATGCAATCCTTTGCGGCTTTGCCAAATACACTGAAGTCTGACTGAATCCTTTGCCGTCAACTGGGAGAGACACGCCCCTTTTAAGTTTTAACCTAGCAGCAGATCCGAAAACGAATCGCAAACCAGGACTCGACAGGAAAATCGTGACACGCTTTCGAATTTAGAACACGCCCCTGGACACGACGTGCCACAAGAGGACACGACGAGTCCTGCCATCATGACACGTGTCAGGACAGAATCGTGTCCGATTCGTCCGATTCGCGATTCGTCCAGGGTTTTGGACGAATCCGGTTTCATAGCCTGTGACATATGAGCTTTTCTGCATCCGTCAACAAATCAATTCGAGTGCATCAACTCAGAGGAGCCTATACGAAGCCTTCTACTTACAAGTGTAGGACTTGTTACCCACCACCAGTGGGTGACCCCATAGAGAATTTCTCCTAGATTTGTCTTTAGTTGGCAGCCAACAGGCCCTTGATAGCCACCTAATAGCTTTGATGTGCCACTCTTTCCCTGCCACCCGAGCCAGCCGTTGTGTACCCTCACTCATCTATCATGATCGTAAGATTGAAGGTGGGCCATCCAATCCTAAATGTATGGCTTTTCATTGAGTAATTTGGTGTTTATGCTTATTTTTCTTGGGCACACTTGGGTATGGATTACTGGGTGACTTGGAAAAAGGAAAGGTTTTGATTGTACTTCCCATAATTGGGGGAGTTAATTCTAAATCCTAGTCCCATGGGATCTCCTTTACTGGCTATTAGTTTTAGGAGCGGGACTACATGGGAAACCCTGATTTTGGTTACGTGGTTCATGTTACCCACCACCTATGGGTGACCCCTATAGGAGATTTTTTCTCCTAGATTTGTCTTTAGCCGACAACCAACAGCCCCTTGCAGCCACCTAATAACTCAATGTGCTATTAAACTCTGCCACCTGAGCGAGTTATTATGTGCACTCGCTCATTTGTTATGATCGTATGTTTAAAAGTGGGCCATCCAACCTTGAAGGTATGATTTTTCATTATGTGATTGGGTGCTTATGCTTGTTTTCCTTGGGCACATTTGGGCATGGATTAGTGGGGGGATTCGGTGGAAAGAATGGACTTTGACCTGTACTCTTGTTCCCTTACCTCATTTTGGGGGTTAATCTTCGATCTTAGTCTCGTGGGATCTCCTTTATGATCTATTAGCTTTAGGAGTGGCACTACATGGGAAACCTTGATTTGGTTGCGTGGCACCGCTTCTCGACACCATATATTTCACTTCCCTCCACTCATTACAAACCCTTTTTCACATTTTTCCATCTGGGTCCACATTTGTCCATTGGGTCCACAAGGTGTTAGCCACCCCTCCCCTTGTCCACACCTTGGGTCGGGCCAGGAACGATGCCCCAAAGGTTGATGCAGCGAAAAAGAAAGATTAAAGCATAATTTGACCACATACAATAGGAAATGTACCACAAAATGCAAAGGATGCCCAAGACGAAAGAATCTAGCACATGGGTAAAAGCCGAGCATGAGCTCTACCCCCTATCACTATGGTCATCACCCTATTTCCTAGGGCCCCTATGAGTGCCCCCTGCATCATTAAGGAACCCATGATTGTCACAACCCCTGGTGGGTGATGAACTGCCCAACCTTAAGGGGGTATTCACTGCTACATCTTACACATCATGCTCTCACCCCTTGACCCCCAAACAATGAAAAGAAGAAAAATCAATAAAAGGTAAAAGGCATATGAAGAAGGGTGGAAAAACAAAGGTCAAGGTAACTCATTTACCACGATTGCTCCCTCCTACATTTATACACCCAAGGTATGGGCTTCCTTTATGATAGATACCCTTGCACTATGGCATGTGGCTCGGAGCCTTCCCTTCTGCCCCCCCTCCATTCCATTGCTATTTCACATGACATCGACTTTTTGATACATGTACCATGGACCTGTCACTCCCTTAGAGGTTGAAACCACCTAATAGGGTCCTTCATTAACTCCCTTGTCGAGAAGGTAACATTAGTACATGTCTAAAGCCCATTTGGAAGGGCATGCCACTATGAAGTGCCCACTTTTTCCCTTGATTAGCAAGTTCATTTACCAATTATTCTAATGAATAATTGTACTAGAAGGTGAGGAGACTCATTGGCTCTTATACAAGATTGCAAGTGGGTCTTCATTTTGGACATGGCCTCCCTATACGGGATCCAAGCCCTTTAGAGGGTCATAATGGCACTTGTAGGGTGAGTGTTGAGATCCATGGGCCTCCAACATTGCAAAGCATTGATTACCACACCATGGGCTTCTTCAGCACCACCACGTTGCTTGTGTGTGCCCCAGCCATATAGAGATGATGATGCACTTGGACCATGTTGCCCAGTTGACCACACATTGCACTCGACATTTGGTAGTTGATCCAGGGCCCAGAGGAGGTTTTGTCTCATCCGGAGAGACATGGGGGGCATGTCTCATCTTCTAGCCCCCATTGATGGAGCATCGACATGATCTTGAGCCATTTGGAGACCCATGAGACCCATTTGGAGCCCATAGAGCCCAAGATGGGGTTTGGAGATGTTTCGCAACATTTGGAGGGCGTCCCCCTCTCATTCATCATGTTTGAGGCTGTCGCTTTCATAATAGCACATTGAGTGCTCATCTTGGCCTTCCAACGACCCTTCCTACTCCATTTTGCACTATTTCGGCCCTCTTAGGATGGCTTATCATTCACTTTAGTACTTATTTGGTGGGCTTGTCACTAAATAGTAAAGACATGTTATTTTACACATTAAAGTAAATTTAAGGGCATTTAGGCCAATTCGAACTTGTGAGAGGTTCATATAAATAAGAGAGACCTCATTTGAATTTGATCATCACACTTGGCATTTTCAGCCCTATCATTAGAGATTTTTGGCCTGCAATTTTGTGGAGATATTTGGATGATTCTAATGCATTTTGATATTGAAAAAATTTGTCATCTTTCTTGGAGCTTCTCTTTGGCAAATTGATGGATGGATATGCTCTTCATTGTCTTGTAAGTGCCTTTTAATGCTATATTTCTGAAATAATGAATGTCTAATGGATAGAATTTGTCTTATGGTTATTATCGTGCCCTAATTCATGAAAAATGGTTTAAGGCTTTGATACTAATGGAAAATTTTGCATGTGTTACTCATAAGAAGATGAATTAATGAATGTTCCTGGACGATAATTTGCATCCTTGAAACTCCATATCAATCGTCATTGAAGTATAAAAGTCTAAAGTTGCTATGTAGTTGTATCCATAGATAGCGAAGTTGCTTCCTCCTTGATGAGCGAAGTTACCAAATCAAGGTCATTTTTTACTCCAATCCTCCCAATTGCTAGGCACTAGTTCTATGTCCTTAATGATCACATTAACTCAATGAAACATCTTTCTTTTCACCTCTTTCTTACCTCATTTTTTGTCCCTTTAAGGATAAGGAGCCCATCTAGGGCTTGGTGCGAAATTTCAGGGAGGAGGGTTTTTTCAATTTCGTCCAAACATGACTCTTCCTTAGTGTCTCCTCTAGGCATCCATGAGTTTTGAACAATTTCTAATGGTGGAATCTCAATATAATTGATGCCCTAGCTATCACATTAAGTGGGAACCCTAGAAGCCATCCTTCAACTAGGGGATTCCTTGAAGGTTCATACTTTAGTAGCATACCATTTAAAACGTTTTCTCTTGACTATCTTGACCTTGGATGAACTCTTACCTTGTTAAATATCTCAACCCTAGGTCTCGCATAGTCTTTCTCTCAAGGGGTTTTTCATGGAAAGTCATCCTAGCTTCTCCCAAAGCTCGTGCTTTAATTGAATCTTTCCATTGAATGAACCATCCTTGCCTCACTTTGAACCTAAGTTGCAAGATACGGTGAAACGAGTACGAGTTTCCGAAATGGATACGAGTACGAAACATGACCCCCTAGATTTTGGAAACACGGAAACACACAATATATATATATATATATATATTATATATATATATAATATATATATATATATATATTAGGACATTTAAGAAATATGTGCAATCATAAAGCATACATGATACATTCTAATTTATTACATTATGACTAAATTGTCCAATGTCAATGCATAAACTAGAAGTCTCTAAATTTACATCACATTTACTCATGAATGATCACATAATGAAAATAGCAATATCCAAAATCAGCCACGAGAAATTTCTAATTTCTTGTCTTGTGCTTGATTGGGAGTCTCCTCTTGCATAGTCGAACGACCTTAGTGCTCTTGATTAAATACAAGTTCCATACCCTAATACCCTAGGTGGTCTTGATTATTGGGAGTCTCCCTTGCATAGAGGGCTTGGTTCTCTTGATTAAATACAAGTTCCATACCCTAGTACATGACAAAATCCAATAAACATTGCAATCCCCCCAATCCTGAAATTCTGAAAAACAGATAAGTCTGCTAGATTTTGAGTGAGATCTAAAATTCTACTTTCTCCATATGGAATCCAATGAGAGCGAAACCACTCTCAAACATCCTGAGTCTTTTCATGGTAATGTTAAAAATTTAAGTAAAAGGATGAAAATGAAAGATAAAAATGAAAATGAAGGATGAAAATTTAAGTAAAAGGAGAATGTCACTTTTACTTTAAGAATTTAACATGACCATGAACTGCATATTGACATTAGGGCCATAGGCTTGAACATTAGGCTACCCCACTCAAAAAAAATTGTTTCCAATCTTTAATAGCTCCCTCTATCAATCCTGAATTGGCAGGGAGCAAAAATAAAAAAATAAAAACAAAAAATCTAAAAATAAAACTGAAGAAAAAAAAGGAAGAAAAAAAGTCACTTTATCGCTAAAACGTGGCTATACGACCTGAAAATGCGTTTCAGGCTGTACTGGGCCACATTTCCCTCACATAAAACGTGGCAGTACAGCCCGAAACGCGTTTCCAAGCCGTACCAAACATGTTTCCGTTCCGTTTCAGCCCAGAAATGTCCTTAAGACTAGTGTTTCCTGCAACATAGCTTTGAACCCTAGTATAGACATATTAACCACAAGTGAGGGATATTGGGACTCCTCCTGTTGGTGAAAATTCGAGAAGAGAAGGGGACATAGGTTGTGGTCACAGTGGGCCTTTGTCCCAATTTTTTGTTGTGCCCTCCAGCTTTAGCCTATATACTAGGCCTGCTAGTTTATGCATAAACAGTCTCGTTCCCTAATACCATATATCTCACTCCCCGCCACTCATCCCAAACCCTTTTCACATTTTCCTATTTGGGTCCACAAGGTGTTAGCATCTCCTTCCCCTTGTCCACACCTTGGGTTGGGCTTGGAACGATGCCTTGGAGGTTGATGCAGCTAAAAAACTAAGATAAAAGCATAATATGGCCTCGTACAATAGGAAATGTACCACAAAATACATAAGATGGTCGGGACAATAAAATTTAGCACATGGGAAAAAGCCAAAGATGAGCTCTACCCCCATCATTATGGCCATCACCCTAGTTCCTAGGGCCCCTAGGAGTGCCACTTGCATCATTAAGGAACCCATGGTATGTCCCAACCCGTGGTGGACGATTAATTACCCTATCTTGAAGGGGGTAATCACTGCTATATCATACACGTCATGCTCTCATTTCCTGGAGCCCCTAAGCAGTAAAATAAAGAAAAAACAATAGAAGGCAAAAGAAAAATGAAGAGGGGTGGAAAAACAAAGGTCGGGGTAACTCATGTACCACGATTGCTCCCTCCTACATTTATATATTCAGGGTGTGGACTCTCCTTATCATAGCTACCCTTGTACCCTGGCATGTGGCTTGGAGCCTTCCCTTTGTCCCCGTTCGGTTCCATCATTATTTTACATTACACCTGCCATTTGAAGGATGTGCCTTGGTCCTTCATTAACCACTCCTACCCAAGAAGGTAACGCTTTTACATGTTCAAAGCCCCAAATTTGGAAGGGAAACTCGCTATGAAGTCTCACTTTTGCCCTTGATTAACAAGCTTACTCACTTAATTGCACTAATGAATCATGGTATTTGAAGGTGAGGAGATACATTGGATCTTTTACAGGATTGCAGGTGGGTTTTCATCTTGGACTTGGCCTCCCTATACGGGATCCAAGCCCTCTAGAGGATCACAATGGCATTTGTAGGGTGAGCATTGAGAGCCATGAGCCTCCATTCATGCAAAGCATTGATTGTCACACCATGGGCTTCTTCAACACCATTATTTGCTTGTTCATTTCCCAGTTATTCGAGATGATGATGCACTTGGACCAAGATGCCTCGACCGGCTACACATCACACCCAACACTTGGCAGCTGCTCCAAGGCCCATAGGAGGTTATGTCTTTTCTAGGGAGACATGGGAGGGGATGTGTCATCTTTGAGCCCTCATTGATGGAGCGTCGACTTGATTTTGAACCACTTGGAGACCCATGAGACCCATTTTGGAGCCGCAAACCCAAAATAGGGGTCCCATGGATGTTTTACAGCATAAGGAGGGTATCACCTTCTTCATCATGACTTTTGAGGCCCTCTCCCACATTTCTAGCACAAAAGGCCTCAACATTGCCTCTCTAGGCCTCCATGCATGCATGACGTTAGCCTTGTGTGGGCTTTAGAGATAAATTAATTTAAGTTTACATGGTTGGCTTGTAACCATGGGTGGTTTACTTAGTACATTAGACATGTTAGAGGGGCTTTATTATTTGTTATGTCACATTATAGATCTTGTATAAATAGATGAGACCTAGTCTCATCTCAAACCATCACACTTGGGATTTTTACATACCTCATTAGAGGATTCAGACTTGCAATTTGGAGAGGATTTTGGATGCTTATCGATGAATTTTGATGTTTGGATCATTTTCGCTATCTTTTTGGAGCCTCTAATGTCTGTTGATGGATGGATATACTTCACATTGTCTTGTAAGTGCTCTTTATGATGTATTTCTGATTTTCGCTAATGTCTAATGCATGGAATATTGTCTCTTGATGAAATTTGTGCCCTAGTTATTGAATATTGTTCTAGAATTGTAATCTTGAGAAATTTTGCATGTGTTACTCATTGATAATGTGAAAAGAATGTTCCTAGTGGATAATGATCATATTTAATCCATGAAACTCCATTAACTAAGATCAAAGAGGGTAAATGCTTAAAGGGGTAGTTAGGGCTTCCTCTTTAGGCCTCCTTGAAGGACAATTTGGTCAAATCAAAGTTCCCATGACTCCAACCTCCCAATGGTCTAGGCACTAGTCTTGTCCCTTGGTGGTCACGCTTAAATTTTATCCATAAATTTTCTCTTTTTCTTCATCCCTTTAAGGATAAGGAGGCTCATCTAGGGCTTGGTGCGAATTCTATTAGAGGAATTTTTGAATTTGGCTTGGATAGAAATCTTCCTTTGTGTCTCCTCTAAAGGTGCTCAAGTTTTGGTGGAATTCCCACAGTGGATTCTCCATAAATTTTGATGCCCTAGTTGTCACATCAAGAGGGAACCCTAGAAGCTAATCCTTCAACTTAGGGATTCTTTGAAGGCAATCTCTTTAGTACTTGGTGAAGTAAATCATTCATTGCCTTTTCTCTCTCCTACCTTGACCTTGGATGCACATATATATCATGCAAATTTCAACCTTAGGTCTTGTGTAGTTTATTTTCCAAGGGGATTTTCATGGAAAGTCTTAATAGCTTCTCCCAAAGCTTCCACCTTTGTTGAACCTTTCCATTGAATGAGCCACCTTGCCTCACCTCAAACCTATCATAGAAACATTTGTCACAAGTGACTAGTACTGAGACTTACTCTTCCCGTCAATGAAAAGCCGAGAAGAGCAAGGGACTTAGGCTATGCTGACAATGGCCTTTGTCCCAAGTGTTGTTGTGCCCTCTAGCTTTTGCCTCTCTACAAGGCCTGCTAGTTTGTGCAACAACAAGACTTCTTCATGTACCTCATAATCTTGAGGTAGTTCACTTCTTTCATTGAGGAATACGGTCTTTGCAGAAATGTACCTGACAAAATGTCCTTTCATAGGCTTCTTTCATTTTTCTCAGATAATCCTTAGCCTTGTACTTCTTGCTATCCAATCATACTTTATTTTGATAGAAATCGAGGGCATTTTGCTCCCTTTGAGACCAGATCTTGTTCATTACAGTATCTCTCATCACAGAGAGTCTCTTTGTCGCAGCTTTGACCTATTCTTCCATCTGCTGCCAGAAACCTTGGTAGCCTTCAATATGTACTAGCATTCCTCATCAGTAGGCCACAAAAGAACAATCAGATCTAGGCAAAGAATTTAAGGACAAGAGACCTACTACTAGTAACATCAACAACAAGTAGTAATAATCAAATGAGAGAGATGTAAAATACTTATCTTTTGAGAACATGTCAACTTCATCTTGACCTTGATTTTTCTTACATCCATCAGCAGCTTCATCAGCCTTATGATGTCATTCCTTTCTAGGGTTTCTTCTTTCAGCAGAAACGTTCGATCATAGGGTTTTGTCCATAAACCCTAGACTTTCTTCTCCAAGCCTTTAAGGTTTACAAATGACTAGCTAGGGTATTTAACTTCACACCCTAGACTATTAAAAGTCCATAAACCCAAAGCCTTTATGTTGGCTAGGGTTTACAAATTCTAGATATTAGCCTTCCAAACCCTAGATAATGCTGTCAAGTTTCAACCCTTCAGCAAGATATCAGCTAGACATGATTTGATCAAGTTGTGTATTCTAATCTTTAGATTTATGAAGAGGGGCTTTGCAATCTTAGAAAATGGTGTAACCTCAACAACCTGCCTTAAATCCAAGGACCTCTTTGCAAATAATATTCTTAGCCTCTTCAAGCTCAAATTCAATGATATTTTCTTACCTTCGAAATGCAACATATTTCAGCATACATAGACTTGCATCTTCAGTTCTTCACTGGATTCATTCTTGGACTGGCTAAATTTGAATATCTTGATCCAAGCAATTACAAAAGCTTCTTAAGACCATATCCACAAGCATATTTGAATCTTACACGTCTTTTTGCCTAATCCAAAAGCATATTTGAACTAGTCATTTCCTGAAGTAAACTTGAAACATACCCTGTATTGAACCTTTGGAATCATAGTTCGTTTACCCACTTGCAGCATCAATCCTTGATTCGCTCATGTGTCAACCTTCAGATCAATCGTGGATCTCTCGCCAAGGTCGGCTCCAAATCAGGTCGGCTTCCTGTAATGCATCTTTCTTTACCTATATAACAGAGACCCTTTTAATCTGATATCAAATTTAACTTTTGCATTGATTCGGCTCCTTTAGTTCAAGTAACAAGTTCTGCACTTAGGAAAGGAACTTGGTCTCTTGACTGCCTAACTTGGTCCATCAAGGTATGCCATGGGATATTGAACTCCAAGACACTCCTTACCCTTTCAGTACTTTGTAACATATCATGATGGCTTCTCTTCATGAGATCGTATACTGTAGGTACAAACTTTTTCAAATAAAGCTTCAATGCTAAATTGCTAATGCTACTCGTTCTTACCACAAATCTTTAGAGAATCATTTGAACTCTTTTTGGCCTTGTACAGAGAATTTGACTTCACATAGAGCACAATTCAATCATAAGACATCTTTTGGCTTCACAATCAGAACGAAGGCTGACCTTATTTTAATAAGACTTATATCTTGAGCAAACTAGGTCTGCGACCTAATCAAAACAACCTTTTTCTATCTGAAAAAGTTAATTGCAAGAGTTTTGGCCCTGAGGATAGTCCTCCTGAAAGCTAGAGGAGACATTTCGGCCTACTGAGGTTTGATTTAAAGAATTTCAGCTTCTCTGAGAGAGATTTCATCCCTTATCCGGGATGAAACAAAGACTATTTTTTGGCTTGGTTTATTCGACCATTGTAACAGATGTTCCTTGTAATGTGCCTTTCCAACATTTGTCTTAGTGGCAATTGATCCTTTAATTTGGTTTATGCAGAGAGACATACATTCAATTCCTTTCTCAAAGAAATTTGCACGAGGTGACCGAGGCTTATTGACCTTTGTGATGCCTTTGATCTGAGCTTCTGAGATTTTCGGTCTCATGAAATGGTGCACAGATTTTAGGCCTGAACCTTGATCTTTACTTAACGAGTACCTTCAGCCCTTTTCAAGTCTGAGATATTCTTGATCTGAGATTTAGGCTTTGAGGCTTGGAACTGAGGTTCTGGCTTGATACATCACAAGAATATTCTCCAGACTTCAACTTATCTATTCCTTATATTTGAGGTAGGTCTGGTCTGGTCTATAACATAGGATTTTCAATCTTCTTCAGAATTCTTTGAGCTAATACACAGGGTTTCTTGACTTCAAGAGGGCTGCTCTTTTATCCTTAGCTCTGAAACCATGTTGATTTTTACAGTCTTTCATACTTGTAATTATCTTTGATCTTTCTAATTCTTATTTACATTCCATCATTCAAGAATTACACAGAAAGACATCCACCATATAAGGCATTAGTACAATAAGAACATAAAGAGACAAATACAGAGGAACAGAAGAGATTTACCCTGGGAAAACCCTCATGGGGAAAAACCCAACAACCCTTTTAGTACATAATTCTTTAATTCAACGGAGACACATTTAAGTCAACAACTAGGTCAAACCAGGTCTATGGCACATCCTCCTACTCGAGTCAATCAGGCCCATGAGCATACTCTGTCTTTGCCACTTCACTGCCTCAGAAGTCAACCTCTTGTCTGCCCTTCATTGACCTCAGAGAGAATTTTGGCTGTCTTAGTTGTGCCTCAGGAATAGCCCTCACATACCTCAGAGTTTAGCCCTTGCATGCCTCAGATATAACCTTCGTATGCCACAGAGATAGACTTCGTATGTCACAGAGATAGACTTTGTATGCCACAGAGATAGATCTTCTTAAGCATAGATGCAAGCTTCTATTAGCCAATCCACTGCCTCAAACCTGCCTCAGACCTTCAAGAGATGCAAGCTTCTTTTCTTGGCTTGATGGGAGAATGAATAGGCCCTTTATATAGTTTTTCCCTTGGCTGAATGGATGTGTCCCTTGCTGGAGCCGACCTAAGCATATTAGGAGGCCGACTTGATCTCATGGAGCTGACTAGATCATTTGAGAAGGCTGACTTGACTAGGAGGAGGCCGACCTTACATTTTGGAGCCAAAACTTTGATTTTAAAAATTCAAATTTCTTCTTTTGAAAGTCACAATGGGACTTTGACTCAAAATAATTTTTCTTTTGACTCTTAGCATTTAAAATATGTTTTACAAATTCATAATGACTCAAACATACATTATGAAGACCAACCATAGTTACAAAAATCAACATTCCTCACAACCACTTGAGCTACACCCAATTGACATGTTGGTGTATCTTACATAAGGACCTTCACTTATTCTTGTGTAATTTGGAAAATATGTTTTGGACTAATTATGGCAGATCAGTAAATGGCTAAATTACATCTCCATCACATTCAAACCCTCTTGCTCATTGATCTTGATTACATTGCCTAATTGGATAGACATTGCTCGAGTCTTGGTAGTCCACCATCCCTTAATTTCTAAAAAAGATCATCTTAAACTTCTTTTCTAGGGTTTCCTCCCTTGTGCCAGAAAGGAACTGGCCTGAAGTGAGAGGATGAGTTGTTGTGGTGACAATGAACAACCTTCCTAAATGTGTCTAGGTTTGCACTTCGTTTAGGGACTTGAATATCTTTGAGTGCAGGTCTGGGAGGTAATAGAAAGGAAAACTGAAAGAAATTATAGGGCATGGAATATATTGTCCTCAAACCAGATAGGAGATTTTATTGGTTTACCTCTTCTGTGAAGCAATAATGAGGAACTACAATATGGCAATGGATCCAGATGATGATTCAGATTTTAGATTTCAGTGAAGGAAATAATAATGAAAGTTTGTGAAGGTTAATTGTTTTAATCCACAGCTTCACAACATGAACTCCAAATAGAGGGAGCTCTGTTAGGATCCATAGGGGAGTCCAGTTGTATTCTATCTCCATAGCAAAAGGAGGTGATGACAGTCTGACATTAGGAGATTGTCAAGGGGGATCGATTGGGTATATACCTTCAATGAGACAGTGATGTGAATCAGATTAAGCACCTACAAAAGCCTCAGAACAGGAGAAACGATGCATTGTTGAAGACTAAACAAGGGTGTCCTTTAAATTTTCAATCATTATTCAGTTTGAATATTGTGTTGGGGGGAATTAAAAATAAAATAAAAAATTGTATTGTGTGTTAAGCATGGGTGTTAGAACAAACAACACTCAATGACATATTAGGAGTCTAATATACAATGTAGTGATGTTTAATAGTTGTTATGAAAGTTAAGTGAACAATTAAGTTTATGTAATAAGAGTCAGCAATTATAGGTGGTTAGGCAGTGCAACTACTTAAATTGTGAATAAAAGGGTGCTAGCCCATTGTGTCAATTGACTACTTGTATAATAAATAATATTTAACTCGTGTTTATTGTTAAGAGTCTGGCACACTAGAGCCATACAATTGCATTCTTGAGATGCCATGCATGGCAATGTGTACTCTACTGTAATTTTTTTGTACATTTGCTGTTTTTTTTTAGGTAACAAAGTTAGCTTTTCAGCTTATCATTGAGTCCTCGTTATTTTGATGTGTTCTTTTCTTATTTTACTGTTGGATGTGATCTTGATTGTTAATGATTTATACTGAATGTTTGTTTCAGTTTTCAATTTTGAAGTATTTACTTCCCATGTTAATTTTATTACCACTAGAAATGTAGCTAAGCAAATTAACGTGGTGTGGTGTTAGCATAAGGGCATTGTCTGAAGAAGCACACGGAGCTCTCTTATCAACAGTAAGCTGCAGAGGAATATATGGTGATGAATAGGAGCGGTTGTGTGCGCTAGAAAATATACTGCTATTAGAGCTGATTATTTGTTTGGATTTATTGGAAGTGCTCAACACGTTGGTTTTCCTTGCCTGTTAGTTTTGGCACAACAGTGCTATTTCATGGAATACCAAAATTTCTCACATGTCTGTCCATAACTGCCAAACTCCTTAGTGTTTGGTTTCTAATGTGAATAAAAATCAATGATTGTGGTATTTAGCTTTTGGTGATCATGTCAAGCAAGTTTTGATCTATGTTCCTTGAAAAGCTTTTGTAAAACACGGGATCTTATCTGGATTTGTGGTTTACATATAATCTCACCTAGTTATGTGGAAATAAACTCCTCTGTCAAAAGAATTCACTCATATGAGATAAATGATTTATATTATTGTATTCAGTGGAGGAGATGATCTTTTGTTTAGCACCTAATGAAACTAGAAACAGTATCCTGTCAAGGAAATGTGACAAAAATGTTGCCCAC